>CAUJGJ010000001.1:760000-852500 GCA_963170055.1 Halisarca cf. caerulea
CTGTGAGGGGACATCTGAGGTCTGCCTAGGTTGGGAGAATCAGTTGATCAATTTCTTGGGATAGCCATTTAACTCTAGGGCCTTGTCTACTTTCTGCTGTTCTTCCATTTTTAAACTGGCATTGGAGGGTATGGTTTGGGCTCTATGGTGGAGGGTTCTGACAACAGCTGCCTTATGGGCTGAGGGGTGGTGGGAAGAGTAGTCTAGGTACTGGTTTGTGTGGGTGGGTTTCCTATATACCGTGGTATCTATGGTCTTGTCAGGATTCCGGAGGATCAGTACATGTATGAATGCTAGCTAGGCTTGGGCTTCTCTTTCTAATGTGAACTGGATGGTATCCTCTATGGTATTTGAGTGGCAGTGGAAATCCTGCACAATATCAGATCTAAGGGCACAGCATGTGTCATCTACATATCTTTTCCATAATTTTGGAGGATTTGGAGTAAGTACTTAGGGCTCTTGATTCAACATCTTCCATAGCTAGGTCAGCTACCACTAGCTAGAGAGTGCTGTCACACACCACTATTTAAGCCCAGGCACTGTCTCTTGTATCATACCACTGATGAAGGTAGCAGTTGGCTGCTGAAACGTTTGGCGGTAATAATCTCTTTTGGCTAGTGATTTCTGTTAAGATCATTGACTACAATGCTACCTAGCCGTTCAAGCCTTTTCTCAGTATATACATTTGTTTGTGTACCTAAAGAGAGCTTCTGTTGAGGCCAATGCACCTTACATGAAGACTTTTTGGACATTATTTCTGCTGTCATTTTCTGTGAGCTAGTGTGCATACTCCTGACTTTACCTAAAGGGTTTTTATGTTGTAGAGGTATATGGAAGTCTTGGAAAGAGAATAATTGTCAACCCAACTACAGACAGGTTTGTGTGTATATATGAAAATGGAATTTTATCATGTTATTACTTACTTTGTATCCTGTAGCATGTTCAACCCGACCCTACAAGATTTTGTGGTCCTTACCATCCCAAAAGGTAATCCAAAAGGCTGTCCAATATTGTATTGTACTGTACATATATGGTTTGGCTAGTCATGCTATCCATTTTTTTCAGGAAGTTACATGTCATGCAAGTGGGCATCATCTTATCACCTTGTCAGGATGTGATAGTACGTACATTGAGAACCTGTCTTAAAGGCTAATTGTCTATGTTGGCTACTGTCTGGTCCTTGACCATCTCATTATTGCTAGTGCATATTAATGATCACCTCCCTACAAAAATGGCCATCACTGTTTGACCCTTGAGTGATCACTATTATATTATGCAATTTTTACTACAAAGCGTTATTTTGCATTGAAACTTGTGTACATAGTGTTGTTTATACCTATGTAGTGTTTTTTGTATGTCAGTAGTATACAAACATTTGGATTGTATACTATTGATATACATTGTATATATATATATATCACTCTGAATATCTTGCAAGTTATTCATGTTTTGCACATACAATGGAATCCTCTTAAGATGAACTCAAGGAGCCACTTTTATATGTTCATCTATAAAAGAATTCATTTTAACAGAACTTAAGTTCAAAATGATTTCTATGCTTGAGCTGAGAATGTATTTCATATTTTAAGAGAAATTTCACATTGTTATTTTGAGAGGGTTCCACTGTATTACATTTTTCTTTTAGATTATAATGATCCCTATTCTCATACAAAATTGAAAGTATGTGTATTGTTTATAGATTGCAAATCACATGGATTTGTGAAACACTGAAGCTTTCTGTTAAGATTTTTCTTAAGGTGGCGGGTCAGCCTGCCCACGCAATTTTTGCAAAAAACTTGAGCTGTCATATCGATGTTACTGAACGATATTTATATTTTGTGTCACTTCTGTTATTTGTCTAAATAACTAGTTAAGTTATTTGTCTAATGAAGAGAATTACAAAGCCTGTGTAGAAGTCGAGGATTGCTAAGATCTATAACTCTAGTTTAGCACATATTCACTTTTTACTTCAAGACTTTGGCAGTGTTTACACTAGACGTTTTTGTGCCAATTCATTTACAATCTGTGTATCACTGTATCATTTTCGACTCGTTTACTCACAGCATATTCCGAAATGCACGAATCCAGAAACAAATATAGCCACGTGATATTCACTTGACGTCTAGCCCAGTGTTGGCCATGGAAACTCCGCGGTGGCCATTGAAACCATAGATGAACGTTGAAACCCAGTGGTGGCCACTGGAACTCACAGGATGGGCTCACACCTTTTTCCTGGCCGCCAGCGGAACTTGCTGGCTGTCCATCAACACAGCATTTTTCTTGATTATGCTCACATCTATATGTCATGTACACTACTGCTGTGTTGTAAAGTTCAAATAGGTCTAATAATAATAATATAACAAGATTCAAGATGGCTGCAAAGCTATGCAGCCAGTTGTGATCAAAATCGTGGTGTTTTCCTTGCATGAGGAATGGATGATGTGTAAGATGTCAATGCAAAGAAAGGAGTCCCATGTACATATATTGATTGTTGGCCCTCCGTAATTAATCCTAGTCGATGTGAGAATTTTCCTTTGCGCCATACACTGCCAGCCGAAGTCCCGCCTGATGATCCCGTGAATGTAGATTTGCCACAGAGAGCTCCCGCTAATTAACCTTGTCATAACGATATGAACGCCCCCATCAACACTGGCACAAGTTTTTCGAACAATTGCGCTATTGAAACTGAATATTTGTCAAGATTTCTGAGTCAACCCACCAAGGTTTTGAAGAGAATCCCCCGTCTTTCCAGAGTGACTGCATCCAGAAAACTTGTCTCTGTAGGGGAGCAGGTGGTCGCCCGAAATGACATCCAATCGTGGACAAGGTTGCTATCATTTCCCAAGAAGTGCTTATTTACCACTCAAAGAGGCGGTAAATGCTGGAGTTTGGTGACTTTGGTCAACAAACTAGTGTCTAAAGAGTCACCCAACATCGAGTTGCATGCGCAAGGTGTAACTGACAATCCATCTGGACGCTGCCCAGTATTTAACACCAGGAACAATGTGAACCATCAAGCTACGAGAATTTCAATGAAGCTCAAAGAAGGTGATTATAGAGGTGCAGTAAGGTTGGCATGTAATGAAGATGTATTTGCAGAGTATAATTGCCATGTACTTGATGCCCTCAGGGCAAAGCACCCTCCTGCGCCTCCCAACTCTAGCATAGATGCCCCGACTTGTGATGTACCCTTGTCAATATCCATAGAAACAGGACATTGTAAAGGCAATTGCATCATTCCCCTGTGGCTCGGGTGTGAGCATGGATGGCCTACTCCCTCAGCTGGTGATGGGGGGGGGGGGGGGGGGGGGGAGGGGGATGTGGCTCTTTTGTCTGCCTTAGTGAGCTTTGTAAATCTCATCGTTGAGGGCAGAACTCCACCAGCCATATGCCCTATCTTCTTTGGTGCCAACCTGACAGCTCTCACCAAGAAGAGTGGGGGCATCCGTCCTATATTTGTGGGGTGCACTATGAGGAGACTTTTCCTCCAAATGTGGTTGCCAAAATGCCTTTAAGACTATCCCACAGATTCTTGCCCTACTGTATATCAGCTTGGTTTTGGGATTGCAGGGGGGGGGGGGTGGAAGCAGCTGTTCATGCTAGCCGTGTGTATCTCAACCACTTGCCAAATCAAAAGACAATGTTGCAAGTCGATTTCAGAAACGCTTTCAATAATAGCATTTGGCGTGATAAGATGCTCAAAGCCGTTGAACAGTATGTTCCAGATTTATTGCCCTTTGTGTCCTCTGCTTACTCCTCTCCATCAATCTTGCTATGGAACGGTGTCCAATTTCTCTCAGCTGAGGGAATTCAGCAGGGTGATCCGATAGGTCCCATGCTTTTCTGCCTCACCATTCAGGAGCTAGTCTCCAGCCTATCATCAGAATTTAACGTGTTCTGTCTAGATGATGGTACTATTGGTGGCAACCTTGCAGACTTCCGGGCTGACTTTCAGAGAATTGAAGACCAGGGCCAAGCCTTAGGCTTGCACCTCAGTGTGGACAAATCAGAGTTGATATCCTATGATGAGTCAGCAGTTACTGCAGTTCTGTCCACATTTCCGGGACTGCAGTTCATTAGGGCCCATCAAGTGACACTGTTAGGTTCTCCCCTGGGACAAAGAGCAATGGATAGTATGCTTAGAGGTTCAACTTCATCAACTAAAGACAATAGGTGAACGTCTCTGTCATCTACAAACACATGATGCCATCACCATCCTGCGCCATTCATTTTCCATCCCCAAACTCCTGCATATCCTCCGCACATCCCCTGCATTTACATCACCACTTCTGGTATCCTGGGACAATCTTCTGATGTTAATTGTTTCCAGGATCACTATTAACTTCAGATTGGGAGATTCATCGTGGCTACAAGTGACACTATCTGTAAAGTCCAGTGGTCTTGGATTCAGAAGTGCCTCCAATCTTGCACCGTCTGCCTTTTTGGCATCTGCTGATGTAGCCTCTGAACTTATGCCATGACTTCTGCCAGCCAATCTGTCCTCTTATCCATACCGAGAAGGACTCAGCATTGGCAGCATGGAAGAGTGACCTACCAGCAGAAACACCCCTCCCAACCTCCCCCAGCCACCAGAAGTCATGGGATAAACCCAAGGTTGACCACTTGTTCGCCATTCTCTTATCCAGCTGTGAAGATCCAGTGTCCAGACCTTGCCTCTTGGCAGCTAGATCCAATGGTTCCGGTGCATGGGTCAATGCCCCACTGGTCTCTTCTCTTGATTTACACATGTCTAACGACACAGTCCACATAGCCATGGGCCTGAGGCTAGGTGCCCCAGTATGCTTGCCTCACACATGTAGTGTTTGTGGTAAAGAGGCTGACGAGTATGGTCACCACAGCCTGAGCTGTAGGGCAAGTCAAGGGGACTGCACGCATCAGATGTTAAACAACATCATTCACCGATCCTTAGCTGCAGCAAATATTCTCAACAGATTACAACCTTCTGGCCTCTATAGATTGGATGGGAAATGACCGGATGGAGTTACCATGATACCGTGGTCTGAGGGAAGATTCTTGGTGTGGGATGCCATATGTATGGACACGTTTTGTGAATCCCATAGACAAAGAGCTGCACAAGAAGAAGGAGGTGCTGCAGCACATGCTGAGAAGGAGAAAACCAGAAAATATGTCCATTTAAATCAAGCATATTGTTCCATGCCAATAGTATTTGAATCATATGGCTCTATTGGCCCAGAGCCTAGGAAGTCGACTGAGGTCATCCACTGGGGAGCCCAAATCATTTGTACACTTGCTGCAATGACTCTCAGTAGCAGTTCAAGTGGGAAATTCAACTTCGGTGATGAGATCTATTAGGAACACTGATCCATGTGATTGTAGTTAGGTTATTTATGATATTGTAAGTAGTCTTACTTGTTACTGTTTTATAATATCGTGTATGAGTACACACATTTATCAGTATCTGTATGTAGCTAGCTGTATCTGTACGTAGTTGTCATCTGTAGTTTTCATCTCATTCAGTAATTGTATCTGTAGTTATCTGTAGTTTGCCATAATAATGATAATAGTAATAATATTACATCATAATCAATAACAACATAGAACCTATTTATAAAACAGTTAACATAGTATTCATACATAGTACACTACTACAGTGGTACCTGTTTTAAGAGACCACCCTGTGGTTCCAAAAAGTGGTCTCTCAAGACAGGTGGTCTCTCATTAGAGGTTCACCTAAAATAGGCATTATAATAACACTACTGTAAGTGTACTCAAGTCTTATATACAGTATGTGAGGACATGCTTTTAATCCCTTTTATACCTTCTTTTCTGCTCTCTAGACAATTTTAACCCTTTCTTCTATAAAAATGGGACACTTCCCTTTAATTTCCCTTAGTATTCCAGCTCTAACTGGCCTTAATCTATTACAAGATGGGAAATAGAATGGCCGCCCGCCGATATCTGCGCTTTCGATTGCAACTATTCTTGTAACCTATTGAAGGCAAAAAACACTTGCATTTGTTGAAGGATTATGCCTATATTCTATGAGAAGTCCTCCAAGAATGGTCGCTTAATACAGATAATTTTGTCTTATTTTCAACCAATTGCCCTGGTTGCACTGGTAGCGTTTTACCGGTGGTTGTTCTTCAAAGGTAAAAATGTATTACTGAATGTTGGTACCTGAAGATGTGGTCTTTTAAAAGAGGTGTCGCTCATGGCAGTGGTCTCTCAGAACAGGTACCACTGTACTACATCTCCCCTTTGGGTTAAACAAAACTCAATAAACATAAAGTTAAACATAATGCAATATAAACTACACTAGACAATCATGTAGGATAGTTAAGTAGCTCGATATTGATCAGGTGCTACAGAGGCTCTTCCACTATGAGTTTTGTAGACACTTGTTGCTTCGGTAGGTGATAGCGGTGTATGAAGAACTTCAGTTGAAGGAATATTTGGTGCATTCGAGGATACACAATCATCCTCTTGGATGGTATCCATATAGGCATTGAATGTAGACAACTGTGGCACAGGTTGAAGGTGTTCACAGTTCCTCTGCAGAGATCCAAGTGGAGTGGACACCTCATACGATTGAGCTGATACTTGGTTCTTTACTTTTCCTGATGTTTTCATATATGGAATCCACACAGTATCTGCTTGAGTAAAGACTCTTGGTTCACGGGCCTTATGACAATAGTCAAATGTGTCTTCTTTTGCTTCTCTCTAGACTGTGTTTCTTTATCAGCAACCAATGTGTAGTCAGGCAACTTGGGATGAACTACAGTACAGACCAGTTTAAAGGTAACACGAAACGACAATGCAATTCCGCGAAGCGGAACTCAACCGTGACAGTACTGCTAAAAGAAAAATGAAAGACGCTAACCACTAATGGGAAAAGGGCTAAAAGTGTAACGGTAAATGCTGACCGAGAATGTAAACCGAGGAGGGAGACCGACTGTCTACATAAAATGGCCGCTTCTTGTCGAATGTATTTACTTGTGGTCTTTTGGAGAAAGAAAGAAGATGGAAACATCCTAAAATGCCTTTGAACTTGTATTGAAAGCAACTTATCATCCAACTGTATTTGGAGGTGTTTTGTTTTTATGGAGAAACCTAACCCTAAGTCTTAGCCTTTTAGTGGAATCCAAGCTGCAAAGCGACGATGAAACCACTGTAGTTCGTCTAGTAGCACATTTCAAGGAGAACGCTTCTAGTCTTTCCAAGACTTTGGTAGTATGCACCAGGAGGCTTCTCGGGTGGACCTAGTGTGGAAGCAGGTACTGCCAACTCATCAGGCACGCTAATAAGGCCAAACGAGTAGCCTGCGAAAACTATGAACCACCAAACAATAACAGGAAACTGTCAAACGCTAAACGCTCATTAGGTTACCGTGAAACGCCAAAAGGTTAACGTTACTCTTCCGTCAAAATATGTGAGAAACGGAAATGATAAACGCGAAGCGCAATTAGTATTACCTTTAAACTGGTCCGTAATGTAAGTCTATTGTGTACTGTTGTGCGAAGCTTTCAACCCAGTAGAAGCTCTACTGGGCTATATCCATTCTGCAGTGGGGTAGCTCGATAAGCCATCAGGGCTAGAAATGGATCCTTGGACTTCCTCAATAGACTCTTGACGGTTCTCACAGCTCTCTCAGCTTCTCCATTCCCCTATGGGTACTTGGGGCTGCTGGTTGAGTGAGTAAAGCCATATGACTTGGAGAAAAGTGAGAAGTCTCTAGATGAGAACTGAGGACCATTGTCTGAAATGACTTTGTTAGGAATCCCGTGTATAGCAAATACAATCATCATCTGGTGTATTACTTCACCTGAGGTCTTGGAGTCAGGCTCTATGAAGTGAGAAAAATTAGTCTTCAATGAGAAGGTATGTTTGATCCTTCCCAGTAGAAGAGATCAGTTCCAACAATTTCCCATGGGAGCTTTGGAAATTCACTTGGCTTGAGTGACGGTGTCGGTGGCTGTCTCTCTTTGCAACATTCAGGGTAACTGAGAATATTGTCTTCCAGCTGTCTGTTGATTCCAGGCCACCAAACTGACTGACGTTCTTTTTCCCGGCACTTAGTTATGCCTTAACGCCTAACATGATCTGGTCCAATATATCCCTCCTCATAGTGGCTGGGATGACAATACGGTTTCCTCTCATATGTAGATCTTGTTTAATGGTTAACTCTGCAGCTACCGTGTGGTACGGAGATATAGATGCTTCCATTTGCTGTCGCTGTCGCATTGGCCAACCATTCAAACATTACTGGTCAAATTCTCTGGTAGACCTCGTCTTCCCCTTGAAGTTTGGCAATCTGATGAAAACAGCTCTCTGAGACTGGTAAGTGTTGCATCACCACTTGAACGTATGCATCCAGTTCCTTGGAAAACAGCTCATCTGATGTGTTTGATGAAGGCATAGGTGCCCTGGATAGAGCATCTGCAGCAGTGAGATCTTTCCCTGGCACATGAAAGATGGTGTACTCAAACCGCATGAGACGTAATCGGAACCGTTACACTTGAATGGGAAGTGTGTTGAGGACTTTGAGCCCAGTATTGAGACTAATGGCTTATATTGATCTGTTTGCAAATGGAATTTCATACTGGGATGATACTCCTGGAACCTCTTGCATCCCCATGTGGGAGTAAGTGCCTCTTTTTCAATCTAAACATAGTTCTGCTCTGTTGGAGTGAGGGTTCTGGAGGCATACACCATTGGCCTGAGGCTCCCATCTGATTGTTGCTGAACGAGGACTACACCCAGCCCGATGTGGATCTGGACGGATGCCATCAGCATCAACAATCTGTCCCAAAAAGCGAACTGATGATTGTGAGAAAACATATTCATCGGCATTCAGAGTAACCCTTGCTCTTGCAAGTCTGTCCAGAACGGTCTCCTGTCGTTGATCATACTGCATTTATGTGCTTCCGCTCACGAGGATGTTGTTGACCATACACACGACCTCTTCTATGCCCACTAAGATCTCAGACATACGTCTCTGAAAATGCTCTGGAGCTGAAGTGATACCAAATGGAAGTTGGTTGAAACAGAAATGTCCAAACAGAGTGATGAAGGTTGTGAGCAAAGATGACTCATATGAAAATGGAATTTGCCAAAACCCCAGGTTTGCATCCAGTTTGGTGAAAATTTTTGCTCCTGCAAGCTGCCCGAGGGTTTGTTCCACCAATGGCAAGAGGTGTCTCTCTTGTACACTCCCGTTGAATTTTGTGAGATCCACGCAGATATGGACTTGGTTGTCAGCTTTTGGCACTACAACCATGACAGTGCACCAATCAGTTGGTTTCTCCACACGTTAGATAACTCCCATCCTCTCCATTTGCTCCAGTTGCATGAGCTTTGACTTTCGGCTTCAATGGAAATGCTACTCACTTAAGTGTTGTTTGTGCATAGGGTATGGCTCCATCATGAAGTTTGATATGATACTCTCCCTCTATTGTACCCAAGCCTTGAAAACTCTGAGGAAATTTATTGAGTACTGTGGGTGGTTCAATGGTGTTTACTCGCGAGACAAGATCTAACGCTTCAATAGCTGGTCGTCCAACTAGTGCTCCTGGAGGTCCTTGAAAACAAAAATCTTCTTGGATTTGTTTCTTGCCATACATACATGTAGCAGATGTTATATCGCGATAGGGATGTGACGCATTCAATAATAATATCTATCTACCATATATCTTCTAATTTTTCGGCATTCTTATTCTTCGGCAGTTGACACAAACGTTGCAGTTTTCTTCTAATTCTTGCCGAACTTAGACGTCTTCTAATTCCTCGTTACTCTTCCTATTCCTCGTCACTAACACTTGGCTCACAACTATTCTTATAGACGTGGTATCCTCTAATAGCAGCAATCGTGCTCAAGCTAAAGGCAGCCATTTGTATTACCCATATAAAAATGGCCTCCCGTAACTTCTAATTATTCGTCATGCTTCTAATATTTCGTCAGGCTTGGCTAAAAGTCTATTCTTCTTCTAAATGACGTTGTTTCTCTGAACTTTGCCTTGCCGAAAAATTAGAAGATATACGGTATCTATCTATCTATATATCACCACACAGTTAATTGCATTGAACAAATGATACCAAAAGAGCCAACTCATTCAACTTCACTGTACTACTTAACTAACACACGTGAATCAGTACAATGCTATATAACACAATGGCATACATAATTGTCAATGATAATACTTAATTAGTCTCGTCAACCAGACCCTGTTTCGCCTCGTTTATTATGATCCGCCATTTTTACTGCACACTCAGCGAAATAGGGTCTGGGAAAAACATGCCCCATAAGCGATGCACGGTCCTCGTCTAGCACAGACCAATTAGGGCCTTTATTGCTAATTGCCGACAAGTGACACCAATAAATCAACTAACAGCACAGCGGGTAATATGCGTTTTCATAGCGTTTCAGTATAACCAGCAGGGAAGTTTGTTATCTGCTCGAGCCACGTGGCGAAAGCTTTCTTTTCTTTTGTCTTCAAACGCTTGAATAGTACTGGGCGCAACTTTGTCTTACGGTTGTCGGAATTTCGTGTAACTGGACTTTGTTCTTTACCTCGAGCAGTGAAGATATCTCCGAAGTACAGCAATCTTGTTGCAACCTTCAAATCCTTTGCGATGTCGGCATGAGAATGTAAATTCGACACAGGACTAGGTTCTTTACCAGTTTCTGCTTTAAAATCGTGGCAAATCTGGTTCAACGGTTGTAGTATTTTACCATATCTCTGAACCAGGTCCTCGTTAATGTTGGCATGGCTTCCTTGAATGAGACTCTTCAAGTTCCTGGAAAATTGACAAAGGATTGTTACAGCAATAAAACATTATGCACTTTCTTATGTTTCAGATGAAGTATTGTACCTATTCAAATGTTCCATATGTAAATCATATGGTACATTTTTTTCCCTTGATGCTGTGTGTATTGACGAATCTTGAATACATTAGCTGCGTTCTCATTCTCTGTGACAGTAAATAGTAATACTGGAGTTACATTAAGCATGTTTCAGCAGCATAATTTTTCCTTCCTGAACCCTTAAATACACGTAAGAGGATTGGCATCAACTGTAGGAGGCGGTCCCCGTCACCTTCTCTTGCAATGTCACGATAGTGATGCCACAGAAGTACTAATGTTAACAGGTCCTTTGTGTGCTCCAGAACTTTGTCATCATTTGATGGTGTATCAACTATTAGCCGCTGTAAGTTAGAATACTCCTTGCATATTGTTTGTGCAACCTTTTCTACAGAGGGTACAGGTCTTTCATACATTCCTTTTGGGTCTAGTAGTATGTTGGGGTCAACTCCCATAGCAGTTGCAGCTGCTGTTGTGATATATGCAGCAAGGACTACTTCAAGGAAGTCTTCAACAGCATTAACATCTCGTTTGGGATCACCTGAGTGCCATAAAATTAATATTAGTTTAATGTACAATCATATAATAGGCATGCATGCATGGTACATTCATCAGACTATATATAAGTATTCATATTTAATGTCATGCACTGTGGGAAAGTACCTGGTAGAGATGAGCGATTTAGTATGTTTTTGAGATGCTTGAGGGTTTCTGGCATACAATCACTGTCGTCACTGTAAAAATGTGACCATACGTATATCCTAGTGGGGGTGACAATAAACTTTAAGGTATTATATTGGTAGCCATTACAAATAGCACAATGATTGGCTTTTGTTCTGTACACTCACACATAAGAGGCACACTCTTGCATGCCAGTCCTCAAAGACTAGTACAAGTCCTTCTAGTCTTAAGAGACAAGTTGGTTCGGATGAAACGGCAGTTTGAGCAATTCAAGCGTTGCATGCTGTCAACTAATCTCCGAATATGATTGGATGTAGTGTGCAATGCTTTGTGTTGTATTCCTTGTTTCCAACTTTCAATGTATGTTCTTCTGTCACTACTGGCACATACTTCTGTATCTCTCTCATAATCCCCATCATTTCCTGAATTCTCTGAGGATTTTTGAGAGTTACACCAAGTGGAACCTGTGTGAATACAGTATATATATATTACTTATGTACTATTATAATTGTATATATAAGTGCAATATATTATAGTTCCCTGCATGTATAAGACATAAAGTAAGTAAACATACAATTTCTGATTTCTTGAACATTTCTTCATAATATTTGTGTTGTATATGCCATGTAACTTGGGTTGATTGGTCAGTGAACATGGGAATATGTGTGACCAACATTCTAAAATGTAGAAGTATATAATAAATAATTACATACATTGTCAATGTAACATGGCATGTAAGTGTGCATGCATGTATGCATGGATGCAGTGCCACATGAAAGTGGACATATAATAATATATCATGTAAATTAATAATAATAAATATTATGTATGCATGCATATATTGATTGTGATACAGAACGTAATATGGTTTACTTGTAACCTTATGCATGCATCAGGGTTCTCCCCAGGATTTTTTGAATGCATAGTGCTCCCAGTTAACAGATAAGGGCTATTGGTTTTGTAGTATGAAGCTTATGCTGTAATCCACAGTATGATTTTAGTCCTCAATGCATGCTGCAACGACAGACACTTCAACTCCAACAGTACTAAAGGTGACAAATGTATCACCTGGATGGCTTCACCACAAAGGACTAAATTGGCTCACTAGTGTGGCTTCACTGATAGGAAACAATTATTAGGAACCTGTAGAAATGGAAGGCATAGCGCTCCCAGTTTAAGGAATAGCAGCTATGTGAAGGCATAGCGCTCTACTTTTAAGGGATAGCGGAGCGCTATGCTTGAGTATTGTTGGGGAGAACACTGTGCATGTATGCCTTCCAATGTAAGTTGAAAGATTGCTTTTAATGCTGACTAGGTCTACTTTTGTTGGTAGAAACAACTCAGCATTGATTTTCAATGGTCTTTCAGGAGCTTTGTCATCCATTTTTGCCAAATACACTCGATCTTTAACAGCATAGTAGTGGAAAAAGTGAAATGAACGTGTTTGTTTCTCAAATGTCAGATGTCTTCTACGAAAATTTTTGTCCAAATTGTCCCCGATGATCTTGAAACCATTCCAGGGTATCAGCGTCTGTTCCATATTGGATGGGGAGCCAGTGACAGTAATTGGCGACTATTCAATTGAAGGGCTCATTGTCATGCCTGCGTGAACCGGTGTGCTTTGTATGGGTAAGATATGTAAGCCATCATCTCTCTATTAGGTGTTCCGAGTGGCAAAATTTGTTGCACAGGGCTGCTTTGTTGAGTGAGAAGAGACGATTCTGGGATTGTTACAGATAAATCTGTCTGCATGCATGCAAGTAGTGTTTGTGAAGTATATTCAGTAGTTCTTGTAATTCATATAAGATGCATGCGTTTGTCATATTGACTTACTGCTTCATTGGATTACAGACTGGTTAGGAGTCCTGAATAATCCATGTCGCTAATGACACAGAACGAAATATCCATTCTTGCTCTTAATTTTCTTGAAATGCCTAAAACAATATTCTGGTTGCTCTATTACAATATTATAATATTAATGTAATTATATTACAAGGTATAATAGATTCAATTTGGAAACTCTTAAGCACACACCTGGATTACTTCCTTTAGTACAGTAGTAATGGACTTCTGCCAGTCTAAAACACCTTTGTCATGTTCACTAGCAAGGTTATCCAAGCACAATCTCAGTGTTGGAGGGATACAGTTAGCATGAAAGGATTCAGTAATTCTAATGTCTGAAAAGGTTAAGAGATGTGTTCATATATACCAGAGTGTAGGCCATGATCTTGTGTGCATGTGATATTATTTCATTGGTGATCATGCATGCATGAACATACCTGTTTTGTAACATGACCTGCATACAAGACTACTGAAATCAGCTGCTGTAAAATATTCAGTTGTTTATTTCTGGCTTTAGCTATCATAGTCACAATCAAACAAATGCAAGGCATGAGGGTATCCTTCTTGTGTTTAGGCATCACTGATTCCAGAAAGGCAAGGAGCATGGGGGCTGTCCCAGTAATGTCAGTCAGAATACCTGTCCAGCTGAACTCCTGAATCTGTTTTAAATCATGTACATTACGTAGATCACTCAGTGTGGCAGGGGAGCTAGTATAAGTAATCTCATTGTCAGATATCAGTCGTCCTACACTTCTGGCAACTGCCAGACCAGTGTCTTTGTCAGACATGAGATCTTTTATGGCCAATTCAACATTTGCACGAGACAAATGCTTGATGGCATACCTAAGTGTAGCAGTATTTGGTTTGTAATGTTTAGTACGTGCCAGCCCTACAGAAACCTACAAATTGACAAGTATATAGTGTGTCACATCAATTATACCATGCATGCATGGCTATATATATATGCCCACTATATAGACTTACTACTACTTCTGGTGAGGTGCCAGGATCCAACTTGAGTCTTTTTGGCAGTAGCGTTTTTGGCAGTCTAACTGGTGGTTGTGTTGCTGGCACCCTTGCTGTTTCCAATTCAGCAGTATTAGCTGTGCATAATGTATCTACCTTCGCAATCATCTTCTTCTGAAGAGCCTGGATTTGTGAATGTAATTTCACCCACTTGGTTACGTCCTCCTAGCAGACTTTACATATATACTTTTCCTCCTTGGGTAATCTATCAATGGCATCTTCAATGTCATAACTGACATTTTCGTCTTCACAAAATTGGTTTAAATACCTCAAGTACACTCCCCCTGCACTATTCTTTGCCAATATCTTTCAGTTCCTTTTCCAATCCAGATGCAAACTGCAATTTCCAACTATTCTACATAAGAAGCACTAGCTATATGTAGCCTATATAATATATAGCTACCTGTTATTGTTATACCTGCATGCAGTGTTGGGGATCAGAGTGGAATAGGAGGTTGGTGATTTGTTCCAATTGACAGCTGCAAGCTGTGGTACAGTAACAATTATCTTCAGTACCCATGCATGCACAATTAATACCCATGCATTATTTATCACAATAACCAAGGGGGTACGTAGTGGCAACAGCCAGAGTCCTGCAGGTTAGCACCACTTGGAGACATGTGTACGTGCATTGTAGCAAGGTTATAAAATATACGTACATGTACATTCAACACTCCTGCTATCTATAGCTATAGATAGAAAGATAAATCAATTCATGCATTATTATACTAGATCGATGCATGATTTGTGTGACAGTACATATAGCTTTGCCAGACTATATTGTTCATGATTCAATACTGTTCAATTTGACACATTGACCACATTTACATTTTAACATGCAAATGTCACAGCATCTACACTCGCTTATCGGTCTCTTGCCTGCTGTTTGCAGTGCAACTTCAAATAGTATTAAATTTTTTCTTCTGCGTCTATCTTCTGCTTTCACGTACTGTTTCATGTCCTTGTTAGTAGGAGCACTGGTTGGTGTATGTATACAAAGAGCCGTGGCTTGCTGTCCATTTCTTCCGCTTCGTCCGATCTCTTGTATGTAGCCTTCTATGGTTTGTGATGGACTAAAGTGTATCACTTGGTTGATATTGGGACAATCCAGTCCCATACCGAATGCTTCAGTGCAAAAGATGATTCGGGTGGTGCTATCATCCTCGATGAAATGCTTCACGACCATTTCCTTTATCTGTGGACTGTTTTCAGCCATATATACTTCTGCAAACCTATATATAGGTATAAGGAAATTGTATTGCTATTCCCACGATTTGTATTGCCATTTATGCACTATGCTTATACCTTGTTCCAGGGATGTTTGTAGGTAATCCACATGGATTTGTGAATTCTTCACCAAGTAGTTCCTCCATTAGCGTGAACAAGAGCCCACAGTCTTCACACCTGTAAAAATTACAATGCATTCAATTTGATAAAAGCCGGGCATGATTTTAACCTTGTAACTATACTGATATTATGATGATTATAATATGTTATTGCTATTATAATATTAATTTTGAACAATTCTTTCTGGATCTGATGCGCACCTTCGGCAAAAGACAAGTGTCTTAGGGTACTTTACTCCCAATCGTTTGACACCATTAGCCAATAGTTTGGCAAGATCCTGCTTGCTGACTTGGGGCAATACACATAGGAAAATGTTCGGCTTGTCTGGTGATTCCTCAACTTCTACAGCAGTACTCATATGTAAATACTTCAGAATTGTTGATTTTGTGTTGAGTGATGCTGTTGCTGTCATTGCAATAAATCTAACACTTGGCTGAACTAAGCTCCGCAGCACAGTCAATTTCCTATACTCTGGTCGGAAATCCATTCCCCTTAGAGAAATTAGTAGAAATGTACCAAGATTGTAAAGAAATTCAATCTTGATTTATTTGTATACTATCATGTCATCTTCATCCTCCATTTAAGGATATATTAATGTTCCACATGCATGCATGTACATCTTACCATTTAGAAATGCAATGTGCCTCGTCCACTATTATTGCTACAAGAGAATCTTTATAAACTTTGCTCATCAACATGGACCTAACCACTTGGTTGTTTAGCAAAGTTTCTGGAGTGGTTAGAATACATTGGAGTTTACCAGAAGTGGCCACAGCAAGAACATTCCGATCTTCTTGTGCAGATCCCAGGTAATCTGCTGACAATCCCATATCACACAGCCTTCTACGTAGGTCCATCATTAGCGATATCAAAGGACAAACACAAAGAACATTGATCCTTTATTACCGTGGAGCGCGTCAAAAGCGCCAGGAAGAACAGCGGTGATAAGAGTCTTTCAGTAGCCTGTAGGCAAACAAACAGAAGCATCTTTACCACCAAGAACAGCGACAGCTGCCTCTTCTTACTTCTCTTTCAGGACGGTAAAGCTTGTCTTTAAATTGCGAAAGGATTTACAAAGTGCCACACTGAGCGCATCAGACGCCGCCATTTCTCAATTTATTACGTAACAAAATATGTACGTATCTAATTTAGATTTGACACATCTATCACTTAACTCAACTCTGCCTCCTGTGCATTGCTTATGGGGCATGTTTTTCCCAGACCCTATTTCGCCGAGTGTGCAGTAAAAATGGCGGATCATAATAAACGAGGCGAAACAGGGTCTGGTTGACGAGACTAATACTTAATTGATCATGAAGCAACAGTGACACACTACAAACAGTATACATAGATACTACATTACAGCAGTGAAATGGCCACAAATGCTAAGGGCCTGTTTGTCTGGTCCTGCAAGGCATTTTGAAGAAGGTTTCAAACATATATCCTTTAGTTGCATGAAGGTCCTTTCTGGGAGCACATGCACTGCATGACGTCTGCCCCTGTGTCAATTTTGAAGCTAAAGGGTAACTCACTGCAGCTTCTCAGACAAAACGGAATCCTGCAGGCCTACTACTAACCGGTCTCGGATCATTTGATCTTGTAAAGTGCCATATTCACAGTGCTTGGCCAGAGTGTGCAGGGCAGTGATGAAGGTATCTACTGATTTTCCTTCCTCCTGCTTTCGCTGGGTTAATTTTGCTCTTTTGTAAATCAGGTTGCGCTTCTTTATCAAGTGATTCTGGAAAGCCTCCTTGACAGAGTTGTACTTGGTTTTCTGGTCTTCTTCTAGTCCAAAGGAGCTGAGAATGTCATCTGCCTCACTCCCATTGTGTAAATCAGTGTGTTAACTTGGCCATTTTCACTCTTTGCACTTCCTGATGCCTCTCTGAAATGTTCAAATCGCCTGATCCGCTTTGGCCAGTTCAGGAGTTGATATGTAGTATGATTCCGCTATACTTGGAGTAGTTGGGCTTGGTTCGTGGCCTCCATGTGTTATAAAGTAATTTTTGATATGACAACAAAAGAAATAGTCTCTTAAGAAAAAGAACTAGTATCCCACTTCTGACACCATGTGGAAGTCGAACATTGCTAAGATCTATAACTCTAGCTTAGCACATGTTCACTTTCTACTTCAAGACATTGTAATCAACAACATAGAACCTACGTAATTATAAAACAGTAAACACAGTATTCATGCATAGTACACTGCTACTATAGCCTGTGTAAGCCAAAGAACGAACAAAAAAGTCATTTGCTAAGGCAGAAACGAAGCTCTTTCCATTCACCGTACTTTGAGGCTTTAATGAGTCAAATTGCTACCTAGCAAGTGTATTAGGACACGAACTTGTACCTTACCCTCGAAATGATGATCGTGCATATGGAATTTGGCAATGTCCTCGGTTTAACTGTAAATCGACTATTTTTATTGTTTGGCATACAAAATTGCCATTTTGGGAGTTGTGGCGCAGTGGAAGAACAAAATTTCTGAAACCTCAGAAACCCCCCTCCATACGCCCCTGTGTATAAAGCAAGCACGCTATGATTATATTCATGGTATGATAATGGTATACATAGCTTACTACAAATGGCAGCTGACCCGCCACCTTAATGTAAATAATAATGGTTACATTGGGAGGGATTTTTCAATCATGAAATCTATCATTCTGCTTTCCATATAGCAAGAAAATACTTGAGCAGTATTATTACCAGAATACTCCTAGAGGCCATGACACTATAGGAATGATTGTCATAGACAAAAATGGCAATATGGCAGCTGGTACTACAACCAATGGAGCATCACACAAGATTCCAGGGTGATTTGCTGTTTGTTTGTAGTTTTCATATTAGTGTATTTCCATCAGTAGTTGCTTTGAAATCAATGCTCATATCTACAATACATTATACATTCAGTATTTTGGGTTCAATAATGGCACAGTCAAGCTGATCACATGCATGTATCCTCACTTGTTGACACCAATATGTGACTAATACACCCATATTCAACTGTAGCTTACAAGTAATTGTTTTAGAGCTTAGGAATTGATCTACAATCTCATACTTTAGCCATGCCATCTCACTTCCCATTTCTAAGTGCATACGTACTTTATGTACATATATTTCCTTATGTTTGCTGTAATAAGTGCGTTTTTATGTTCCTTTACTACCCATTATCTTGTTGCTGGGCTCACTATTAGTGCTAGTTGGATTAACATCACCTGATACTTCCACAAACAACTTCACCTTTTAATCGAGTCTCATCTTTTCAAAAGTAGGTATATACAAGTATGTATATGTCTTTGAGTGCTTGCTACATGGATGATGACTTTTGAGGATGTAGCTGGGTTGTGACTGGTATTTCTGATTGAAGTCACATGTGTGGTGCCAACAAGTGAGAAATGCATCATGTGATCAGCTTGACTGTGCCATTAAGGTGGCGGGTCGGTCCGCCCACGCAATTTTCGTAAAAACTTGAGCTGTTATATCAATCTTGCTAAACGATATTAGTGCCACTATTCTTATTCATCTTACTGAGTTAATTATTAAACCTGTGCAGGCCGAAGAATAAATTAAAATAGTCATTCACTGCAGCAGAAACGAAGCTCCTTCCATTCGGCGTACTTTGACACTTTATTGAGTCAAATTGCAACGTAACAAGTGCATTTGGACACAAACTTGTAGCTTACCCTCGTATTTCAGATCGTATGTATGGAATTTGGGAATCTCCTCGGTTTAACAGAAAATCAACTATTTTGCGTTGCTGCGGGTACAAATGGCCATTTAGGCATAGTATAGGTGTCGTGGCACAGTGGAAGAACAAAATTTCCGCAAATCCATACATACAATCATTCACCATACTTAGATGAACGCTCAGTCGAATTTTGACGATAACACTGGGCTTCATGCAGGAATAAAGTGTCAAAAATGGTACAACGATGGTCAAGTATACTGTAAGCGCTCTATAATTATATTCATGGCCTGATAATTATATTCATAGCTGCTGCAAATGGCGGCTGACCCACCACCTTAATGAACCCCGAACACTGGATGAATGAATTTTTTTCGCTCAAATACCTACTGAAAAATACTCTGATTCAGCCAAAAGAGGTCAAACTTATCATTGTAGATGCATTTTAATCCATCTATCAATGAGCCGAATTATAAAAATACAAGCAAATGAAATTCCTTTCATTACTATTTATAGTGGTTAAACTTGTATGCATTACTTGTAGCTTTACTTTGTATGCCTAGACGTGTAGGTGATTCACCAATTGCTGGAGCTGGTGCCTATGTTGACAATAATGTTGGAGGAGCTGCATGTACTGGGGATGGTGATGTGATGATGCGTTTTCTTCCTAGTTATCAAGCTGTTGAATATATGCGCAATGGTTTGCCACCCAAGGTTGCTGCAGACAATTCATTGAGACGCATCCTAACATATTATCCTTCTTTTCATGGTGGTATCATAGTGATAAATAAAACAGGACATTATGGTAAGTGGACTTGACTAATATAACTGTTTGCCATGTGTACACAGGTGTATTTTGCATGTGCCATATGTGTACACATATGTGATTGTATTTAAGAAAGGGAGGGGGGGGCTTGTTTACACATTTGTGCAATTTGTCAGAACAATCAACAGGGTGAAGATTTTTTTTCATTTTTACCCTTTAAATCACTCTAATTTGTTCACACATTATTATTCAAATTATGAACAATTGTGATACGAAAGGAATGGGCCTTATATTCAGGATTATTCCCAGTGTGGGGCTTGACCACCACACAATGGGTTCCTGGCAAGACAAATTATGACCAAGCCTCGGATACAAGATTTTAGAGTAAAACCAAAAGATTGGCATGGACTACTCTCGTGGCAAGGCTGAAAAGGAGCAACATTATACACAACCAAAAAGAACAGTTCAAACGTCATGGAGGCAGCGGTGCTAAATTTGTAGGGGGTCCCCAGTCCCACCACCATCCTTTGTGTTTCTGCTTCAATCAAAATGCTGCCCCATTTCTTGGTCACTGGTCTTTATCTTTCTATTCAGTGGCTATGGTGTTCTTAGTACTCCCGTTTACATCTCTTCCTACTCAGATGCCACATGGTATCAGGTATCCAGGGTTCATATAGAGAAATGGGCGAGGAGGGGGGAGGGGGTAAAATAATACTTACGAAAAAAGGGGGGAAGGGAGTGTGCACGATAGCGTGCCTTCCAGGGGGGGTCTAGGAGCATGCTCTCCCATAGTTTTTTGAAATTTTATACCCTTTGAGATTGTTTCTGGTGCATTTTCAGAGTCAATTATGGTTCTCAAATGATATGGTGAGATACCCAGATTTTTTGGGCTAATCTGACACTGAACACCTAGCAGGGTTCTATCTAGGATTAACTTGTTGGGGGGGGAGCTTCAGTATTACAGTTCATGTCAGTCGCACGGTCACGGTCAACTACACGGTCAAGACATGACCGTGTAGTTTTATACGTACGTACATGATATCCTAGAAGTCTATAAGACACATGCAATGCAGTGATGTAAGGAGGTGCAGATATGTATGTGGGATCGTACATATATAACTAGGGGGTACATATAATATAACTAGGGGGGTCTGAGGGTATGGTCCTCCAGGGAAAATTTGAGTTTTTAAGTTGTATAAGGTGGTATCTGAGGCCATTTTGGACCATTCAAGGTTGATTTTAACACTCAAGTTGGGCCTTCTCTAAAGCAATTTGCACTACAGTTTGAATTTTGTTGGGGGTGGAAGCTGGAGAGTTTGGGGTGAAAGCTTTCCCCCCACTTGACAGAACCTTGCCAAGGTACTTTGGAGAATTACACATCTATAACACCTACACTTATTAGACTTATTACACTTATTGGGGGGTGCTGGTGGCTCAGTAGGTTAGCACTTGAAGTTAAGCAGAGAGCAGAGGGCACCATCCCACCTGTGTGCCATGCATTTGGCGTTTTTTTCCCTGCACCCCCTGCCATCAGCTTGGGAATGGAAGAGAACATGACCTACTGCAGCCACCGAACAAATTCTAATTTGATTTAATGTGATTGTGTGTGTGAGCGAGTGTGTGGGATACTGGGGGCCTTAATAGTAGCCTCTGGCTAATGGCTCACCCAGTTTAAATAAGAAAATATTATTATTTTTATTATTATTATTAGATTAGACGTTGACTAAGATTGTTGGCACAAAAGCTGCTAATTACTCTTTGACCTTGAAGAGATTGTAGATATGTGGAGCAGAAATGGTTGAAGAAGAATAGCTGCTTAGGGTTTAAAACACTGTATTCTTCTTATAGAGTCCTTATTTGTGTTGAGTTCAGTTCTGCATTCAATTTTACCTCTTTAAACAAAAATAAGGCTAACCTAATTTCCAAGGAGGGGGGAGAGACTCTGGCAAGGGGTGGCAAATACCCCCTTCTCCCCACTTAATGAAACCCTGCAGGGTATTCTTATTTGATCCAGGGAACCTTTAGCGAGAGGCTACTATAAATGGCACCCAGAAAAGAAAAAGGGAGAAAGGGTAAAACACAAAGAAACAAGGAGGGAGTTTTCTCCTGGGCAGTGTATAATACATATGTACAAAACCTGTGCAGTACAAAATATTAGCAGGTACATTTATTGTTGGGTATAATTTTTAGCAGGCACTGAAGTTGAGGATTTTGAGGCTCCTTGCTAATTCCACTTAAGTTAGTACCTGTTAACATTTGTAGCCTGAGGTAAGAGATGGTTGCATTCAGTTTGACAGGTTGTAAAAATGAATGGCGAAGGATGAATTAATTCTGAATCCACCCACATGTCTAAAGCAGTAGTAAAACGTCTCCTATAGGTAACCGGTGTAAATTAACTTAAAGTGTAGTCCCAGCCTTCATGATCCTCTTTAAATATAGTTACTCCAACCACTTTCTGAGTGTTAGATTTCATTGTTCCTGTTATGTTTATTACATCCATTATTATTCTACTCACATTGTAGTGACTTCTCACCTATATGTACAGTACAGGTCAAAATCAGCTTAGTACTATTGTTAGTCTTCTTGCAATTGATCATGAGCAATGATTTTCCATGAAAAACATACAATCTGAGGAATGGCATGAATATGTGACTACATTCCAAGGCCACATGTAGAGTATACGTAAGGAATGCCAACATCCTGGATTGCAATAGCAATGAAATAGCATTGCGTTATAACCTGCAGGATGTAGGAATTTGTACACTTCACATGAGCTCTATACCTGTCTAACCCATTCTTATCTAACCATATACCCATCTAATTTGACTTGCTGAATACATTTCAAGCCCTATGTGATGACTGCCAATTTCCCAAGAAGCATGAACCAAGGTAGGGATGTTTGCTGTGTAGGCTAGATGGGCCTTGGTCTAGGAAGGTATAGGACTAGATGGGCATAGGTCTAGACAGAGATTGGACTAGATTTAACTTGGATAGACTGGGTGTGCAGTATGCAATTTCCTGCACTTGTATAATGCAGTCCTATGCAGGTTGTAACGAAAGGGCTGATCGAAATGATTCCAAAATGTGAAGTACTTTTGGACTACTTACAAAATGTACTTCCCACTTTGGAAAGGTAGGATGTGGATCATAGAAAGTAAACGATTTTAGTGTTCCAACTTAAGCTCTTTTTGGGTAAAAGTTAACAGAAAGCGCTAGAAGTTAACCGTTAACTAACCATTAACTGCTAACTTTCTCTATATACAAGTATATGTGGCCTCGCTTTATGACATAGTAATAATTTTACTCAATAAGCTGCTAAAGGTGCATTTCAGCCTTGTTGTGAGCAAAAGTGCTGTTTCTGACTTTGAAGTTTTATTTGTCAAGTTCTTGCAATTTTGAATGTGTTCTGTCATGGATACAAGCCTCATCTGGTGCATTGAAAATGTTTGTCACGTTGTGACAACAAGGAATATTTGGTGTTAGTGTGGAAAGTGCATAGGACAGGCGCCATTGGGATCATTCAAGTTGGTGAAGCACTTACTATTAAGCAGTCACAATGATATGTTGCAATACGCTGATATAACCATTGCTAAAAACCTTTGAGAATAAACAAAATGGCAACATCATCATCTACATCACAAGTATGTGTATATTACAGTTACAAGTAAACAATTAACGGTTAACTTAACCGGTAGCTTTTTCCAGCAGAAGGTTAGCACAAGAATGGTAACTTTTAGCTGGTTAATGTTTACTTTCCATGATTTTTATCATATTGTATGTTCTCTATATATTCCTTTGTGAATTTGCACTTGCCATCTTGACATGTTCATGTAGCATGCATGTTGTATCTTATCAACTTGTATGCCAAAGTGAAGTGCACAGCTCAACACTTGTAATCTCCATCATGCTCAAAATCCAAATTGAATAAAGGAAGTATGCCGTCAAATCTATACACTGTTGCCAAAGTACTGGTGAAACCAGTCTTTATCTTCTTCCATTTCCATTTCCATTTTGGGTGGGTACTCATAGTCATTTTTATGTCATTACCCATGGATGTACCCTTTTTGTCTCATCACCCTATAGGAGCTGCAGCACATGGATTTAGCCCCTTTCCTTTTACTGTTTACAATCCTGAATTAGGGAAACCAACAGTTTTTACAGTTAAACCAATTGATTCCTAACAATGTTAGAGGATTTATGCAGAATGTAATGCTAACCATAGTGAACTATATTAATGTTTATGATTTTCAGGTTTTCTGCAATATTATTTATATAGTCTTATGGTTGTATATTTGTTTAAAGTTGTTAGCAATTTTTACTTGCATGGTAAACATTATTGCTACTGCTAGCCCATTGATCAATAATTTATCTTGTTAGCAGCAACATCTTTCGCATGTGGGACATGTCCAGGATCTGTTATGATCGTGCTTCCCAGTTTGCATAGCGATAAAATGTAAGTTTTCGGTGCCTACAAGTTATTAGTCGTGCAGTTATCTCGTGATTTGGACTAAACTTTGGGCGTATACGAATGCCAAATCCGTGTTTAGTGACATTTCCTGTCATCACGATTGCTCTGTCACATGCTGGCTTGTGACCTAACTCGATGTTCTTTGGAATTTTAGTTTTTGGCTGGATGCTACGTGAGGGAACAAGCTGGAGACAGTTTCTTGGTGGCAACTTCGAGCCATTTGAAATATACAACTTTTCCATGTGGGTGAGAGAGAGCTTTTGTTCCTGTCCCAAGTTACAGGAGCTTGAATGTTGGCTTTTTAGGCCCTATTGATCAGATCTTGGCTTTGGAAAGGAACGGTCAACTCACTCGCATGGAAAAATTAGTAAATGTTTTGTTATAGCGATTTATGTGCAAAAATAGTCTTAGAAGCATTCCGCTATATATGTAGCACCCAAAGTGTTTCGCTTTTTGAGTAAGGGTTAGGAAAACCATAGTAACTTATTCGTGATAAAAGCAAGCTTTCTAAAAAGGTAATCATCCAAACATCTGTGTGTCTACCAACATCTTAATCCATTGTTTGATGCTCTGTATCTACTACAAGTTGAGAACAGAAGCTGTAAAAAGGACTGAATTTTCACACCTTTGAATTAGCGCGGACATGTCCCACATGCGTTCATTTCATCTATGTATGATAGGATTTCTGCTACGTACTGCTAGTCAATTGATAGTTTTGCCTGTTAGCAATGGAAGTAAAAACAAACAGGGATTTATAAAATATTTAGTATAAATTTAATAGACGTAAACCCTTCTTCAAATTTAAGAAACACAGACCCTTTATGATCACTCATACACTGGCTTGCTCCTTTTTTAATATTGTGCACAGTGTACATATGTGCAGAGATAATGTGGTACAGTAGGTGTACGTGTACTACGCAGGTGAGTTATGTCTGATTTTGGACATAACACAAAATGGCCAATGCTTCGTAGGCACTAAAATTAACCCCCACTTTTTTGCTTTCTGCAATGGGTAATGTTGGCATGAACTTACTATTCTACATTACAAACATATTGACATAACGTTACGCATGTGGGACATGTCCACGCTAATTTGGAGGTGTGAAAATTTTGGTCTTTTTCACAGCCTTTGTTCTGAACTTCTAGAAGCTTCAGAGCATCAAACAACGGCTTAAAATGTAGGTAGAGGCATAAACGTTTCGAGAATTACCATTTTAAAAGATCTGGTTAATTCGCGAAGAAGCTCATGTGGTTTTCCTAACCCCTACTAAAAAGCGAAACGCTTTGGGCGCAAGATGGTGGAATGCTTCTAAGACTATTTAAACACATAAATCGCTATAACGAAACATTTACTAACTTTCCATGCGGAGGCATTGAAAATTCCGCTCCAAAGCCGAGATCTGTAAAAACGACCCTCAAACAGCAAAATTCAAGCTGTTGTAACTTGCGACAGGAGTAAAGGTTCTTTTGCCTCCGCATGGAAAAGTTGTATATTAATTACAAATGGCTCCAAGTTGGCACCCATAAACCGTCTCCAGCTTGTTCCTTCACGTTGCGCTCAGCCAAAAACCAGAATTTCGAAGGACATCCCGTTAGGTCACAGGCCAGCATGTGACAGAGTAAAACGTGACGTACGAAAACATCACTAAACGCGGATTCGGTATTCGTATACGCCCGAATAGCAGCCTGAATCACGAGATAAATGCGTGACTAATAACTTAAAGGCGCCACAAAATAACATTATATCACTATGCAAAGTGGGAAGCTCTATCATAACAAATCTGGACATGTCTCACATGCGTAGTGATCTCTTTAAGACAATCTACAAGTCGAACGTCTCACTACAAGCAATTTCTTCGGCTACTGTTGAAAAGACAGAAAAGCAAAATCGCGGTGGTAAAAATCTCAGCTTCTGAACACGCCAATAGGTTCAAATGACTCCTTAGATACATAAGTGCCCTGAAAGATTCCTGGAGCCCGGTAGCTCAAAGCACGGCTGTTATGTCCAGGGTGTTCTGTCGTTTTCCGAGGTCTCCAATCACAAAACACGGAACATAATTCGAATGGTAGGAGGTACAAAGCTCCAGGAATCTTTCACCGCAGTTTGGACTATTGGGAACTTGATGGTACTATTGCTGTTGCTTTGAGTTGAGATTTTTACCACCGCGATTTTGAAATAAAATTTCCACTCGAACATCTCTCTTCTTCAGACTGCAGTCACATGCTGTCACATGTTCTAGAAAGAGTCCGAACATCTTTCTCGTATTCTCATGTATACATCCAGTTTGCTCAGATGTCATCGCAAATATCTAGCTATGTGCGCATGACAAACCCATGCAGTTAGCGCTATAATGAAATTCATTGAGCGAAACTGTATAATGTTACACTTATGGCTGGATTCGGACATAACATACCTCCGTAACAATTGCTAACCATTTTAGATATATACTGCATAGCCAGATATATTGCCAAACTTAGCAATTAGAGTTTGCGAGTGACTGCTTATAAAATAGTTTACTTTTTTAATTTATGAATGGAGTAGATTATAAAAGTATCTGTAGGGAATTACATGAGAGGAAGTTGCAAATAAAAATTACTGGTAAGAAACCAGAGTTCTTGATAAACTTAGCATCCTCATGCAAAAGCTGATCATGCAAAAACTACATTTTTAAAGGTCATGAAATCAACAGGGTACTTATAACTGACCATGCCTATATATTTCAGGTTTGGTTTATTTTCTTGTTTGCAATGTCATCAATTAGCAGCTGTTCTATATGAATGCATCATCGAACAAGCATCTTTCAGATGATGTTTGAAATTTCATGGATCAACTGAATGGGAAGAGATGGCGACTTTGGTGATGTAACTACTACTTTTACATGTGAAATGTCATACTATGGCAGTTTTGTTGCGGCCGAAGAAAAGTTGGTTGGGCAGACCAGTAGATGCCTTTGATTTGTTTCGAATTGTACCTCTATTATATGTTCCAGTATGTGATTATTCATGCATATTGCAATAATATTATTATCAAAACATTACTTTTTACAATGTACACATATTAATAAGTACTACAGACAACAGTATTAATAGAACAATAATAATTATAAAACGTAATAATAATAACAATAATAATAATTACACAATAATAATAATAACCATGATGACATGCAAAGCTACACATACATGCACATAATTACAGTTAGTCCGATGTACCAACCGGCACATGAGTACCAAGGATGGACAAGGCATTCCCACGTTGGATGGCAATAGACAGTTGGTGTGTCAGATAGAAGTGGGACTTCTCTTCAAGAGTAACTGACTTCACTCTAGAAGACAGTTTGTGGAGGAAATCTCTGGTCTCAGGGCCAAAGACTCCAGATGTCTCCACTGCTATGGGAGTGAACATGTGAACTGCCGATAAGACTTTGTAGTTCTTCCTCTTACGGGTTTCGGCAATTTTTGCAACTAGGCCAGCATCCTTAGTTGCTGTGTTGATGTACGATGGGGCAAAGGTGTCAATACATGTTGCATCCCATATAAGTGTGCGGCCTCTTTCCCAGGGAGCAACTGTGATTCCATCCGGGCGTTTGCCATCAGACCTGTAGAGTCCAGAGGGTTCCAGTCGAGAAGGGATGTTACGCAGGTATGTTATGTCCGATTTCTGGACATAAAACAAAATGGCCGACGTACTCGAGGTACCATAATTTTTCGCTTTATTCTTTGTCTAA
The DNA here is from genome assembly GCA_963170055.1 of Halisarca cf. caerulea. Lineage (NCBI taxonomy): Eukaryota > Metazoa > Porifera > Demospongiae > Chondrillida > Halisarcidae > Halisarca > Halisarca cf. caerulea. Next base: position 788,384 of record CAUJGJ010000001.1, read on the forward strand.
ATGTAGGTAGACTTTCCAAAAATAGCAGAAAAAGCATCTGTCCCATATATACTTGGCTTCGAAAGCGACAAAAGTTTGCTATAACCTATACAAATCACGTGTGGTTAGTTTTCTCTGCACCGTACGAAAATATTTCAAAAGGCAAAAAGGCGGTGGTTAGGATCTCGGATTTTGGACACGAAAATAGGTTCAAATGAAAGCACAGATTGAAAACTTACTAAATCGAATCTTGGGCAATGATGCTCCACTCGACGGCTGTTATGTCCAGGGATTTCTGCCCGAAAACAAGGTTCCTGCTCACAAGTCGTTGGACATAAACCGAAGGGAACAACGCACATTGCTCCAAGATTCGATTCTGAGGGTTTGGTCCTTTGGTAACAACATATTACAGTTTCAAAGCTAAAAGCCGAGATCTCTACCACCGCCTTTTTCGATGAAATTTTCCTGTCGATCACAACTGCCTTTCCAGGTTGAGTCACGAATCGTCACGTGTTTCACCAATGTCTTTCTCGTATACTCACGTATACGTTCCGCTTGTACATGACATCATCGCCAAAACAAACTACAAGCGCGTGACAAACCCAAACATTGCTCGCTATAATGAAATTCATTGTATGAAGCCAGATAACATCGCGCTTTTGGCTGGATTGGGACATAACACACCTGTGTACCTGCAGCCAGGGCCCTCTGGATTATGTTGTTGATGGCTCCATGTCAAAATGAACGTCCCGCACTTTTCAGGCAGGACAATCCATGGAGAGCTGTTGTATCAACGTTGCTACCACAATGATAGCACCTGTGTGGGTGGCATAGGTAAGCACCCAAACGAATAGCTGCTGCAATTCGAACATCATCGTTATCCATACAGAGGCCCACAGAAGCAATAGGCAAAGCATAGAGCCAGGCCCCTGACTCCTTGGTGTTGGCAGCGAGGAGACGTGCCCGCCCAACATCAGTGTAAGTGCCTTCCATCAATTTGTGAAATGTGGAACTCACTTGTGGCTCATCCCAAGCCCTCTGCTTGCTATCATAAGGGGTGGTAGGTGGAGGACAATTTGCTGACTGGATCCAAACGCTGAGAGCCCTTTGTTTAGGAAGGTATGGCAGCATGTGATTATCATTCTGGGCATTGTAGTTTCTTACTATTTAGAAATTTATATAATAATATATACTATTATACTAAGTCTACTACATTACTTTCTCACAATATTTCAAAATTTGCCATTTTCTGTATATATAGACATCACTACAAAAAAGTAGCTGTATTACCGTATAACTGGAAATATTGACGTAAAGAATGTTTGGTGGTTTGGGGCTTTTTTATGCATTGGTGGTTTATATTTTGGCGGTTGGCCTGCTTAGGTTATAATTATATTCAAAGCCACAGCTACTAAAATGAAGTCTTTGATCGACTTTCGTACGAGGATGAAAAGTTTCTCAAGATTTCTGCTCGCTTACCGTTTTATTCTTGATTTCCTCTCAGTTCTTTAGAGATACTTACAGTACAGTGCATAAAAAAGGAAACGGTAATTTCGCCTTGCGTTCAACGCTTATCTGCAAATTCCTTTCTGTTAGCGCTTAACCGGTAACCGGCAAAGTTAGAAACGTCGTAATATGTTACGCAAGCATTGTTCGAAGGAGATCTGAGCAATAGTAATGGAAACAATAACGGTGAAGTATTTTGGGAATGGATCACCACGATACGACGGAAAGGAGTTAGAATATCTGATGTGAGCTTGAAAGGTCTTCCAGAGCCCTCTTTGCGATGAATTGTTCTTTCGCGCTGATACTTTACAGTCACCCAAACTGCCATTTTGCGGACTTTGAATCCTCAGACGCTTCACAATTTTGCCGTATGAAATCTCGCCTTCGCTGTAGAGCTGAAGAAAAGGCTGCTTAACGTATAGTGTCAGAACCATTTCTTGCGGCAAACATTACTAGTGAGTCGTCAGTGTGGGAGTCCATGTTTTATACGACGTCATCGCTTACGTCAAAACAACACCGGTCAAGTGCTAAACGGTAACAGCAAATTTTCTACCATTTATTGGTTACCGCTTACTGGTTAACTCACTGCCGCTTATCCGCTACCGTTTCCTTTTTTATGCACCGTACTGTAGGATAATCTAGTGCATTTGCAGAGTATAAGTGCGAATTTATTTATAAGCAGCTATTCATGAAACGCCAACTGCAGGCTGAGGAAAGTTAGTCTTGTATGGAAAATATTGGCAGATATTATGTTGGTGGTTCTCAATCAAACTGCCAATCTGCCAAAATGAAATGACCACCAATTTTTCTGGTTATACGGTACTATATATGGTTTACCCTTAGGTTGTATCTTATAACTACCACGTACTAGTTTACCATGTTTTACATTGTTGCTGGGTTTACGAATAGTTTACATGCAGAGTAAAACATAAGATAGTAAGATAGGAATGTAATAATGAAAATCATTAAAAATCGCATGAATATCATTGCTGGACAAACCAATAAACAGGTTATATGAATATTCAAAAATGAATGAAAAGCGCCTGCACAGGGTATATACAGTATAACCGTCTATATAATGCAAAAATGGCCGTCTTGAAATAGCTTCACGAATTATCGATCGTTTCTACTTAGTTGACAAGATTTTCACCCAGTTCTTCTTACTGGATGAAAGTTGTATATATTCCGCACATGTTTCAGACAAACTTCGCCTCGGTCGCACCTTTAGATCCCTCTCAATTCGCATGAAACAATACAAAAAGACAGAACAAGTGGTGAGCTATCCGAAAATCGTTTCTGGCTATAGGTTAAGTTATAACCGGAAAACCTGTTTTTTCACCCTTCAAACGGCCGAAAGTTAACATAAATGGTCCAATTGTGAGAAACTGCTTGATTGTAGCACTATACCTTGAACGATTTTCACAAACCGAAACATCTTAAGATTCCGTCGAAGTTGGATTTGGTGAAATTTGAAGGCATCTAGATGTCTAACCAAGCGACTTTATCTGTGCCCTCAACAAAAAGACTTAGTGCCATTTTCGTGACGTTTTACGGATACGTAGGCATAGCGTCACAAAAGTCGCCTTCTTCCCCCATTCTGTTGATATGTGAAATTTTGTATGTCATCTGAAAAACGCTGAATGACGCTTTAAAAACAGCCGCTAATTGATGACGTTGAAACAAACACCGCCCACAATCGGAACAAGCAGCAGACGGTTATAAACACCCTGTGTGTATAAAGAATAATACAACAGCATTTAGTGCAGTTAACTTTCTTCCAGGTTTGAATGTCTTCACATTGTCACAGTATGACATTCCATGCACAACACAGGGTGTTTATAACTTTTGTGTCGGTTATAACTTTCTTACGGAAGATTATAACCTATAGCCCAGAATGATTTTCGGATAGCTCACCACTTATATTGTTCTGTCTTTTCGTGTTGTTTCATGTGAATTGAGAGGGATCTAAAGGTGCGACCAAGGCGAAGTTTGTCTGAAACTGCTATGTATTCCTAGTTCGCTATCTTCCTTTGGACAATACAAACAATTGCTAGTTAAGTACCAATATGCGCGGAATATATACAACTTTTGTCTAGTACGAAGAACCGAGCGAAAATCTTGTCAACTAAGTAGAAACGATCGATAATTCGTGAAGCTATTTCAAGACGGCCATTTTTGCATTATATACCTAGACGGTTATAAATACCCTGTGAAAGCTGAATGAAAAGTAGTAAACGATTAATGTATGACAATCATAGAAACTAGATGTACCACACATAATATGTTATTACCTACTAATATAAGTAAACTAATTTTTATTACATATAATTATGAGATTTGAGACAGGCTCTCACATCCACGAAGTACCGAGACAAACATACAATTTCATGGCAGATGCGGCCCATGCAGGTGAGTTATGTCCGATTTTGGACATAATACAAAATGGCCGACACTTCGTATGCACTAAAATTAACCCCAACTTTTTGCTTTCTGCAATGGGTTATATTGGCATGAACCTACTGTTCTACATTACAAACATAATGACATGATGTTGGTGCATGTTCTCTTTAAGACAATCTACTAGTCAAACGTCCCATTACACACAATTTCTTTGGCTACTGTCGAAAAGACAAAGAAGCAAAATCACGGTGGTAAAAATCTCAGCTTCTGAACACGCCAATAGATTCAAACGACTTCTTAGATACATAAGTGCCTTGAAAGATTCCTGGAGCACGGTAGCTCAAAGCACGGCTATTATGTCCAGGGGTTTCCGTCGTTTTCGGAGGTCTCCATCCACAAAACACGTGACATAGCTCGAACAGTAGAAGGTACAAAGCTCCAGGAATCTTTCACCGCGGTTCGGACTATTGGGAACTTGATGGCACTATTGCCGTTGCTCCAAGTTGAGATTTTTACCTCCGCGATTTTGAAATAATATTTCCACTCGAGCATCTCTCTTCTTCAGACTGCAGTCACATGCTGTCACATGTTCTACGAAAGAGTCCGAACATCTTTCTCGTATTCTCGCGTATACGTCCAGTTTGCGCATGATGTCATCATGAAAATGTAGCTATCTGCACGTGACAAACCCATGCGGTTAGCGCTATGGTAAAATTCATTGAGTGAAACCGTATAATGTTACACTTATGGCTGGATTCGGACATAACACACCTGCGCATTCGAAACAGGCTCTCACATGCATCCACGAAGGAACAAAACGGACGTACAACTCCATGGCAGATACGACCCATTCGAAACAGGCTCTCACATCCAAGAAGGAACGAGATGAGCATACAACTCCGTGGCAGATACGGCCCCTTTGGAACAGGCTCTCAACATCCACGAAGGAACGGAACAAGTATGCACACAACTCCATGGCAGATTTGATCTATTCGAGACAGACTCACACATCCACAAAGGAATGAAACAAGCATGCAACTTCATGGTAGATATGGCAGTCAGAATGAAAGTTTACTTTGCCATAATATGTGACTGTATTTATTGTAACAGTGAAACCTCTATTAAAGTGCACTGAGAGAAATCTCGTGAATTGACATGTATGTACATACGTACATTCAAACCTTTAGAAAAGGAATTCTTCCATGCATACACAAAACAGCTTACCGTGGTCCCAAGGGTGTCTTAACATAATAGGTTTCACTGTATAGCGTGCATATAACCAAGTGCACACATATAGGTAATAGACAGTTTAGGTGTAACTATGTTTAGCAAATATAACTACACATCAATTGAAAAGAAGAGCAAAGTACAACTCAACAAAGAATCTGAAGCATTACTCATCATCACTCAAGATGAATGAGAATTCCTGCAAGTATAACCTATATAGAATGAGAATTCCTGCAAGTAACCTATATAACTGCTTGCAATACAACTTGTGCCTGTATTACAGCAGATTCATCACCACAACAGCTAGGCCACCAGGTCATGCTTGTGCACAACACACCACTGATATTTGGAGGGAAACACTGGATAAAACCTGTGTAGGAAGAGGAATGGTCAGCATCTGATCGGCTGAACTAGCTTTTGGAGGGAAGCAACACTACATCCAAACATGAACACATGGAGGATAGACTTAGCATTATTAATGAACAAATATGAGGAATCCAAATGAATGCCATGAATATCTAACTGGAGGGAGAACATCACATGTTTGCACTCCAGCAATTTCATTGGTTGGATTTCATTTTTGGAGGGAAAATAGGTTACACCCACAATCTGTGAAGAATGTCCACAGAAAGCTCCCTCAGAGGACAAAGTACTGGCTAGCTCATTGCCTAGCACTGTAGAACTTCAAGAGACAAGAGGATAAAGTAAAACCAGGAAACTGCATGGAAATAACACTTGCTGCTATGTATACAGACATCAAGAGTTCTGTTGTGAAGACAGTGACACTATAGAATAAGATTAAGGCAAAGAAGAGTTAGTCCTGTATTTTTTACACTCATGCAAGAATGTTTGTTATTACTGTTACATTAGCATGTTTACAACGTCCAACAGAGATAAGGGCCAAACAAGTACAAACATTGGAGAAAGACCTAGCTGGAAGCCACAGTCAGACTTGACAACATTCCACACAATGAGCTCCTACACAAATTATGGACAATTGGAATCACAGGATCACGCTGGTTACTAATTCATAACTATCTCCAAAACAGACAGCATTTTGTCTCAATAGATTGGGGCAAAATCCAGCCTCCTACCTGTAATCTCCGGAGTTCCTCAAGGGGGAGTGCTCGGTCCATTGCTGTTTCTTATATTTACATAATGATCTTCCATCTGTAGTAAACCACTCATCAATTTTAATTACCTTTTTGTCGATGACTCGAAACTCCTTCAATCAATCACCTCTCAAGATAGTATATCCGATCTTCAATCCGACATAGATGCAGTAATTGTATGGTGCAAAAAATGAAAGCTAACTTTAAATCCTCACAAATGTTCCCTCATACAATTCAACTTATCTAACACACCTGGTAATCCCTCCACCTACACTATAGACGACACCCCTATCCCACAAGTATCACAGCAAAGAGACCTCGAAGTCACTGCCGATAGTACCCTCCAGTGGAAAAACCACCTCTCATGCAGAGGTCTGCAAACATGCATACCAATCTCTGTACTTCATTAAACGCCACACATCATCTTCAACCTGCAAAGCACTTAAAAGAGCCCTTTTCTTAACACTTGTTTGAACTACATTATCATACTGTTTACCATGCACTGTGGAGACCACGCCACACCCAATATATCACCGAGTTAGAGCAGGTCCAAAGGCGTGCCACCAAATTCTTAGTAGATGATCCCAGTTTGAATTACAAGGAAAGACTTATCAAGCTACATATTCTACCACTGATGTACTATTTTGAGTTACAGGACATATATACTTTTCCTTATAAAAGCATCAAATTCCCCTCAGACAACTTCAACATATTCAACTATATTTCATTCTCACAATCTAATACCCGATCGACATCAGCCAACAAACTAGTACACACTTACACCAGATCATCAACTATCAGACATTTTACTTAAATGCAATCACTCGACTATGGAATTCCCTACCTCTAATTAACCGCAACAATACCTTACCTCAACAATACGTTACTTGCCACTCCCAAATCCCGGATATACTTACATCATGTTATCTGTGTTTCCAGCACACACGTTGCTTTCAAGCATTTTCTAACTTAAGGTTACAAATGTTAGCGGGTACTAATTTTAGCGTTTTTCGGTGGCCAGTATTTAGCGGGTATTTATTTTAGCGATTGAATAGCATTTTTGTACCAAATCTGCAGTTAACGATTTTGGAAATGTTACCATTACCAATACTGAGTACCCAATCCTCTTCTAATTCTTTTCTAAATCACCATTTCTAATCTTTATATACAGTACTATACTGTTGCAATATAGAAAACGGTAGAAACGAAACACTGAGATCAGGCAGAAAACTTAAGCTTGTAGAGTAATGTGGGGAGTTATGGGACACCTAAGGGTCTTTCATTGTAGAGAAGCAACAGATAAAGTTGAAGAATAATTTACTAGCATTCCAGTTAGGGCCATATATTATCTATAATTGAACATAGAATCCAATGACTCACATTGCATATAAGCGAAGATACAAAGAATTCTTCAGGGACACTTGGGTAGGCCATTATTGGTCGTGGAGCCTAATAATGGCCGCTCTTCACACACAGGGCTCTGTCTCATGTCATCAATAAATTTCATTTATTTTTTCCTAGCATGGAAAACAGCATGTTTTTAGCTTTGTGATGATGTATTTTTTATTCATGTTTTTTGTTATATTTTGTGCTATCATCACTACTTTTAAATTGAGCACTGATTTCTTAGCTTCTTCAAGACATTTTTAAGGTAGGAATACAGTAGTTGGTAACTTGTGTGCGTTTACACTGACACAGCCACCGAGTTGTTCGCAATTGGATGGTGTGGTCAACAGATGACAAACGAACCTGCACAGCAATTTTGGAATTTTGCGCGCACTTCCTGATGCCGCTGTCAAGGCTATTACGTAATATTTATCTAATAATTATAGTAATTTTATCTTAAGAATTAAATTGCCAAAGTTGCAAATATCCTAGAAATTGAACTTGGTAACTTTCAAATTCTGCAAATTACACTTTTACAAAGTTGTCGAATGTCTTTTAAAAATGTTAACGTTGCTAATTTTAATTTTATCTTAAGAATAAAATTGCCAAAGTTGCAAATATCTTAGAATTTGAACTTGGTAACTTTCAAATTCTGCAAATTACACTTTTACAAAGTTGTCGAATGTCTTTTAAAAATGTTAACGTTGCTAATTTTAATTTTATCTTAAGAATAAAATTGCCAAAGTTGCAAATATCTTAGAATTTGAACTTGGTAACTTTCAAATTCTGCAAATTACACTTTTAAAAAGTTGTCGAATGTCTTTTAAAAATGTTAACGTTGCTAATTTTAATTTTATCTTAAGAATAAAATTGCCAAAGTTGCAAATATCTTAGAATTTGAACTTGGTAACTTTCAAATTCTGCAAATTACACTTTTACAAAGTTGTAAAATGTCTTTTAAAAATGTCAACGTTGCTAATTTTAATTTTATCTTAAGAATAAAATTGCCAAAGTTGCAAATATCTTAGAATTTGAACTTGATAACTTTCAAATTCTGCAAATTACACTTTTACAAAGTTGTCGAATGTCTTTTAAAAATGTCAACGTTGCTAATTTTAATTTTATCTTAAGAATAAAATTGCCAAAGTTGCAAATATCTTAGAATTTGAACTTGGTAACTTTCAAATTCTGCAAATTACACTTTTACAAAGTTGTCGAATGTCTTTTAAAAATGTCAACGTTGCTAATTTTAATTTTATCTTAAGAATAAAATTGCCAAAGTTGCAAATATCTTAGAATTTGAACTTGGTAACTTTCAAATTCTGCAAATTACACTTTTACAAAGTTGCCGAATGTCTTTTAAAAATGTCAACGTTGCTAATTTTAATTTTATCTTAAGAATAAAATTGCCAAAGTTGCAAATATCTTAGAATTTGAACTTGGTAACTTTCAAATTCTGCAAATTACACTTTTACAAAGTTGCCGAATGTCTTTTAAAAATGTCAACGTTGCTAATTTTAATTTTATCTTAAGAATAAAATTGCCAAAGTTGCAAATATCTTAGAATTTGAACTTGGTAACTTTCAAATTCTGCAAATTACACTTTTACAAAGTTGTCGAATGTCTTTTAAAAATGTCAACGTTGCTAATTTTGTTGATAATATCTTAGAATTTGAACTTGGTAACTTTCAAATTCTGCAAATTACACTTTTACAAAGTTGTCGAATGTCTTTTAAAAATGTCAACGTTGCTAATTTTAATTTTATCTTAAGAATAAAATTGCCAAAGTTGCAAATATCTTAGAATTTGAACTTGGTAACTTTCAAATTCTGCAAATTACACTTTTACAAAGTTGTCGAATGTCTTTTAAAAATGTCAACGTTCCTAATTTTAATTTTATCTTAAGAATAAAATTGCCAAAGTTGCAAATATCTTAGAATTTGAACTTGGTAACTTTCAAATTCTGCAAATTACACTTTTACAAAGTTGCCGAATGTCTTTTAAAAATGTCAACGTTGCTAATTTTAATTTTATCTTAAGAATAAAATTGCCAAAGTTGCAAATATCTTAGAATTTGAACTTGGTAACTTTCAAATTCTGCAAATTACACTTTTACAAAGTTGTCGAATGTCTTTTAAAAATGTCAACGTTGCTAATTTTAATTTTATCTTAAGAATAAAATTGCCAAAGTTGCAAATATCTTAGAATTTGAACTTGGTAACTTTCAAATTCTGCAAATTACACTTTTACAAAGTTGTCGAATGTCTTTTAAAAATGTCAACGTTGCTAATTTTAATTTTATCTTAAGAATAAAATTGCCAAAGTTGCAAATATCTTAGAATTTGAACTTGGTAACTTTCAAATTCTGCAAATTACACTTTTACAAAGTTGTCGAATGTCTTTTAAAAATGTCAACGTTGCTAATTTTAATTTTATCTTAAGAATAAAATTGCCAAAGTTGCAAATATCTTAGAATTTGAACTTGGTAACTTTCAAATTCTGCAAATTACACTTTTACAAAGTTGACGAAAGTCTTTTCAAAATGTCAACGTTGCTAATTTTAATTTTATCTTAAGAATAAAATTGCCAAAGTTGCAAATATCTTAGAATTTGAACTTGGTAACTTTCAAATTCTGCAAATTACACTTTTACAAAGTTGTCGAATGTCTTTTAAAAATGTCAACGTTGCTAATTTTAATTTTATCTTAAGAATAAAATTGCCAAAGTTGCAAATATCTTAGAATTTGAACTTGGTAACTTTCAAATTCTGCAAATTACACTTTTACAAAGTTGTCGAATGTCTTTTAAAAATGTCAACGTTGCTAATTTTAATTTTATCTTAAGAATAAAATTGCCAAAGTTGCAAATATCTTAGAATTTGAACTTGGTAACTTTCAAATTCTGCAAATTACACTTTTACAAAGTTGCCGAATGTCTTTTAAAAATGTCAACGTTGCTAATTTTAATTTTATCTTAAGAATAAAATTGCCAAAGTTGCAAATATCTTAGAATTTGAACTTGGTAACTTTCAAATTCTGCAAATTACACTTTTACAAAGTTGTCGAATGTCTTTTAAAAATGTCAACGTTGCTAATTTTGTTGATAATATCTTAGAATTTGAACTTGGTAACTTTCAAATTCTGCAAATTACACTTTTACAAAGTTGTCGAATGTCTTTTAAAAATGTCAACGTTGCTAATTTTAATTTTATCTTAAGAATAAAATTGCCAAAGTTGCAAATATCTTAGAATTTGAACTTGGTAACTTTCAAATTCTGCAAATTACACTTTTACAAAGTTGTCGAATGTCTTTTAAAAATGTCAACGTTCCTAATTTTAATTTTATCTTAAGAATAAAATTGCCAAAGTTGCAAATATCTTAGAATTTGAACTTGGTAACTTTCAAATTCTGCAAATTACACTTTTACAAAGTTGCCGAATGTCTTTTAAAAATGTCAACGTTGCTAATTTTAATTTTATCTTAAGAATAAAATTGCCAAAGTTGCAAATATCTTAGAATTTGAACTTGGTAACTTTCAAATTCTGCAAATTACACTTTTACAAAGTTGTCGAATGTCTTTTAAAAATGTCAACGTTGCTAATTTTAATTTTATCTTAAGAATAAAATTGCCAAAGTTGCAAATATCTTAGAATTTGAACTTGGTAACTTTCAAATTCTGCAAATTACACTTTTACAAAGTTGTCGAATGTCTTTTAAAAATGTCAACGTTGCTAATTTTAATTTTATCTTAAGAATAAAATTGCCAAAGTTGCAAATATCTTAGAATTTGAACTTGGTAACTTTCAAATTCTGCAAATTACACTTTTACAAAGTTGTCGAATGTCTTTTAAAAATGTCAACGTTGCTAATTTTAATTTTATCTTAAGAATAAAATTGCCAAAGTTGCAAATATCTTAGAATTTGAACTTGGTAACTTTCAAATTCTGCAAATTACACTTTTACAAAGTTGACGAAAGTCTTTTCAAAATGTCAACGTTGCTAATTTTAATTTTATCTTAAGAATAAAATTGCCAAAGTTGCAAATATCTTAGAATTTGAACTTGGTAACTTTCAAATTCTGCAAATTACACTTTTACAAAGTTGTCGAATGTCTTTTAAAAATGTCAACGTTGCTAATTTTAATTTTATCTTAAGAATAAAATTGCCAAAGTTGCAAATATCTTAGAATTTGAACTTGGTAACTTTCAAATTCTGCAAATTACACTTTTACAAAGTTGTCGAATGTCTTTTAAAAATGTCAACGTTGCTAATTTTAATTTTATCTTAAGAATAAAATTGCCAAAGTTGCAAATATCTTAGAATTTGAACTTGGTAACTTTCAAATTCTGCAAATTACACTTTTACAAAGTTGACGAAAGTCTTTTCAAAATGTCAACGTTGCTAATTTTAATTTTATCTTAAGAATAAAATTGCCAAAGTTGCAAATATCTTAGAATTTGAACTTGGTAACTTTCAAATTCTGCAAATTACACTTTTACAAAGTTGTCGAATGTCTTTTAAAAATGTCAACGTTGCTAATTTTAATTTTATCTTAAGAATAAAATTGCCAAAGTTGCAAATATCTTAGAATTTGAACTTGGTAACTTTCAAATTCTGCAAATTACACTTTTACAAAGTTGTCGAATGTCTTTTAAAAATGTCAACGTTGCTAATTTTAATTTTATCTTAAGAATAAAATTGCCAAAGTTGCAAATATCTTAGAATTTGAACTTGGTAACTTTCAAATTCTGCAAATTACACTTTTACAAAGTTGTCGAATGTCTTTTAAAAATGTCAACGTTGCTAATTTTAATTTTATCTTAAGAATAAAATTGCCAAAGTTGCAAATATCTTAGAATTTGAACTTGGTAACTTTCAAATTCTGCAAATTACACTTTTACAAAGTTGACGAAAGTCTTTTCAAAATGTCAACGTTGCTAATTTTAATTTTATCTTAAGAATAAAATTGCCAAAGTTGCAAATATCTTAGAATTTGAACTTGGTAACTTTCAAATTCTGCAAATTACACTTTTACAAAGTTGTCGAATGTCTTTTAAAAATGTCAACGTTGCTAATTTTAATTTTATCTTAAGAATAAAATTGCCAAAGTTGCAAATATCTTAGAATTTGAACTTGGTAACTTTCAAATTCTGCAAATTACACTTTTACAAAGTTGTCGAATGTCTTTTAAAAATGTCAACGTTGCTAATTTTAATTTTATCTTAAGAATAAAATTGCCAAAGTTGCAAATATCTTAGAATTTGAACTTGGTAACTTTCAAATTCTGCAAATTACACTTTTACAAAGTTGACGAAAGTCTTTTCAAAATGTCAACGTTGCTAATTTTAATTTTATCTTAAGAATAAAATTGCCAAAGTTGCAAATATCTTAGAATTTGAACTTGGTAACTTTCAAATTCTGCAAATTACACTTTTACAAAGTTGACGAAAGTCTTTTAAAAATGTCAACGTTGCTAATTTTAATTTTATCTTAAGAATAAAATTGCCAAAGTTGCAAATATCTTAGAATTTGAACTTGGTAACTTTCAAATTCTGCAAATTACACTTTTACAAAGTTGTCGAATGTCTTTTAAAAATGTCAACGTTGCTAATTTTAATTTTATCTTAAGAATAAAATTGCCAAAGTTGCAAATATCTTAGAATTTGAACTTGGTAACTTTCAAATTCTGCAAATTACACTTTTACAAAGTTGTCGAATGTCTTTTAAAAATGTCAACGTTGCTAATTTTAATTTTATCTTAAGAATAAAATTGCCAAAGTTGCAAATATCTTAGAATTTGAACTTGGTAACTTTCAAATTCTGCAAATTACACTTTTACAAAGTTGACGAAAGTCTTTTCAAAATGTCAACGTTGCTAATTTTAATTTTATCTTAAGAATAAAATTGCCAAAGTTGCAAATATCTTAGAATTTGAACTTGGTAACTTTCAAATTCTGCAAATTACACTTTTACAAAGTTGACGAAAGTCTTTTCAAAATGTCAACGTTGCTAATTTTTATTTTATCTTAAGAATAAAATTGCCAAAGTTGCAAATATCTTAGAATTTGAACTTGGTAACTTTCAAATTCTGCAAATTACACTTTTACAAAGTTGTCGAATGTCTTTTAAAAATGTCAACGTTGCTAATTTTAATTTTATCTTAAGAATAAAATTGCCAAAGTTGCAAATATCTTAGAATTTGAACTTGGTAACTTTCAAATTCTGCAAATTACACTTTTACAAAGTTGTCGAATGTCTTTTAAAAATGTCAACGTTGCTAATTTTAATTTTATCTTAAGAATAAAATTGCCAAAGTTGCAAATATCTTAGAATTTGAACTTGGTAACTTTCAAATTCTGCAAATTACACTTTTACAAAGTTGACGAAAGTCTTTTCAAAATGTCAACGTTGCTAATTTTAATTTTATCTTAAGAATAAAATTGCCAAAGTTGCAAATATCTTAGAATTTGAACTTGGTAACTTTCAAATTCTGCAAATTACACTTTTACAAAGTTGACGAAAGTCTTTTAAAAATGTCAACGTTGCTAATTTTAATTTTATCTTAAGAATAAAATTGCCAAAGTTGCAAATATCTTAGAATTTGAACTTGGTAACTTTCAAATTCTGCAAATTACACTTTTACAAAGTTGTCGAATGTCTTTTAAAAATGTCAACGTTGCTAATTTTAATTTTATCTTAAGAATAAAATTGCCAAAGTTGCAAATATCTTAGAATTTGAACTTGGTAACTTTCAAATTCTGCAAATTACACTTTTACAAAGTTGACGAAAGTCTTTTCAAAATGTCAACGTTGCTAATTTTTATTTTATCTTAAGAATAAAATTGCCAAAGTTGCAAATATCTTAGAATTTGAACTTGGTAACTTTCAAATTCTGCAAATTACACTTTTACAAAGTTGTCGAATGTCTTTTAAAAATGTCAACGTTGCTAATTTTAATTTTATCTTAAGAATAAAATTGCCAAAGTTGCAAATATCTTAGAATTTGAACTTGGTAACTTTCAAATTCTGCAAATTACACTTTTACAAAGTTGTCGAATGTCTTTTAAAAATGTCAACGTTGCTAATTTTAATTTTATCTTAAGAATAAAATTGCCAAAGTTGCAAATATCTTAGAATTTGAACTTGGTAACTTTCAAATTCTGCAAATTACACTTTTACAAAGTTGACGAAAGTCTTTTCAAAATGTCAACGTTGCTAATTTTAATTTTATCTTAAGAATAAAATTGCCAAAGTTGCAAATATCTTAGAATTTGAACTTGGTAACTTTCAAATTCTGCAAATTACACTTTTACAAAGTTGACGAAAGTCTTTTAAAAATGTCAACGTTGCTAATTTTAATTTTATCTTAAGAATAAAATTGCCAAAGTTGCAAATATCTTAGAATTTGAACTTGGTAACTTTCAAATTCTGCAAATTACACTTTTACAAAGTTGTCGAATGTCTTTTAAAAATGTCAACGTTGCTAATTTTAATTTTATCTTAAGAATAAAATTGCCAAAGTTGCAAATATCTTAGAATTTGAACTTGGTAACTTTCAAATTCTGCAAATTACACTTTTACAAAGTTGTCGAATGTCTTTTAAAAATGTCAACGTTGCTAATTTTAATTTTATCTTAAGAATAAAATTGCCAAAGTTGCAAATATCTTAGAATTTGAACTTGGTAACTTTCAAATTCTGCAAATTACACTTTTACAAAGTTGACGAAAGTCTTTTCAAAATGTCAACGTTGCTAATTTTAATTTTATCTTAAGAATAAAATTGCCAAAGTTGCAAATATCTTAGAATTTGAACTTGGTAACTTTCAAATTCTGCAAATTACACTTTTACAAAGTTGCCGAATGTCTTTTAAAAATGTCAACGTTGCTAATTTTAATTTTATCTTAAGAATAAAATTGCCAAAGTTGCAAATATCTTAGAATTTGAACTTGGTAACTTTCAAATTCTGCAAATTACACTTTTACAAAGTTGCCGAATGTCTTTTAAAAATGTCAACGTTGCTAATTTTAATTTTATCTTAAGAATAAAATTGCCAAAGTTGCTAATATCTTAGAATTTGAACTTGGTAACTTTCAAATTCTGCAAATTACACTTTTACAAAGTTGTCGAATGTCTTTTAAAAATGTCAACGTTGCTAATTTTAATTTTATCTTAAGAATAAAATTGCCAAAGTTGCAAATATCTTAGAATTTGAACTTGGTAACTTTCAAATTCTGCAAATTACACTTTTACAAAGTTGTCGAATGTCTTTTAAAAATGTCAACGTTGCTAATTTTAATTTTATCTTAAGAATAAAATTGCCAAAGTTGCAAATATCTTAGAATTTGAACTTGGTAACTTTCAAATTCTGCAAATTACACTTTTACAAAGTTGTCGAATGTCTTTTAAAAATGTCAACGTTGCTAATTTTAATTTTATCTTAAGAATAAAATTGCCAAAGTTGCAAATATCTTAGAATTTGAACTTGGTAACTTTCAAATTCTGCAAATTACACTTTTACAAAGTTGTCGAATGTCTTTTAAAAATGTCAACGTTGCTAATTTTAATTTTATCTTAAGAATAAAATTGCCAAAGTTGCAAATATCTTAGAATTTGAACTTGGTAACTTTCAAATTCTGCAAATTACACTTTTACAAAGTTGACGAAAGTCTTTTCAAAATGTCAACGTTGCTAATTTTAATTTTATCTTAAGAATAAAATTGCCAAAGTTGCAAATATCTTAGAATTTGAACTTGGTAACTTTCAAATTCTGCAAATTACACTTTTACAAAGTTGACGAAAGTCTTTTCAAAATGTCAACGTTGCTAATTTTAATTTTATCTTAAGAATAAAAATGCCAAAGTTGCAAATATCTTAGAATTTGAACTTGGTAACTTTCAAATTCTGCAAATTACACTTTTACAAAGTTGACGAAAGTCTTTTCAAAATGTCAACGTTGCTAATTTTAATTTTATCTTAAGAATAAAATTGCCAAAGTTGCAAATATCTTAGAATTTGAACTTGGTAACTTTCAAATTCTGAAAATTACACTTTTACAAAGTTGCCGAATGTCTTTTAAAAATGTCAACGTTGCTAATTTTAATTTTATCTTAAGAATAAAATTGCCAAAGTTGCAAATATCTTAGAATTTGAACTTGGTAACTTTCAAATTCTGAAAATTACACTTTTACAAAGTTGCCGAATGTCTTTTAAAAATGTCAACGTTGCTAATTTTAATTTTATCTTAAGAATAAAATTGCCAAAGTTGCAAATATCTTAGAATTTGAACTTGGTAACTTTCAAATTCTGAAAATTACACTTTTACAAAGTTGCCGAATGTCTTTTAAAAATGTCAACGTTGCTAATTTTAATTTTATCTTAAGAATAAAATTGCCAAAGTTGCAAATATCTTAGAATTTGAACTTGGTAACTTTCAAATTCTGAAAATTACACTTTTACAAAGTTGCCGAATGTCTTTTAAAAATGTCAACGTTGCTAATTTTAATTTTATCTTAAGAATAAAATTGCCAAAGTTGCAAATATCTTAGAATTTGAACTTGGTAACTTTCAAATTCTGCAAATTACACTTTTACAAAGTTGTCGAATGTCTTTTAAAAATGTCAACGTAGCTAATTTTAATTTTATCTTAAGAATAAAATTGCCAAAGTTGCAAATATCTTAGAATTTGAACTTGGTAACTTTCAAATTCTGCAAATTACACTTTTACAAAGTTGCCGAATGTCTTTTAAAAATGTCAACGTTGCTAATTTTAATTTTATCTTAAGAATAAAATTGCCAAAGTTGCAAATATCTTAGAATTTGAACTTGGTAACTTTCAAATTCTGCAAATTACACTTTTACAAAGTTGCCGAATGTCTTTTAAAAATGTCAACGTTGCTAATTTTAATTTTATCTTAAGAATAAAATTGCCAAAGTTGCAAATATCTTAGAATTTGAACTTGGTAACTTTCAAATTCTGCAAATTACACTTTTACAAAGTTGCCGAATGTCTTTTAAAAATGTCAACGTTGCTAATTTTAATTTTATCTTAAGAATAAAATTGCCAAAGTTGCAAATATCTTAGAATTTGAACTTGGTAACTTTCAAATTCTGCAAATTACACTTTTACAAAGTTGACGAAAGTCTTTTCAAAATGTCAACGTTGCTAATTTTAATTTTATCTTAAGAATAAAATTGCCAAAGTTGCAAATATCTTAGAATTTGAACTTGGTAACTTTCAAATTCTGAAAATTACACTTTTAATAAGTTGCCGAATGTCTTTTAAAAATGTCAACGTTGCTAATTTTAATTTTATCTTAAGAATAAAATTGCCAAAGTTGCAAATATCTTAGAATTTGAACTTGGTAACTTTCAAATTCTGCAAATTACACTTTTACAAAGTTGCCGAATGTCTTTTAAAAATGTCAACGTTGCTAATTTTAATTTTATCTTAAGAATAAAATTGCCAAAGTTGCAAATATCTTAGAATTTGAACTTGGTAACTTTCAAATTCTGCAAATTACACTTTTACAAAGTTGTCGAATGTCTTTTAAAAATGTCAACGTAGCTAATTTTAATTTTATCTTTAGAATAAAATTGCCAAAGTTGCAAATATCTTAGAATTTGAACTTGGTAACTTTCAAATTCTGCAAATTACACTTTTACAAAGTTGCCGAATGTCTTTTAAAAATGTCAACGTTGCTAATTTTAATTTTATCTTAAGAATAAAATTGCCAAAGTTGCAAATATCTTAGAATTTGAACTTGGTAACTTTCAAATTCTGCAAATTACACTTTTACAAAGTTGCCGAATGTCTTTTAAAAATGTCAACGTTGCTAATTTTAATTTTATCTTAAGAATAAAATTGCCAAAGTTGCAAATATCTTAGAATTTGAACTTGGTAACTTTCAAATTCTGCAAATTACACTTTTACAAAGTTGCCGAATGTCTTTTAAAAATGTCAACGTTGCTAATTTTAATTTTATCTTAAGAATAAAATTGCCAAAGTTGCAAATATCTTAGAATTTGAACTTGGTAACTTTCAAATTCTGTAAATTACACTTTTACAAAGTTGCTGAATGTCTTTTAAAAATGTCAACGTTGCTAATTTTAATTTTATCTTAAGAATAAAATTGCCAAAGTTGCAAATATCTTAGAATTTGAACTTGGTAACTTTCAAATTCTGCAAATTACACTTTTACAAAGTTGTCGAATGTCTTTTAAAAATGTCAACGTTGCTAATTTTAATTTTATCTTAAGAATAAAATTGCCAAAGTTGCAAATATCTTAGAATTTGAACTTGGTAACTTTCAAATTCTGCAAATTACACTTTTACAAAGTTGCCGAATTTCTTTTAAAAATGTCAACGTTGCTAATTTTAATTTTATCTTAAGAATAAAATTGCCAAAGTTGCAAATATCTTAGAATTTGAACTTGGTAACTTTCAAATTCTGCAAATTACACTTTTACAAAGTTGTCGAATGTCTTTTAAAAATGTCAACGTTGCTAATTTTAATTTTATCTTAAGAATAAAATTGCCAAAGTTGCAAATATCTTAGAATTTGAACTTGGTAACTTTCAAATTCTGCAAATTACACTTTTAAAAAGTTGTCGAATGTCTTTTAAAAATGTCAACGTTGCTAATTTTAATTTTATCTTAAGAATAAAATTGCCAAAGTTGCAAATATCTTAGAATTTGAACTTGGTAACTTTCAAATTCTGCAAATTACACTTTTACAAAGTTGCCGAATGTCTTTTAAAAATGTCAACGTTGCTAATTTTAATTTTATCTTAAGAATAAAATTGCCAAAGTTGCAAATATCTTAGAATTTGAACTTGGTAACTTTCAAATTCTGCAAATTACACTTTTACAAAGTTGACGAAAGTCTTTTCAAAATGTCAACGTTGCTAATTTTAATTTTATCTTAAGAATAAAATTGCCAAAGTTGCAAATATCTTAGAATTTGAACTTGGTAACTTTCAAATTCTGCAAATTACACTTTTACAAAGTTGTCGAATGTCTTTTAAAAATGTCAACGTTGCTAATTTTAATTTTATCTTAAGAATAAAATTGCCAAAGTTGCAAATATCTTAGAATTTGAACTTGGTAACTTTCAAATTCTGCAAATTACACTTTTACAAAGTTGCCGAATTTCTTTTAAAAATGTCAACGTTGCTAATTTTAATTTTATCTTAAGAATAAAATTGCCAAAGTTGCAAATATCTTAGAATTTGAACTTGGTAACTTTCAAATTCTGCAAATTACACTTTTACAAAGTTGTCGAATGTCTTTTAAAAATGTCAACGTTGCTAATTTTAATTTTATCTTAAGAATAAAATTGCCAAAGTTGCAAATATCTTAGAATTTGAACTTGGTAACTTTCAAATTCTGCAAATTACACTTTTAAAAAGTTGTCGAATGTCTTTTAAAAATGTCAACGTTGCTAATTTTAATTTTATCTTAAGAATAAAATTGCCAAAGTTGCAAATATCTTAGAATTTGAACTTGGTAACTTTCAAATTCTGCAAATTACACTTTTACAAAGTTGCCGAATGTCTTTTAAAAATGTCAACGTTGCTAATTTTAATTTTATCTTAAGAATAAAATTGCCAAAGTTGCAAATATCTTAGAATTTGAACTTGGTAACTTTCAAATTCTGCAAATTACACTTTTACAAAGTTGACGAAAGTCTTTTCAAAATGTCAACGTTGCTAATTTTAATTTTATCTTAAGAATAAAATTGCCAAAGTTGCAAATATCTTAGAATTTGAACTTGGTAACTTTCAAATTCTGCAAATTACACTTTTACAAAGTTGTCGAATGTCTTTTAAAAATGTCAACGTTGCTAATTTTAATTTTATCTTAAGAATAAAATTGCCAAAGTTGCAAATATCTTAGAATTTGAACTTGGTAACTTTCAAATTCTGCAAATTACACTTTTACAAAGTTGCCGAATTTCTTTTAAAAATGTCAACGTTGCTAATTTTAATTTTATCTTAAGAATAAAATTGCCAAAGTTGCAAATATCTTAGAATTTGAACTTGGTAACTTTCAAATTCTGCAAATTACACTTTTACAAAGTTGCCGAATTTCTTTTAAAAATGTCAACGTTGCTAATTTTAATTTTATCTTAAGAATAAAATTGCCAAAGTTGCAAATATCTTAGAATTTGAACTTGGTAACTTTCAAATTCTGCAAATTACACTTTTACAAAGTTGCCGAATGTCTTTTAAAAATGTCAACGTTGCTAATTTTAATTTTATCTTAAGAATAAAATTGCCAAAGTTGCAAATATCTTAGAATTTGAACTTGGTAACTTTCAAATTCTGCAAATTACACTTTTACAAAGTTGCCGAATGTCTTTACAAAATGTCAACGTTGCTAATTTTAATTTTATCTTAAGAATAAAATTGCCAAAGTTGCAAATATCTTAGAATTTGAACTTGGTAACTTTCAAATTCTGCAAATTACACTTTTACAAAGTTGACGAAAGTCTTTTCAAAATGTCAACGTTGCTAATTTTAATTTTATCTTAAGAATAAAATTGCCAAAGTTGCAAATATCTTAGAATTTGAACTTGGTAACTTTTAAATTCTGCAAATTACACTTTTACAAAGTTGTCGAATGTCTTTTAAAAATGTCAACGTTGCTAATTTTAATTTTATCTTAAGAATAAAATTGCCAAAGTTGCAAATATCTTAGAATTTGAACTTGGTAACTTTCAAATTCTGCAAATTACACTTTTACAAAGTTGCCGAATGTCTTTTAAAAATGTCAACGTTGCTAATTTTAATTTTATCTTAAGAATAAAATTGCCAAAGTTGAAAATATCTTAGAATTTGAAAGTGGTAACTTTCAAATTCTGCAAATTACACTTTTACAAAGTTGCCGATTGTCTTTTAAAAATGTCAACGTTGCTAATTTTAATTTTATCTTAAGAATAAAATTGCCAAAGTTGCAAATATCTTAGAATTTGAACTTGGTAACTTTGAAATTCTGCAAATTACACTTTTACAAAGTTGTCGAATGTCTTTTAAAAATGTCAACGTTGCTAATTTTAATTTTATCTTAAGAATAAAATTGCCAAAGTTGCAAATATCTTAGAATTTGAACTTGGTAACTTTCAAATTCTGCAAATTACACTTTTACAAAGTTGTCGAATGTCTTTAAAAAATGTCAACGTTGCTAATTTTAATTTTATCTTAAGAATAAAATTGCCAAAGTTGCAAATATCTTAGAATTTGAACTTGGTAACTTTCAAATTCTGCAAATTACACTTTTACAAAGTTGACGAAAGTCTTTTCAAAATGTCAACGTTGCTAATTTTAATTTTATCTTAAGAATAAAATTGCCAAAGTTGCAAATATCTTAGAATTTGAACTTGGTAACTTTCAAATTCTGCAAATTACACTTTTACAAAGTTGCCGAATGTCTTTTAAAAATGTCAACGTTGCTAATTTTAATTTTATCTTAAGAATAAAATTGCCAAAGTTGCAAATATCTTAGAATTTGAACTTGGTAACTTTCAAATTCTGCAAATTACACTTTTACAAAGTTGCCGAATGTCTTTTAAAAATGTCAACGTTGCTAATTTTAATTTTATCTTAAGAATAAAATTGCCAAAGTTGCAAATATCTTAGAATTTGAACTTGGTAACTTTCAAATTCTGCAAATTACACTTTTACAAAGTTGACGAAAGTCTTTTCAAAATGTCAACGTTGCTAATTTTAATTTTATCTTAAGAATAAAATTGCCAAAGTTGCAAATATCTTAGAATTTGAACTTGGTAACTTTCAAATTCTGCAAATTACACTTTTACAAAGTTGTCGAATGTCTTTTAAAAATGTCAACGTTGCTAATTTTAATTTTATCTTAAGAATAAAATTGCCAAAGTTGCAAATATCTTAGAATTTGAACTTGGTAACTTTCAAATTCTGCAAATTACACTTTTACAAAGTTGCCGAATTTCTTTTAAAAATGTCAACGTTGCTAATTTTAATTTTATCTTAAGAATAAAATTGCCAAAGTTGCAAATATCTTAGAATTTGAACTTGGTAACTTTCAAATTCTGCAAATTACACTTTTACAAAGTTGCCGAATTTCTTTTAAAAATGTCAACGTTGCTAATTTTAATTTTATCTTAAGAATAAAATTGCCAAAGTTGCAAATATCTTAGAATTTGAACTTGGTAACTTTCAAATTCTGCAAATTACACTTTTACAAAGTTGCCGAATGTCTTTTAAAAATGTCAACGTTGCTAATTTTAATTTTATCTTAAGAATAAAATTGCCAAAGTTGCAAATATCTTAGAATTTGAACTTGGTAACTTTCAAATTCTGCAAATTACACTTTTACAAAGTTGCCGAATGTCTTTACAAAATGTCAACGTTGCTAATTTTAATTTTATCTTAAGAATAAAATTGCCAAAGTTGCAAATATCTTAGAATTTGAACTTGGTAACTTTCAAATTCTGCAAATTACACTTTTACAAAGTTGACGAAAGTCTTTTCAAAATGTCAACGTTGCTAATTTTAATTTTATCTTAAGAATAAAATTGCCAAAGTTGCAAATATCTTAGAATTTGAACTTGGTAACTTTCAAATTCTGCAAATTACACTTTTACAAAGTTGTCGAATGTCTTTTAAAAATGTCAACGTTGCTAATTTTAATTTTATCTTAAGAATAAAATTGCCAAAGTTGCAAATATCTTAGAATTTGAACTTGGTAACTTTCAAATTCTGCAAATTACACTTTTACAAAGTTGCCGAATGTCTTTTAAAAATGTCAACGTTGCTAATTTTAATTTTATCTTAAGAATAAAATTGCCAAAGTTGAAAATATCTTAGAATTTGAACTTGGTAACTTTCAAATTCTGCAAATTACACTTTTACAAAGTTGCCGATTGTCTTTTAAAAATGTCAACGTTGCTAATTTTAATTTTATCTTAAGAATAAAATTGCCAAAGTTGCAAATATCTTAGAATTTGAACTTGGTAACTTTCAAATTCTGCAAATTACACTTTTACAAAGTTGTCGAATGTCTTTTAAAAATGTCAACGTTGCTAATTTTAATTTTATCTTAAGAATAAAATTGCCAAAGTTGCAAATATCTTAGAATTTGAACTTGGTAACTTTCAAATTCTGCAAATTACACTTTTACAAAGTTGTCGAATGTCTTTAAAAAATGTCAACGTTGCTAATTTTAATTTTATCTTAAGAATAAAATTGCCAAAGTTGCAAATATCTTAGAATTTGAACTTGGTAACTTTCAAATTCTGCAAATTACACTTTTACAAAGTTGACGAAAGTCTTTTCAAAATGTCAACGTTGCTAATTTTAATTTTATCTTAAGAATAAAATTGCCAAAGTTGCAAATATCTTAGAATTTGAACTTGGTAACTTTCAAATTCTGCAAATTACACTTTTACAAAGTTGCCGAATGTCTTTTAAAAATGTCAACGTTGCTAATTTTAATTTTATCTTAAGAATAAAATTGCCAAAGTTGCAAATATCTTAGAATTTGAACTTGGTAACTTTCAAATTCTGCAAATTACACTTTTACAAAGTTGCCGAATGTCTTTTAAAAATGTCAACGTTGCTAATTTTAATTTTATCTTAAGAATAAAATTGCCAAAGTTGCAAATATCTTAGAATTTGAACTTGGTAACTTTCAAATTCTGCAAATTACACTTTTACAAAGTTGTCGAATGTCTTTTAAAAATGTCAACGTTGCTAATTTTAATTTTATCTTAAGAATAAAATTGCCAAAGTTGCAAATATCTTAGAATTTGAACTTGGTAACTTTCAAATTCTGCAAATTACACTTTTACAAAGTTGACGAAAGTCTTTTCAAAATGTCAACGTTGCTAATTTTAATTTTATCTTAAGAATAAAATTGCCAAAGTTGCAAATATCTTAGAATTTGAACTTGGTAACTTTCAAATTCTGCAAATTACACTTTTACAAAGTTGCCGAATGTCTTTTAAAAATGTCAACGTTGCTAATTTTAATTTTATCTTAAGAATAAAATTGCCAAAGTTGCTAATATCTTAGAATTTGAACTTGGTAACTTTCAAATTCTGCAAATTACACTTTTACAAAGTTGTCGAATGTCTTTTAAAAATGTCAACGTTGCTAATTTTAATTTTATCTTAAGAATAAAATTGCCAAAGTTGCAAATATCTTAGAATTTGAACTTGGTAACTTTCAAATTCTGCAAATTACACTTTTACAAAGTTGCCGAATGTCTTTTAAAAATGTCAACGTTGCTAATTTTAATTTTATCTTAAGAATAAAATTGCCAAAGTTGCAAATATCTTAGAATTTGAACTTGGTAACTTTCAAATTCTGCAAATTACACTTTTACAAAGTTGTCGAATGTCTTTTAAAAATGTCAACGTTGCTAATTTTAATTTTATCTTAAGAATAAAATTGCCAAAGTTGCAAATATCTTAGAATTTGAACTTGGTAACTTTCAAATTCTGCAAATTACACTTTTACAAAGTTGCCGAATGTCTTTTAAAAATGTCAACGTTGCTAATTTTAATTTTATCTTAAGAATAAAATTGCCAAAGTTGAAAATATCTTAGAATTTGAACTTGGTAACTTTCAAATTCTGCAAATTACACTTTTACAAAGTTGCCGAATGTCTTTTAAATATGTCAACGTTGCTAATTTTAATTTTATCTTAAGAATAAAATTGCCAAAGTTGCAAATATCTTAGAATTTGAACTTGGTAACTTTCAAATTCTGCAAATTACACTTTTACAAAGTTGTCGAATGTCTTTTAAAAATGTCAACGTTGCTAATTTTAATTTTATCTTAAGAATAAAATTGCCAAAGTTGCAAATATCTTAGAATTTGAACTTGGTAACTTTCAAATTCTGCAAATTACACTTTTACAAAGTTGTCGAATGTCTTTTAAAAATGTCAACGTTGCTAATTTTAATTTTATCTTAAGAATAAAATTGCCAAAGTTGCAAATATCTTAGAATTTGAACTTGGTAACTTTCAAATTCTGCAAATTACACTTTTACAAAGTTGACGAAAGTCTTTTCAAAATGTCAACGTTGCTAATTTTAATTTTATCTTAAGAATAAAATTGCCAAAGTTGCAAATATCTTAGAATTTGAACTTGGTAACTTTCAAATTCTGCAAATTACACTTTTACAAAGTTGCCGAATGTCTTTTAAAAATGTCAACGTTGCTAATTTTAATTTTATCTTAAGAATAAAATTGCCAAAGTTGCTAATATCTTAGAATTTGAACTTGGTAACTTTCAAATTCTGCAAATTACACTTTTACAAAGTTGTCGAATGTCTTTTAAAAATGTCAACGTTGCTAATTTTAATTTTATCTTAAGAATAAAATTGCCAAAGTTGCAAATATCTTAGAATTTGAACTTGGTAACTTTCAAATTCTGCAAATTACACTTTTACAAAGTTGCCGAATGTCTTTTAAAAATGTCAACGTTGCTAATTTTAATTTTATCTTAAGAATAAAATTGCCAAAGTTGCAAATATCTTAGAATTTGAACTTGGTAACTTTCAAATTCTGCAAATTACACTTTTACAAAGTTGTCGAATGTCTTTTAAAAATGTCAACGTTGCTAATTTTAATTTTATCTTAAGAATAAAATTGCCAAAGTTGCAAATATCTTAGAATTTGAACTTGGTAACTTTCAAATTCTGCAAATTACACTTTTACAAAGTTGTCGAATGTCTTTTAAAAATGTCAACGTTGCTAATTTTAATTTTATCTTAAGAATAAAATTGCCAAAGTTGCAAATATCTTAGAATTTGAACTTGGTAACTTTCAAATTCTGCAAATTACACTTTTACAAAGTTGTCGAATGTCTTTTAAAAATGTCAACGTTGCTAATTTTAATTTTATCTTAAGAATAAAATTGCCAAAGTTGCAAATATCTTAGAATTTGAACTTGGTAACTTTCAAATTCTGCAAATTACACTTTTACAAAGTTGTCGAATGTCTTTTAAAAATGTCAACGTTGCTAATTTTAATTTTATCTTAAGAATAAAATTGCCAAAGTTGCAAATATCTTAGAATTTGAACTTGGTAACTTTCAAATTCTGCAAATTACACTTTTACAAAGTTGCCGAATGTCTTTTAAAAATGTCAACGTTGCTAATTTTAATTTTATCTTAAGAATAAAATTGCCAAAGTTGCAAATATCTTAGAATTTGAACTTGGTAACTTTCAAATTCTGCAAATTACACTTTTACAAAGTTGTCGAATGTCTTTTAAAAATGTCAACGTTGCTAATTTTAATTTTATCTTAAGAATAAAATTGCCAAAGTTGCAAATATCTTGGAATTTGAACTTGGTAACTTTCAAATTCTGCAAATTACACTTTTACAAAGTTGCCGAATGTCTTTTAAAAATGTCAACGTTGCTAATTTTAATTTTATCTTAAGAATAAAATTGCCAAAGTTGCAAATATCTTAGAATTTGAACTTGGTAACTTTCAAATTCTGCAAATTACACTTTTACAAAGTTGCCGAATGTCTTTTAAAAATGTCAACGTTGCTAATTTTAATTTTATCTTAAGAATAAAATTGCTAAAGTTGCAAATATCTTAGAATTTGAACTTGGTAACTTTCAAATTCTGCAAATTACACTTTTACAAAGTTGTCGAATGTCTTTTAAAAATGTCAACGTTGCTAATTTTAATTTTATCTTAAGAATAAAATTGCCAAAGTTGCAAATATCTTAGAATTTGAACTTGGTAACTTTCAAATTCTGCAAATTACACTTTTACAAAGTTGTCGAATGTCTTTTAAAAATGTCAACGTTGCTAATTTTAATTTTATCTTAAGAATAAAATTGCCAAAGTTGCTAATATCTTAGAATTTGAACTTGGTAACTTTCAAATTCTGCAAATTACACTTTTACAAAGTTGTCGAATGTCTTTTAAAAATGTCAACGTTGCTAATTTTAATTTTATCTTAAGAATAAAATTGCCAAAGTTGCAAATATCTTAGAATTTGAACTTGGTAACTTTCAAATTCTGCGAATTACACTTTTACAAAGTTGCCGAATGTCTTTTAAAAATGTCAACGTTGCTAATTTTAATTTTATCTTAAGAATAAAATTGCCAAAGTTGCAAATATCTTAGAATTTGAACTTGGTAACTTTCAAATTCTGCAAATTACACTTTTACAAAGTTGTCGAATGTCTTTTAAAAATGTCAACGTTGCTAATTTTAATTTTATCTTAAGAATAAAATTGCCAAAGTTGCAAATATCTTAGAATTTGAACTTGGTAACTTTCAAATTCTGCAAATTACACTTTTACAAAGTTGTCGAATGTCTTTTAAAAATGTCAACGTTGCTAATTTTAATTTTATCTTAAGAATAAAATTGCCAAAGTTGCAAATATCTTAGAATTTGAACTTGGTAACTTTCAAATTCTGCAAATTACACTTTTACAAAGTTGTCGAATGTCTTTTAAAAATGTCAACGTTGCTAATTTTAATTTTATCTTAAGAATAAAATTGCCAAAGTTGCAAATATCTTAGAATTTGAACTTGGTAACTTTCAAATTCTGCAAATTACACTTTTACAAAGTTGTCGAATGTCTTTTAAAAATGTCAACGTTGCTAATTTTAATTTTATCTTAAGAATAAAATTGCCAAAGTTGCAAATATCTTAGAATTTGAACTTGGTAACTTTCAAATTCTGCAAATTACACTTTTACAAAGTTGACGAATGTCTTTTAAAAATGTCAACGTTGCTAATTTTAATTTTATCTTAAGAATAAAATTGCCAAAGTTGCTAATATCTTGGAATTTGAACTTGGTAACTTTCAAATTCTGCAAATTACACTTTTACAAAGTTGCCGAATGTCTTTTAAAAATGTCAACGTTGCTAATTTTAATTTTATCTTAAGAATAAAATTGCCAAAGTTGCAAATATCTTAGAATTTGAACTTGGTAACTTTCAAATTCTGCAAATTACACTTTTACAAAGTTGCCGAATGTCTTTTAAAAATGTCAACGTTGCTAATTTTAATTTTATCTTAAGAATAAAATTGCCAAAGTTGCAAATATCTTAGAATTTGAACTTGGTAACTTTCAAATTCTGCAAATTACACTTTTACAAAGTTGTCGAATGTCTTTTAAAAATGTCAACGTTGCTAATTTTAATTTTATCTTAAGAATAAAATTGCCAAAGTTGCAAATATCTTAGAATTTGAACTTGGTAACTTTCAAATTCTGCAAATTACACTTTTACAAAGTTGTCGAATGTCTTTTAAAAATGTCAACGTTGCTAATTTTAATTTTATCTTAAGAATAAAATTGCCAAAGTTGCAAATATCTTAGAATTTGAACTTGGTACCTTTCAAATTCTGCAAATTACACTTTTACAAAGTTGTCGAATGTCTTTTAAAAATGTCAACGTTGCTAATTTTAATTTTATCTTAAGAATAAAATTGCCAAAGTTGCAAATATCTTAGAATTTGAACTTGGTAACTTTCAAATTCTGCAAATTACACTTTTACAAAGTTGTCGAATGTCTTTTAAAAATGTCAACGTTGCTAATTTTAATTTTATCTTAAGAATAAAATTGCCAAAGTTGCAAATATCTTAGAATTTGAACTTGGTAACTTTCAAATTCTGCAAATTACACTTTTACAAAGTTGCCGAATGTCTTTTAAAAATGTCAACGTTGCTAATTTTAATTTTATCTTAAGAATAAAATTGCCAAAGTTGCTAATATCTTGGAATTTGAACTTGGTAACTTTCAAATTCTGCAAATTACACTTTTACAAAGTTGCCGAATGTCTTTTAAAAATGTCAACGTTGCTAATTTTAATTTTATCTTAAGAATAAAATTGCCAAAGTTGCAAATATCTTAGAATTTGAACTTGGTAACTTTCAAATTCTGCAAATTACACTTTTACAAAGTTGTCGAATGTCTTTTAAAAATGTCAACGTTGCTAATTTTAATTTTATCTTAAGAATAAAATTGCCAAAGTTGCAAATATCTTAGAATTTGAACTTGGTAACTTTCAAATTCTGCAAATTACACTTTTACAAAGTTGTCGAATGTCTTTTAAAAATGTCAACGTTGCTAATTTTAATTTTATCTTAAGAATAAAATTGCCAAAGTTGCAAATATCTTAGAATTTGAACTTGGTAACTTTCAAATTCTGCAAATTACACTTTTACAAAGTTGCCGAATGTCTTTTAAAAATGTCAACGTTGCTAATTTTAATTTTATCTTAAGAAGAAAATTGCCAAAGTTGCAAATATCTTAGAATTTGAACTTGGTAACTTTCAAATTCTGCAAATTACACTTTTACAAAGTTGCCGAATGTCTTTTAAAAATGTCAACGTTGCTAATTTTAATTTTATCTTAAGAATAAAATTGCCAAAGTTGCAAATATCTTAGAATTTGAACTTGGTAACTTTCAAATTCTGCGAATTACACTTTTACAAAGTTGTCGAATGTCTTTTAAAAATGTCAACGTTGCTAATTTTAATTTTATCTTAAGAATAAAATTGCCAAAGTTGCAAATATCTTAGAATTTGAACTTGGTAACTTTCAAATTCTGCAAATTACACTTTTACAAAGTTGTCGAATGTCTTTTAAAAATGTCAACGTTGCTAATTTTAATTTTATCTTAAGAATAAAATTGCCAAAGTTGCAAATATCTTAGAATTTGAACTTGGTAACTTTCAAATTCTGCAAATTACACTTTTACAAAGTTGACGAATGTCTTTTAAAAATGTCAACGTTGCTAATTTTAATTTTATCTTAAGAAGAAAATTGCCAAAGTTGCAAATATCTTAGAATTTGAACTTGGTAACTTTCAAATTCTGCAAATTACACTTTTACAAAGTTGCCGAATGTCTTTTAAAAATGTCAACGTTGCTAATTTTAATTTTATCTTAAGAATAAAATTGCCAAAGTTGCAAATATCTTAGAATTTGAACTTGGTAACTTTCAAATTCTGCGAATTACACTTTTACAAAGTTGTCGAATGTCTTTTAAAAATGTCAACGTTGCTAATTTTAATTTTATCTTAAGAATAAAATTGCCAAAGTTGCAAATATCTTAGAATTTGAACTTGGTAACTTTCAAATTCTGCAAATTACACTTTTACAAAGTTGTCGAATGTCTTTTAAAAATGTCAACGTTGCTAATTTTAATTTTATCTTAAGAATAAAATTGCCAAAGTTGCAAATATCTTAGAATTTGAACTTGGTAACTTTCAAATTCTGCAAATTACACTTTTACAAAGTTGACGAATGTCTTTTAAAAATGTCAACGTTGCTAATTTTAATTTTATCTTAAGAATAAAATTGCCAAAGTTGCTAATATCTTGGAATTTGAACTTGGTAACTTTCAAATTCTGCAAATTACACTTTTACAAAGTTGCCGAATGTCTTTTAAAAATGTCAACGTTGCTAATTTTAATTTTATCTTAAGAATAAAATTGCCAAAGTTGCAAATATCTTAGAATTTGAACTTGGTAACTTTCAAATTCTGCAAATTACACTTTTACAAAGTTGCCGAATGTCTTTTAAAAATGTCAACGTTGCTAATTTTAATTTTATCTTAAGAATAAAATTGCCAAAGTTGCAAATATCTTAGAATTTGAACTTGGTAACTTTCAAATTCTGCAAATTACACTTTTACAAAGTTGTCGAATGTCTTTTAAAAATGTCAACGTTGCTAATTTTAATTTTATCTTAAGAATAAAATTGCCAAAGTTGCAAATATCTTAGAATTTGAACTTGGTAACTTTCAAATTCTGCAAATTACACTTTTACAAAGTTGTCGAATGTCTTTTAAAAATGTCAACGTTGCTAATTTTAATTTTATCTTAAGAATAAAATTGCCAAAGTTGCAAATATCTTAGAATTTGAACTTGGTAACTTTCAAATTCTGCAAATTACACTTTTACAAAGTTGTCGAATGTCTTTTAAAAATGTCAACGTTGCTAATTTTAATTTTATCTTAAGAATAAAATTGCCAAAGTTGCAAATATCTTAGAATTTGAACTTGGTAACTTTCAAATTCTGCAAATTACACTTTTACAAAGTTGTCGAATGTCTTTTAAAAATGTCAACGTTGCTAATTTTAATTTTATCTTAAGAATAAAATTGCCAAAGTTGCAAATATCTTAGAATTTGAACTTGGTAACTTTCAAATTCTGCAAATTACACTTTTACAAAGTTGCCGAATGTCTTTTAAAAATGTCAACGTTGCTAATTTTAATTTTATCTTAAGAATAAAATTGCCAAAGTTGCTAATATCTTGGAATTTGAACTTGGTAACTTTCAAATTCTGCAAATTACACTTTTACAAAGTTGCCGAATGTCTTTTAAAAATGTCAACGTTGCTAATTTTAATTTTATCTTAAGAATAAAATTGCCAAAGTTGCAAATATCTTAGAATTTGAACTTGGTAACTTTCAAATTCTGCAAATTACACTTTTACAAAGTTGTCGAATGTCTTTTAAAAATGTCAACGTTGCTAATTTTAATTTTATCTTAAGAATAAAATTGCCAAAGTTGCAAATATCTTAGAATTTGAACTTGGTAACTTTCAAATTCTGCAAATTACACTTTTACAAAGTTGTCGAATGTCTTTTAAAAATGTCAACGTTGCTAATTTTAATTTTATCTTAAGAATAAAATTGCCAAAGTTGCAAATATCTTAGAATTTGAACTTGGTAACTTTCAAATTCTGCAAATTACACTTTTACAAAGTTGCCGAATGTCTTTTAAAAATGTCAACGTTGCTAATTTTAATTTTATCTTAAGAAGAAAATTGCCAAAGTTGCAAATATCTTAGAATTTGAACTTGGTAACTTTCAAATTCTGCAAATTACACTTTTACAAAGTTGCCGAATGTCTTTTAAAAATGTCAACGTTGCTAATTTTAATTTTATCTTAAGAATAAAATTGCCAAAGTTGCAAATATCTTAGAATTTGAACTTGGTAACTTTCAAATTCTGCGAATTACACTTTTACAAAGTTGTCGAATGTCTTTTAAAAATGTCAACGTTGCTAATTTTAATTTTATCTTAAGAATAAAATTGCCAAAGTTGCAAATATCTTAGAATTTGAACTTGGTAACTTTCAAATTCTGCAAATTACACTTTTACAAAGTTGTCGAATGTCTTTTAAAAATGTCAACGTTGCTAATTTTAATTTTATCTTAAGAATAAAATTGCCAAAGTTGCAAATATCTTAGAATTTGAACTTGGTAACTTTCAAATTCTGCAAATTACACTTTTACAAAGTTGTCGAATGTCTTTTAAAAATGTCAACGTTGCTAATTTTAATTTTATCTTAAGAATAAAATTGCCAAAGTTGCAAATATCTTAGAATTTGAACTTGGTAACTTTCAAATTCTGCAAATTACACTTTTACAAAGTTGTCGAATGTCTTTTAAAAATGTCAACGTTGCTAATTTTAATTTTATCTTAAGAATAAAATTGCCAAAGTTGCAAATATCTTAGAATTTGAACTTGGTAACTTTCAAATTCTGCAAATTACACTTTTACAAAGTTGCCGAATGTCTTTTAAAAATGTCAACGTTGCTAATTTTAATTTTATCTTAAGAATAAAATTGCCAAAGTTGCTAATATCTTGGAATTTGAACTTGGTAACTTTCAAATTCTGCAAATTACACTTTTATAAAGTTGCCGAATGTCTTTTAAAAATGTCAACGTTGCTAATTTTAATTTTATCTTAAGAATAAAATTGCCAAAGTTGAAAATATCTTAGAATTTGAACTTGGTAACTTTCAAATTCTGCAAATTACACTTTTACAAAGTTGCCGAATGTCTTTTAAAAATGTCAACGTTGCTAATTTTAATTTTATCTTAAGAATAAAATTGCCAAAGTTGCAAATATCTTAGAATTTGAACTTGGTAACTTTCAAATTCTGCAAATTACACTTCTACAAAGTTGTCGAATGTCTTTTAAAAATGTCAACGTTGCTAATTTTAATTTTATCTTAAGAATAAAATTGCCAAAGTTGCAAATATCTTAGAATTTGAACTTGGTAACTTTCAAATTCTGCAAATTACACTTTTACAAAGTTGTCGAATGTCTTTTAAAAATGTCAACGTTGCTAATTTTAATTTTATCTTAAGAATAAAATTGCCAAAGTTGCAAATATCTTAGAATTTGAACTTGGTAACTTTCAAATTCTGCGAATTACACTTTTACAAAGTTGTCGAATGTCTTTTAAAAATGTCAACGTTGCTAATTTTAATTTTATCTTAAGAATAAAATTACCAAAGTTGCAAATATCTTAGAATTTGAACTTGGTAACTTTCAAATTCTGCAAATTACACTTTTACAAAGTTGTCGAATGTCTTTTAAAAATGTCAACGTTGCTAATTTTAATTTTATCTTAAGAATAAAATTGCCAAAGTTGCAAATATCTTAGAATTTGAACTTGGTAACTTTCAAATTCTGCAAATTACACTTTTACAAAGTTGTCGAATCTTTTAAAAATGTCAACGTTGCTAATTTTAATTTTATCTTAAGAATAAAATTGCCAAAGTTGCTAATATCTTAGAATTTGAACTTGGTAACTTTCAAATTCTGCAAATTACACTTTTACAAAGTTGTCGAATGTCTTTTAAAAATGTCAACGTTGCTAATTTTAATTTTATCTTAAGAATAAAATTGCCAAAGTTGCAAATATCTTAGAATTTGAACTTGGTAACTTTCAAATTCTGCAAATTACACTTTTACAAAGTTGCCGAATGTCTTTTAAAAATGTCAACGTTGCTAATTTTAATTTTATCTTAAGATAAAATTGCCAAAGTTGCAAATATCTTAGAATTTGAACTTGGTAACTTTCAAATTCTGCAAATTACACTTTTACAAAGTTGCCGAATGTCTTTTAAAAATGTCAACGTTGCTAATTTTAATTTTATCTTAAGAATAAAATTGCCAAAGTTGCAAATATCTTAGAATTTGAACTTGGTAACTTTCAAATTCTGCAAATTACACTTTTACAAAGTTGCTCGAATGTCTTTTAAAAATGTCAACGTTGCTAATTTTAATTTTATCTTAAGAATAAAATTGCCAAAGTTGCTAATATCTTAGAATTTGAACTTGGTAACTTTCAAATTCTGCAAATTACACTTTTACAAAGTTGTCGAATGTCTTTTAAAAATGTCAACGTTGCTAATTTTAATTTTATCTTAAGAATAAAATTGCCAAGTTGCAAATATCTTAGAATTTGAACTTGGTAACTTTCAAATTCTGCAAATTACACTTTTACAAAGTTGCCGAATGTCTTTTAAAAATGTCAACGTTGCTAATTTTAATTTTATCTTAAGAATAAAATTGCCAAAGTTGCAAATATCTTAGAATTTGAACTTGGTAACTTTCAAATTCTGCAAATTACACTTTTACAAAGTTGTCGAATGTCTTTTAAAAATGTCAACGTTGCTAATTTTAATTTTATCTTAAGAATAAAATTGCCAAAGTTGCAAATATCTTAGAATTTGAACTTGGTAACTTTCAAATTCTGCAAATTACACTTTTACAAAGTTGTCGAATGTCTTTTAAAAATGTCAACGTTGCTAATTTTAATTTTATCTTAAGAATAAAATTGCCAAAGTTGCAAATATCTTAGAATTTGAACTTGGTAACTTTCAAATTCTGCAAATTACACTTTTACAAAGTTGCCGAATGTCTTTTAAAAATGTCAACGTTGCTAATTTTAATTTTATCTTAAGAATAAAATTGCCAAAGTTGCTAATATCTTAGAATTTGAACTTGGTAACTTTCAAATTCTGCAAATTACACTTTTACAAAGTTGTCGAATGTCTTTTAAAAATGTCAACGTTGCTAATTTTAATTTTATCTTAAGAATAAAATTGCCAAAGTTGCAAATATCTTAGAATTTGAACTTGGTAACTTTCAAATTCTGCAAATTACACTTTTACAAAGTTGTCGAATGTCTTTTAAAAATGTCAACGTTGCTAATTTTAATTTTATCTTAAGAATAAAATTGCCAAAGTTGCAAATATCTTAGAATTTGAACTTGGTAACTTTCAAATTCTGCAAATTACACTTTTACAAAGTTGCCGAATGTCTTTTAAAAATGTCAACGTTGCTAATTTTAATTTTATCTTAAGAATAAAATTGCCAAAGTTGCAAATATCTTAGAATTTGAACTTGGTAACTTTCAAATTCTGCAAATTACACTTTTACAAAGTTGCCGAATGTCTTTTAAAAATGTCAACGTTGCTAATTTTAATTTTATCTTAAGAATAAAATTGCCAAAGTTGCTAATATCTTAGAATTTGAACTTGGTAACTTTCAAATTCTGCAAATTACACTTTTACAAAGTTGTCGAATGTCTTTTAAAAATGTCAACGTTGCTAATTTTAATTTTATCTTAAGAATAAAATTGCCAAAGTTGCAAATATCTTAGAATTTGAACTTGGTAACTTTCAAATTCTGCAAATTACACTTTTACAAAGTTGCCGAATGTCTTTTAAAAATGTCAACGTTGCTAATTGTAATTTTATCTTAAGAATAAAATTGCCAAAGTTGCAAATATCTTAGAATTTGAACTTGGTAACTTTCAAATTCTGCAAATTACACTTTTACAAAGTTGCCGAATGTCTTTTAAAAATGTCAACGTTGCTAATTTTAATTTTATCTTAAGAATAAAATTGCCAAAGTTGCAAATATCTTAGAATTTGAACTTGGTAACTTTCAAATTCTGCAAATTACACTTTTACAAAGTTGCCGAATGTCTTTTAAAAATGTCAACGTTGCTAATTTTAATTTTATCTTAAGAATAAAATTGCCAAAGTTGCAAATATCTTAGAATTTGAACTTGGTAACTTTCAAATTCTGCAAATTACACTTTTACAAAGTTGTCGAATGTCTTTTAAAAATGTCAACGTTGCTAATTTTAATTTTATCTTAAGAATAAAATTGCCAAAGTTGCAAATATCTTAGAATTTGAACTTGGTAACTTTCAAATTCCGCAAATTACACTTTTACAAAGTTGTCGAATGTCTTTTAAAAATGTCAACGTTGCTAATTTTAATTTTATCTTAAGAATAAAATTGCCAAAGTTGCAAATACCTTAGAATTCGAACTTGGTAACTTTCAAATTCTGCAAATTACACTTTTACAAAGTTGTCGAATGTCTTTTAAAAATGTCAACGTTGCTAATTTTAATTTTATCTTAAGAATAAAATTGCCAAAGTTGCAAATATCTTAGAATTTGAACTTGGTAACTTTCAAATTCTGCAAATTACACTTTTACAAAGTTGTCGAATGTCTTTTAAAAATGTCAACGTTGCTAATTTTAATTTTATCTTAAGAATAAAATTGCCAAAGTTGCAAATATCTTAGAATTTGAACTTGGTAACTTTCAAATTCTGCAAATTACACTTTTACAAAGTTGTCGAATGTCTTTTAAAAATGTCAACGTTGCTAATTTTAATTTTATCTTAAGAATAAAATTGCCAAAGTTGCAAATATCTTAGAATTTGAACTTGGTAACTTTCAAATTCTGCAAATTACACTTTTACAAAGTTGACGAAAGTCTTTTCAAAATGTCAACGTTGCTAATTTTAATTTTATCTTAAGAATAAAATTGCCAAAGTTGCAAATATCTTAGAATTTGAACTTGGTAACTTTCAAATTCTGCAAATTACACTTTTACAAAGTTGCCGAATGTCTTTTAAAAATGTCAACGTTGCTAATTTTAATTTTATCTTAAGAATAAAATTGCCAAAGTTGCTAATATCTTAGAATTTGAACTTGGTAACTTTCAAATTCTGCAAATTACACTTTTACAAAGTTGTCGAATGTCTTTTAAAAATGTCAACGTTGCTAATTTTAATTTTATCTTAAGAATAAAATTGCCAAAGTTGCAAATATCTTAGAATTTGAACTTGGTAACTTTCAAATTCTGCAAATTACACTTTTACAAAGTTGCCGAATGTCTTTTAAAAATGTCAACGTTGCTAATTTTAATTTTATCTTAAGAATAAAATTGCCAAAGTTGCAAATATCTTAGAATTTGAACTTGGTAACTTTCAAATTCTGCAAATTACACTTTTACAAAGTTGTCGAATGTCTTAAAAATGTCAACGTTGCTAATTTTAATTTTATCTTAAGAATAAAATTGCCAAAGTTGCAAATATCTTAGAATTTGAACTTGGTAACTTTCAAATTCTGCAAATTACACTTTTACAAAGTTGTCGAATGTCTTTTAAAAATGTCAACGTTGCTAATTTTAATTTTATCTTAAGAATAAAATTGCCAAAGTTGCAAATATCTTAGAATTTGAACTTGGTAACTTTCAAATTCTGCAAATTACACTTTTACAAAGTTGTCGAATGTCTTTTAAAAATGTCAACGTTGCTAATTTTAATTTTATCTTAAGAATAAAATTGCCAAAGTTGCAAATATCTTAGAATTTGAACTTGGTAACTTTCAAATTCTGCAAATTACACTTTTACAAAGTTGCCGAATGTCTTTTAATAATGTCAACGTTGCTAATTTTAATTTTATCTTAAGAATAAAATTGCCAAAGTTGCAAATATCTTAGAATTTGAACTTGGTAACTTTCAAATTCTGCAAATTACACTTTTACAAAGTTGTCGAATGTCTTTTAAAAATGTCAACGTTGCTAATTTTAATTTTATCTTAAGAATAAAATTGCCAAAGTTGCAAATATCTTAGAATTTGAACTTGGTAACTTTCAAATTCTGCAAATTACACTTTTACAAAGTTGACGAAAGTCTTTTCAAAATGTCAACGTTGCTAATTTTAATTTTATCTTAAGAATAAAATTGCCAAAGTTGCAAATATCTTAGAATTTGAACTTGGTAACTTTCAAATTCTGCAAATTACACTTTTACAAAGTTGCCGAATGTCTTTTAAAAATGTCAACGTTGCTAATTTTAATTTTATCTTAAGAATAAAATTGCCAAAGTTGCTAATATCTTAGAATTTGAACTTGGTAACTTTCAAATTCTGCAAATTACACTTTTACAAAGTTGTCGAATGTCTTTTAAAAATGTCAACGTTGCTAATTTTAATTTTATCTTAAGAATAAAATTGCCAAAGTTGCAAATATCTTAGAATTTGAACTTGGTAACTTTCAAATTCTGCAAATTACATTTTTACAATGTTGCCGAAAGTCTTTTCAAAATGTCAACGTTGCTAATTTTAATTTTATCTTAAGAATAAAATTGCCAAAGTTGCAAATATCTTAGAATTTGAACTTGGTAACTTTCAAATTCTGCAAATTACACTTTTACAAAGTTGACGAAAGTCTTTTCAAAATGTCAACGTTGCTAATTTTAATTTTATCTTAAGAATAAAATTGCCAAAGTTGCAAATATCTTAGAATTTGAACTTGGTAACTTTCAAATTCTGCAAATTACACTTTTACAAAGTTGCCGAATGTCTTTTAAAAATGTCAACGTTGCTAATTTTAATTTTATCTTAAGAATAAAATTGCCAAAGTTGCTAATATCTTAGAATTTGAACTTGGTAACTTTCAAATTCTGCAAATTACACTTTTACAAAGTTGTCGAATGTCTTTTAAAAATGTCAACGTTGCTAATTTTAATTTTATCTTAAGAATAAAATTGCCAAAGTTGCAAATATCTTAGAATTTGAACTTGGTAACTTTCAAATTCTGCAAATTACATTTTTACAATGTTGCCGAAAGTCTTTTCAAAATGTCAACGTTGCTAATTTTAATTTTATCTTAAGAATAAAATTGCCAAAGTTGCAAATATCTTAGAATTTGAACTTGGTAACTTTCAAATTCTGCAAATTACACTTTTACAAAGTTGCCGAATGTCTTTTAAAAATGTCAACGTTGCTAATTTTAATTTTATCTTAAGAATAAAATTGCCAAAGTTGCAAATATCTTAGAATTTGAACTTGGTAACTTTCAAATTCTGCAAATTACACTTTTACAAAGTTGCCGAATGTCTTTTAATAATGTCAACGTTGCTAATTTTAATTTTATCTTAAGAATAAAATTGCCAAAGTTGCAAATATCTTAGAATTTGAACTTGGTAACTTTCAAATTCTGCAAATTACACTTTTACAAAGTTGTCGAATGTCTTTTAAAAATGTCAACGTTGCTAATTTTAATTTTATCTTAAGAATAAAATTGCCAAAGTTGCAAATATCTTAGAATTTGAACTTGGTAACTTTCAAATTCTGCAAATTACACTTTTACAAAGTTGACGAAAGTCTTTTCAAAATGTCAACGTTGCTAATTTTAATTTTATCTTAAGAATAAAATTGCCAAAGTTGCAAATATCTTAGAATTTGAACTTGGTAACTTTCAAATTCTGCAAATTACACTTTTACAAAGTTGCCGAATGTCTTTTAAAAATGTCAACGTTGCTAATTTTAATTTTATCTTAAGAATAAAATTGCCAAAGTTGCTAATATCTTAGAATTTGAACTTGGTAACTTTCAAATTCTGCAAATTACACTTTTACAAAGTTGTCGAATGTCTTTTAAAAATGTCAACGTTGCTAATTTTAATTTTATCTTAAGAATAAAATTGCCAAAGTTGCAAATATCTTAGAATTTGAACTTGGTAACTTTCAAATTCTGCAAATTACATTTTTACAATGTTGCCGAAAGTCTTTTCAAAATGTCAACGTTGCTAATTTTAATTTTATCTTAAGAATAAAATTGCCAAAGTTGCAAATATCTTAGAATTCGAACTTGGTAACTTTCAAATTCTGCAAATTACACTTTTACAAAGTTGTCGAATGTCTTTTAAAAATGTCAACGTTGCTAATTTTAATTTTATCTTAAGAATAAAATTGCCAAAGTTGCAAATATCTTAGAATTTGAACTTGGTAACTTTCAAATTCTGCAAATTACACTTTTACAAAGTTGTCGAATGTCTTTTAAAAATGTCAACGTTGCTAATTTTAATTTTATCTTAAGAATAAAATTGCCAAAGTTGCAAATATCTTAGAATTTGAACTTGGTAACTTTCAAATTCTGCAAATTACACTTTTACAAAGTTGTCGAATGTCTTTTAAAAATGTCAACGTTGCTAATTTTAATTTTATCTTAAGAATAAAATTGCCAAAGTTGCAAATATCTTAGAATTTGAACTTGGTAACTTTCAAATTCTGCAAATTACACTTTTACAAAGTTGTCGAATGTCTTTTAAAAATGTCAACGTTGCTAATTTTAATTTTATCTTAAGAATAAAATTGCCAAAGTTGCAAATATCTTAGAATTTGAACTTGGTAACTTTCAAATTCTGCAAATTACACTTTTACAAAGTTGTCGAATGTCTTTTAAAAATGTCAACGTTGCTAATTTTAATTTTATCTTAAGAATAAAATTGCCAAAGTTGCAAATATCTTAGAATTTGAACTTGGTAACTTTCAAATTCTGCAAATTACACTTTTACAAAGTTGTCGAATGTCTTTTAAAAACCTGCCATACCATGTGCTACGGCTCTGGTTAGACACTTAACTCCGTAAGCTACTGAGAACGCGGACTTTTGGGTACACAGGTGAGTTATGTGCATTTTGCACATAAAAAAAAGTAAATCAATTAGAATCAAAAGACAGACATGTAGACCTTAGAATAAAGAAAGGAAAAAAAAATAACACTATAATTTATATCACAGTAAGGTTAACAATATGTGTTACCGAAATCTAGTCAAGTAGAGGGGATGTGGCCCTCTGCAATGGCGAGATCAATTTGCTGTGTCGACTGCCCATTGAATCGCAATTGTCTGGTGCCCCTGATAGCAGCAATAGATGATCGTAGGAGGCTGAATGACAGTCTGCATCTGAGCCACTTCATCACCATGCTGTAGCTCTGTCCTCGCTTGTAGGCCAGAAGGGTTGCCAATCGCTTGTACACAATGGTGGTGGATGGGCCCATTCCACCAGTAGCTGAAAATACCAGTGGGGCAAAAGAACCGTGTTCCACCTCTCTGATTCTTTGGTCATAGGTTCTTCTCTTTTCTCTCTCATGCCGGATGAATGTAGTGTTGATAGATGAGTTCTGGTTCGAAGATGCCAACGGGTTAAAAACCCTTACATCAAAAAATGCATCTTGAAATCTATTCCAGAAACCTCTACATCTGATATCTACCCGGCTTTCATCTTGGATGTTTGCGGACCTCCCATGAAGGACCTCACCAGTGAGTGGTTGTAGGGGAGGCTCAATCTCTGTGGAGGTGCTGACTTCATCCATCAGTGTTGCTGTGAGGTCACGGATGTCATTGTGTCGGTGAATTGGCAAACCTCCTTTGGTACAACTGAGTGCGTGTTGTACAGAGTTGGCTTTTCCACAGGAACAGACAGAGGGAATCTCATTTGGTTGCCACCCATACCTTAATGCTAGGGCATCTTTGAAGGCCCCTTTATGTAACGAGAATCCATGCTCTTCAATTGGGAGTGTTCCGAGCCAAGCAGAAGCTCCCTTCTCCTGTGCCAACACGGTTGCTTTACGTGTAGTGCTGGTCAGCGAGCCCAGTGTTGCTGTCATCTGCTCTTCCTTTAGTTTTCTGTTTTCTTCTCTGACATGTCTCTGAGTTACTTTCTGTTGAGCTTCAATTTCCACACTATTTTCCACTGTCTGCTTAAGGATGGATTTCACAAGAGGTTCAGTTACGGCAACTGAGTTGGAGAATTCATGGTCTGCTTTATGTGACAGGATAGGAATTCCAAGTCCACCAAGGTTTATGGGTAAGGCAAACAGTTTTCTGTCTGCGTCACTGATGGCTTGTTTTCCTGTTATAGCTGGTAATACCTTTTGACGTATGGTATCCTCAATAGGCTGCAGCAAGTCTGTGATGTTTTTAGTAGTCCTTACTAAGTAAGACCATCGATGCTTCACACTAAAAATCAATGCAGAGTAAGCCGCCTGAGGTTGAGAGGCTGCAATGTCTGCAAGCCGCTCTAGCTCTAGCATCCACTGGCAAACTTTCTTTCGTATGAAGACTTCCTTGAATGAGCTATCACCAATTACCGAACCCAGGTACTTACCTCCAGCAGAGGTAATCTGGATTCCTGTATCTTTAAAGATGGATTCTGCTTCCTCTCGGCAATGTTCCTTGACCACAAGAAGGGACTTGGAGGGGTTGATGACATACCCATATCTCGAACCAAGCTTCTGCAAATCATCCCACCATTTCTTGAGGGAAATGACGGTGCCCCCAGCAGAGGAGTCATCAGCATACCAAATCTGGTCGGCAAAATGCTGTAGATGTAGAATTAATGGCAGTATGCCAATGGCATACATGGCCATTGCCAGGGGATCACCCTGTGTTGTGCCCTCTCTTGAGAGGATGATCTCACCATCAATGAAAAGGGACGGTTCCAGCCGATAGGTGTTCACCAGTGCAGCAGCAAATACAGGACAAAGCTTCTGGACATTCATCAGTGTAGCTTGACGATTTAGGCTGCTGAACGCATTTGATGCGTCAATCAGTAGAACTCCTTCAGTGGTGTCTTCATCAAAGAGAGCATCCAGGGCATGGATCGCTGCTTCACAGCCACTTTTCTGCCCCACACATAGCTGGTGAGCTCCAACTGTGTTTTGGATATCGGATCGGATGATTGAAAGAATGGCTTTGCTCATTATTCTTCTTGAGACCTCACCTACACCAATAGGTCTAACCCCTGGACATTTGTCCAAAGCGATTAGCCTGCTGGCTGTGAGGGGCTTCAGAGGCTCTGGGTCAACAAAACTTGAACTAATTCTTCGCGCTGTACCCGCCAAAGCATCTCGCAAAACTGAGGAAGCTTTCTGAAATGAACAACACATTCTTCTCCATAAACACGCATCAACACCAGAGGGACCAGCACCTCCCTCCGTATTCAAAACAGACCTCAGGATTGAGAGACCATCAATTTCATCAAATAAAACAGCATGTGACGGAGTGGGATCCTGTATTACTGGTGTGATCATCGCTGCATCAATTGGACGTGAGGGTGGGTGCTTATCTCGCAGAATGTCCCGTACTGTTTTGCACATAAAACAAAATGGCGGTCGATAAACTTCACCGTAAATACACCCCATTTATTCTCTCCTGTTTTGTTGTGTGAGCAAAACGAAGGTACTGTACAATACTTTAAAATTACATTATAATTGTACATTTCTGCACTCAAAACGTTCTCAAAGATCTTATTCGGGAAGTAAATCGTCAGATTCAAAAGTATATGAAAACAACTTCTTTCCAAAAGGCGGTCTACTTAACGGCAGCACTGTGACACGATTTCAACTTCGAAGGGTTCCTACGAAAGTTAACTAACTTTTCACCGTATGGCTTCTTGAAATTCGCCTTTGTTCCTGTTATGTGCACGTTTTTATAGTTTTCGAGAAGACACAAATACAAAAACACGTGCACATAAAACGAACGGAACAATGTATCAAT
The DNA here is from genome assembly GCA_963170055.1 of Halisarca cf. caerulea. Taxonomy (NCBI): domain Eukaryota; kingdom Metazoa; phylum Porifera; class Demospongiae; order Chondrillida; family Halisarcidae; genus Halisarca; species Halisarca cf. caerulea. The sequence goes on from CAUJGJ010000001.1 coordinate 832,414, forward strand.
AAGCCATACGGTGAAAACTTAGTATTGCCTTTTGTCAACAACTTTGTAAAGTTTCAGAGCTACAAAGAGTAGATCAGGTAAAGAGAACGGACCCGCGGCCATTTCCACTTTTTAACCTTGTAAGCCGAGTATCTAACTTCTGACTCACCCGTGCGCACTCTTGTCGCTTGCGTTCATCAATTTGAGTATTTATCCCCTAACCAACCCCTAAACTTAACGCCTCGACTGGTCTGTTCTCTTTTTCCGATGAGAAGGTTCGATCCTAGATCACTACATGCATGTGGATAACTCCGCTATGATGTAAGTTTTTCCTGAAATCTGTCGGCAGACACACAAACTCTTCCGTATTGTCAAGGATTCGAAAAATAGAAGTAAGTTGCTGTTCTTAAGTTTAGGTGACGTTCAGTCTTGCAAAGGTTCGAAGAGCAATCGTTGGTTCGGTCTATAGTTGAGTATCTATGGTTCAGTTTACTTGTGACGGCCATGATAATGGTAATGATATTCACATAATTGGGCTTATTCCCTATTGGGCGTGACTGTAAACTCCGGGCCATCGAATATCTACTCTACCTGATGTCCCATCAATCTAGCCAGCTACTCAGTGATGCTCTCCAGTTGTCAATTTCACTAGCTGAAAAGGAACTGAACTCCTGGTTCTATCAAATCATTGCATATATCTCCACTTTGGGCCTGCAACGCTCCTACAATCGTATTCCTCCAATCCAAGAAATAACCTATAGAATTAACGACATTTTTACACAAGATTTACTGTATAGAATAGACAACCAAGCAGGAGTAACAATATCTGGGGGGAACAAGCTCAGATTTTACTCTACAATTACGCATCAAGTGCACCAAATGGCTGATTACTTACTGACAATCGAGAACGTTAGCACCAGGAGACTATTCACACGTTTTAGAATCAGCAACCATAACTTGATGATTGAAAAGGGTAGACATCACTCACCTCCATTGGCAATCAAAGATCGGGTTTGCCCATTGTGCCACACGGGAGAGGTAGAAGACGAAGTGCATTTCTTGTTGGTCTGCCCCCTCTACGATTCCCTAAGAGAACAATTTCTCCCTGAGGTTTCCAGTCAATCCCATGGTGAGTGGCGGGTGGCAGTTCGAAACTTGTTCAGAGATCAAGGTTCACTTCCAGTAGCAAAATTTATACAAACTGCTATGGCCACCAGAGAACGTTTGCTGTCATCCAGACTCTAAGTCAACTATATATATATATAATATATATATAATAGCATATATGGCGTTATATGCTTACTTTTAATTTCTTGGCAGTGTACAAGCCAAAAGGTGTCCGTAAATTCAATTTTATTTATTATTTGTTAGGGCTATAGCTTTACTTTATTATTCTACATTAATTTCCTGTATAGGCTTGTGCATACATGTTCATTTCCATGCATCCACCACAGAGCTGTGTCTTAAAATGTAGGTCACACTTGTTCTTTTTGATTTTTCAGCGTGAAGGTGCCTCTGCAGACATGTCGGGTTCTGCGCCCCTTCGACTTGTGGTAATTTACATTTTGCTTTTTAGACTTTATTATCAATCACAATGTACATGTGCTTTATGATGGGCTCACAAGACATACACTTTTATTTGCATGCAAATTATTTCATTGCGAATTTTGAGTTCATTTAGTAGTTGTTTTTGCTCACATGTGTCTTTTGTTTTTCCCACACTGTACTGCTTGCATGGTAATGTGCAGCAAGTTTAAGGTCAAAAGGCCATTTTGGCCTAATACGACCTAATAATAATAATAATAATATATTGACTCCGCCTCTTTTGCACAAACTCCGTATACGAAATGCCCCAGACCCTTTCTCGCCTTCCCGGTGACGTCAGTCACGGCGAGCATGGGTCTGGCTACGTCAGACTAGATAAGCCGAACTACCAACTAGCCTTAAGTGATCTGGATTCTCGGGGATTCAGATCAAGCCTCATCACCGTTGAAATTGGATCCCTAGGTCACTGGCTACCCGGAACTAGGACATCCTTACGGCAGCTCCTACATGACATGTCTAAGTCAGCCGTGACACGCCTCCTAGATCAGGCGGCAAAGGCAGCCATAGCTGGGTCCCAAGTCATCTTCAACGCCAGACAGTTTGAAACCTGGAATGCATCTCGGCCACTACTTCAGTAACTCAACACATGTAGTCTTGTATATTTGGCTCTACACATCAACATTTATAGTTTAGTCTACTTGTCTAAGTTCATTATGTATGCATGGAACACATGTACTTCTGCCCTTGCCATGCCCAGCCTCTACACACTGAGCTCTGTTGTTTGTTCTGGAACCATGTGTCTAGGGCCCATACTGTAATCATGTAACTTTAATTATATTTTCTAATTTCTTGACTTGTACAACTTCAATCAATAATGATTTGGTTTTCCCCCTCAAAAGAAACAGCATTCAATGTTTTCATCCAAATCATACAATGTCATATAAAAACTTTAAAGTAGACTTGTCAATGAGCTAAATTTAAATCTGAATGATTCATGTTTGAACAATGCATGATAAATCTGTAACTTGATGTTATGAGATGCATTATCAGAATTTAGTGTTTGTCACACCTGAAGCCCTTCCATGCTTTCTTGTCTGGATCAACCCTTACACATTTAAGGTGGTACCACCTGGTACATTTATCGCATGAAACCATACGTGAATCAAAGATATCAGGCATTTTACATATGCAGTATAGCTCTTCTGTGTGCACTTCCTCCTTTGAAAATGGAATTTCTTTCCTACGTGAGGACTTAAGGAAGACTGACATGGTGTTGTTTTGTAAGCAGGACTCAAAGTGCTCTCTCATTCTGCTTTGCTCAAAAATGACCTTCTCTACATAATTCCCTTCAAGCTCCTCGATCATGTAAGCCACAGTCAAAAGGCCACAGTCATGCAATCCTTTTTGTTGCTACACAGACAATCTGGTAATCCTCAGCTGTGAATCACACTGGGTCATAGGCTTGTAGATGGTGGCTGGCTGCAGTAGTGTATGGTCCGAGAGCTGTGATGTTGAAGCCATGCTATCCATTATGTTGATGCATGCTGTTTTTGTTCTTCTTTGCCTTCGTTGTGAACTGCAGACCCAGTGTGATTGACCTACAGTTTGTGAATTAAAGGAATTCAATGAAAACATTGTACTATAGTATATTATATTATTATTGCTTTACAGTCACAAATCGTGACTGATGGACTGTACACCTAAGTTGGTGCAACCAAATATACAGCAATGAAATAATGGCGGAATGAGGAGAGTGATATAATTGTATAAAGTTAAAAGTAAATAAGATGCGGCTGGTATTGAAGACAATTTGGTGAGGAAAATTTGCATGAAATTAAAATGTATGCTGCATGTGGGCCCAATAATATGATTTAATAATGACCGTAGACCGCGAGATTGATGTGTGATTTAACTGGCACGAAATTAAGATGTATAGTGTAAGCTCTTAACTGGAAATACAGCATTACAGGCAGAAATGAACATACATGGATTAAAGAAAACAACTAGGTGCAAGGTGATATAAAGGGATTTTATACAAGGGAATCAAAATACAATCATGTGAACAAGGACATACACAGTATATACACACATTAATTTACTACATGGACAGAGATTAGGTTGGGGTACATGTCACTGTAAAGATTTGTTGGGGAGTTAATTGCTTGCAATTGATAGATGTCAATTAGGAGAGATGGCAGTGGCAGCATGGGCAAATGTAGTGGAAAGTGCATGGGTTGTCAGGACAAAATGTAGAATGATAAAGAAGGGTCCCAAAATACTGTGATTAGTTGCTGTTTTATGATGGTCAATGGTAAATGCAGGTTGATTGTAAATGGTATGGCATTCCATAATCTGGTTACTCGGGCAAAATAGAAGTGTTAGGCCTTTGATGAATGTGTAAATTTGTAAGCTAAGTGGTGTTTTGTGGATTGTCTTGTTCCAGATGTTACAAATTCATTCAGCAGATTCAGCAGATTCATGGTACAGCCATGGGTTCACCTGTATCAGTAGTGGTAGCAGACCTAGTTATGGAAGATGTTGAATCAAGAGCCCTAAGCACCTACCCCAATCCTCCACAGATATGTAGATGACACATGTTGTGCCCTTAGATCTGATATTGTGCAGGATTTCCACCACCACTTAAACACCATAGAGGATATCATCCAGTTCACATTAGAAAGAGAAGCCCACACAGGGTATTTATAACCGTCCGGGAATAAAATGCGAAAATGGCCGTCTTGAAATAGCTTCACAAATTATCGATCGTTTCTACTTCGTTGACCAGATTTTCGCCCAGTTCTTCTTACTGGACGAAAGTTGTATATATTCCGCGCATGTTGGTACTTAACTAGCGATTGTTTCTATTGTCTGAAGGAAGATAGTGAGCTAGGAATACATAGCAGTTTTAGACAAACTTCGCCTTGGTTAGACCTTACATTCCTCTCAATTCCCATTAAACAACACGAAAAGACAGAACAAGTGGTGAGCTATCTGAAAATCGTTCCGGGCTATAGGTTATAATCTTCCGTAAGAAAGTTATAACCGAAAAACCTGTTTTTTCACCCTTCAAATGGCCAAAATTTAGCATTAATGGTCCAATTGCGAAAAACTGCTTGATTGTAGCACTATGCCCGGAACGATTTTCACAAACCAAAACATCTTAAGATTCCATCGAAGTTGGATTTGGTGAGATTCAAAGGCATCTGAGGTCTAACCAAGCGACTTCATCTTCGCCCTCAACAAAACTGCCATTTTCGTGACGTTTCACGGATACGTAGGCAAAACGTCACAAAAGTCGCCTTCTTCCCCCATTCTGTTGATACGTGAAATGTCGTACGTCATCCGAAAGACGCCAAATGACACATTAAAAACAGCCGCTAATTGATGACGTAGAAAACAAGCACCGCCCACAATCGGAACAAGCAACAGACGGTTATAAACACCCTGTGCAAGCCCAGCTAGCATTCCTAGATGTACTGATCCTCCGGAATCCTGACAAGACCATAGATACCACAGTATATAGGAAACCCACCCACACAAACAAGTACCTAGACTACTCTTCCCACCACCCCTCAGCCCATAAGGCAGCTGTTGTTAGAACCCTCCACCATAGAGCCCAGACCATACCCTCCAATGCCATTTTGAAAATGGAAGAACAGCAAAAAGTAGACAAGGCCCTAGAGTTAAATGGCTATCCCAGAAAAATGATCAACCGATTCTCCCAGCTTAGGCAGACCTCAGATGTCCCCTCACAGTCTACAGCTACTAACCCCACCTATGTTTCAATCCCTTATGTCAAAGGCACCTCAGAGGCCATTAGACGTATCCTTTCCCCACTAGATATTAAGACAACCTTTAGGCCAAACAATACCCTAAGGCAGATGTTAGTGCACCCAAAAGATTCCACCCCACTACAGGACAGAGCAGGCGTTGTGTATAAAATCCCTTGTAGTCGCTGCCCCAGAGTTTACATAGGACAGACTGGTAGGACCCTAGGACAAAGAGTAAAGGAGCACCAGCATTCAGTTAGGGATAAGAAGATAGCCACATCAGCCTTAGCTGAACACTCAGAAAGAACAGGACACACAATAGATTGGACCCACACAAAAGTATTGGACAATTGTTCACACACATCAAAGAGATGCTTAGTGGAAACCTGGATGATCCAGAAGGAGCCCTCATCCCTGAAAAGAGAACTAGGAACACTCCCCACAGTATACAAGACCTTGATGTAAACCTATATTTCCACTTTTAACTCTATTCATCACCCACAGTTAATATTATTCATCACTTCGCATCAACAACTGTCATACACCACTATTTAAGCTCAGGCACTGTCTCTTGTATCATACCACTGATAAAAGTAGCAGTTGGCTACCGAAACGTTTGGTGTTAATAATCTCTTTTGGCTTGTGATTTCCGTTAAGATCATTGACTGCAATGCCACCTAGCCGTTCAAACCTTTTCTCATGAGAGTAGTAATTGCATGAGGCATGATCACCCTTGGATGAAGCCAAATTGTTGCATAGAAATGCGTGGGTACACATATGGTATGATTCTGCGGAAGATGATGGACTCTAGAGCTTTGGATAGGACGGGAAGTAATGATATTGGACGGTAGTTTGACACATTTGACTTGTCACCAGATTTGAATACTGGGCAGATTTTGTGGGCTTCCCATTCCAAAGGAATGCAAGAGTTGGCTATGCTATGTTGGAACAGATTGGTAATGGTCTTTATCAGGGGTGCACTAAAGTTCTTTAGGAAATAAAGAGAGACGTTGCCATGTCCCATTGCTTTATTGGTATCCAGAGATGATAATGCAGATGATACATCGTCGCTATTGATAGAGATTGTGCTAAGCTGGTTGAGAATATGAGGCAAGTGATCAACATCTGGTGCTATAAAGTTACTAGTTAGAGTGTGAATACAGTTTTTTTGATGCGTTATCTGAGGGGTAAAGTATCATGGCAGAGAGGCATGTTTGATGGTTTTAGTCGGTACAAGTTTGGAGCAGGCATCCTGAATAATTGTTATAATAGTTGACCATGCCATGTTAATGTCTGTAAATGTAATATTGTCCAGATTTGAATTTGTGTGAAACTCAATCATGGCATCATTGTTAGTTCTTGCAAAAAGATGTATTTTATGACTGCATTTGTGGTTACTATTCCTAGTAATCACAGGAAATTTGATGTTGAATGATAGTAGATAGTGGTCTGAGGAGGAACATTGGTAATACGTAGTTGTGAACAGTAAGATTGAGAATCTCATCTGGTTGGTTAGTGGCTACAATGTCGAGAATATTACCATGTGTGTGAGTGGGGCTTGAAACGAGCAGCAATAGATTGAGGTCAAACATGGCATCACAGAGGAGTGATCCAGATAGTGAAGTACATGTCAATTGATTCCAGTCAATGTCTGGCATATTGAAATCACCTGCGACTATAGTTTGAATGCTTTTAGGGAGGCTGGTGAGGCAAGAAACAATTTCGTGAATATACAAATCGTTGCTGTTCGGGGGAATATAATATTATATATATACAACAGAAGTTTATTTTGTGCTGTGCGGATATTGTTAATTCAACTATAAGTAGTTCAACACTTTGAGCAACATGTATGATTCAAGATGGGATACGGTCAGACATTGCAATCAAAAGACCTCCACCATGGGAGTTTCTGTCCCTCTGATGAATGGTATATGAGGTAGGTAAAATCTCTTGATTAAAGGAGTCATTAGATAACCATGTTTCAGTGACTGCTATGATGTCAAATGGTCTACAATAGACAATTTTAAGGGATTGGAAATATGTTAATTTGTTCTTTAGGCTGTGAGAATTCCATAGGCCAGCGTGGAGAACAGTACAATTATTGAGTCATTGTATTTGGCATAGTGGATTATTCTCCTGGGTTGAAGTAGTGGGCAGAGAGTATGGGTTGCTGGTTGGAGTGGTATCCTTTGGCTGTGTAAAATTCACTTGAGAGCTGGAAGCTGTTGATTCTTTAGGGATATCTCCGGGAGTTTCGGTGTCAGGTGGGATTCGAGATTGAGGTGGAGCAGTTTCGGTGTCAGACTTGTTATGTAGGTCCCATTACGGACCTTCCCATGGACTTGGTTGTTAACCTGAAGGGACGATTTAACTAGTTTTATCTGGGTGGATGGAATACCAGATGAGATGAGATTACGGCGCTCTTTCAGGAGTATAGACTCAGTTTGGCGCTCATGAGAGACATTTGTGGTTTGATTGAAATTCCTCTGTGAGATGCGAGATTCTTTCAGTTTGAGAGGACATTTGCTACGTCAATTGAACTAATAAATGTTAATAGGATCGGGCAAGTTCAGGAGCTGTTTGCCACGAATTTGCCTAGGCGAGTGCAGTCGCGCACTGAGTTTTTTGACAAGCTGGGGTTGATGTCTTTTAGTATGCGAAGGCAATTTGAGAGGTCGTTAGTGCTACGTATGTGTCAAGGGGTTCCGATAGGGTTCTCCTGGATGCCGTACATGACTAGATTAAACTTTTTGTTAGAGACATAGGTACCTCGAACAGGAGAATCAAATATAGTAGGTCTGGATTCAGTAGAATGTAATATCATTTGCGGAGGTTGACTGGGCATAGAGGCAGGCGGATTTGGTTGATTTGGGATGTTAGTAGGCTTATCAGCGTTGTCTTTTGGAGAAACCTTTGGTGTTTCTTGTTGTGCGAGGAGCACTTTGATTTTGTTTAACTCGGTTGTTAACAAGCTAAGCGATTCTTTCAACACGTTTATTTCTTTGTCTTTGGCATCTAGTTGACACTTAGGACACAGGAATGGAGCGTCGGTGTTGGTAACCGTTTTGAATCGGTTGACAGATAGACCCGCACAGCGTCTATGTTGTCTATATTATGTTAAGCATGTGTTGTTTGGCTATGTAACAGTTAATATGACATTGCAAAAATCAGTGCATGTGTTATGGATGCCCATGCATACATGAGCTTAGCTTGTCCTTGCCCTACTTATTATTGCACTTAACAAGGATGCTTACCAGTATGTAATATCTGCACAGATAAATCGGTCACAATCTTGTGGCTTCATGTGGAGTTTTTCTCCAAGAAGAGTATTCTGAAAGCTAGCCACATTACTGTATTTGGCACTCTAAAGCCTTTGTGCTGCATTAATTAGAGCATCATTCAAGTCCTTCCCCTGTCTCAGGCGTAGTTTGTCCTCTTCACGGAGCTGTAGATCCTTTATCCACCAATTATCAGTATCCACAGTGTTTCTTGGGGTTGGACTTAAATGCACTGTAGTACTGTTTAATTCTGCATCTTGATAACCATGATATATGATAAACTAGACAGATGTGTACAGCTAACTACATACAGCGGCTATACGTGTAACACTACACCTGCCTTATCATTCTTTTTTCTGGTTTTCCCCTTAGATGGCGCTTTCCTTTCACTTTTTTTGTTTGCCTTTAGTGTTTCGTTTATTATATTTCCAAAGGGTTCATATTAGGTTGACAATGTATGTATGATTAAAGAAAGTAAAGATTTTAGGCATACCTTGGGCCGCTGCTTTCTTACTCATGCTCTTTTGATGGTGATTTTCAATTGAATTTGACATTCTTTCTATTGCCTCCAACTTGGCTTTTTGCTTTTCCATTTTGGCCTTTTGCTGTTCTGCTTTCTACTGTTCCTTTGCCAGCTTCAGCTTCTCTTCCTTTTCAAGTATTCTCATATTCTCCTGGCTGGTTAGCACTGTTCCCACGGAGTTGAAGCTCTTCTGTTTATCACTGTCAGTAAGACTTGGTATTGGCTTCAACAGCTCACTGATGGTGGTTCTATAGCGATATCGCACAGTAACTGTTGAATCAGATGCAGAATCAAGGTCATTTTCCTCTGTATGATGGAAGCTGTGAGCAACTTTGTTGTCCAAACCAGATAATTCACAATCATCTTCGTCCTCCCTCTTCATTGCTTCTTGGTGAGGATGCCTTTGGTCTCCTTGGGCTGATGTTGAAGAAAGAAAGGGGATGAAGGACAGCCCTGTCCTCACTTCTAGAGAAGATGAATAAGCTTGCTGATGTGAATCTTTCAGTAGGATACTAGAATCTAGAGGGTAGATTCTAGTGACCTAGAATCCTGCAATGATGTTTTCCATCTTTATAGCATTGTACCATGCCTTGGCGAATATGCTGGAGAACTCAAGACGGTTTACTACTTTACCTGGGTTACTTGTAAGAAAGTGATGACATTCTTGCTCCCAAGCTGTCTTCAAAGACGCAAAGCAGGCCCTGTCCAAAGGTTGGGTCAAGTGTGTTGTATTAGGCGGTAGAGCAAATAATATGACCTTATTCTTTGCAGCTAGACAAATGGTCTCAGGACAGTAGTGCGATGCATGGCCATCAAGTAGTAGGATTATTGGACGCTTTGGTGGAATGTACTGGAGAAAATGCTTGGAAAACCAGGATTGGAAGAGTTCCTGGTTCATCCAACCACTTTGTGATAACCCGTAAAGTGTACCAAGCACTTCTCTATGTGTGCAGGCTGGATTCAGGGACTAACGGTCCATCAAAATAAATGGTGGCATGGCTATACCAGTAGCACATGTGCAAGCAAGCACTGTTACCTGGGATTTATCACCTCCAGCTCCAGTAATGTGGGAAGCATGTTTTGTACCTCTGGCCATTATCACCTTTTGCATTGGTGGATTCAGGGTAGACCTGTCTCGTCACAATTGTAAATTTGATCTGGCCCCTCAATACTATTCTCTTTGAAACAGGACTCCAACATCGTGAAGTATCTTCTTATGGTATCTGGGTCTGACGCCATTACCCTTGCATGAGAAAGGTGAACAGCATTTCTCATAGCAAGCTGTGAGTGACGTTGCTGAAATCTATCCATCCATCCATGGCTGACAGTTACAGTGCTTCCTTTGCTTTCCAGGATATTCTGCATGATTGACAGAACGTCTTTCCTCATTTTTGGGAACTCAACTGATGCACATGCTAGAAAGGAAACCAATTCATGTTCCTCTTCCAACATTAAATAGACACCACCAGATCTCCCAGCTCCCACTTTCAAATTTCCAGCAGCGTAGTCAGAAAGGGTAGATCAAGGCACACCATATGCAGGCCTGTACACAGGGGGCTTCGAGGGGTTTGGACGAACCCCCCTTTTTCAAGCCCCTAAACATTTTGCACAACCAAGGTACCAATACAATGCCTGGTTGACCCTACACAGATTCCCTACAATGAAATGAACTAAACCAAATGTATGGTATTAACTATGTAATCTAAATTTAACCTTAAGTATAGCTAAAATGTGCATTTTCTTAAGATTTCGACCAATGCACCTTCTTTTCCAGCAGCGATTTAAAGGCATTATGAACAGCCATGATTATGGATGACGTCATTCACACCTCGATGATGTCATTGTTGGCGCACTCAAGAAGCGCTGCTGTGATGAAACGTCAAAGAAATGATATTCGTTCGTTTTTAGCAAAAAAGACTAGTGTTTCCAATGATGGTAGGTATTTTGCCATATCATTCACAATTTTAATGATAGATTTTCTCTGTGTACACTGTCTTGTTTCAGAAAATCCATCCCTTTGTGAGGAATCTTTCTCCAGTCAAAACTCCCCTGCTGTTCAGCATCACCCTCCAACCTCCTCAAACCTGCCTTCCACTTCTTGTCTACTCGAGCCTCCACAAGCACAACCATTCTTTGTTCAGATTCAGTTCAGAATACCTCATCATGCATTTCACAGGGTACATCCAGTCAGCATGCAAACATTAACTTCCTTATCAGTTACTGATGACAGTCTAACAGAAGATAGCTGCAATGACATTGGTATAGTTTTAGACAGGGTTTTGAATTTAACAAATGCTGAAAAGTACTCTCTTTTATATCATCACATGCCACCACCATGAGTACTACCCAGCACATTTTCACATGGCTGCAACCGGAAGTTTAATCCTCTTTGGCTTGAGAAATATGCATGGTTGAGATATAGCCCACATTTGGATGGAGTGTTTTGTGGGCCTTGTTCATTACTTCTCTCAGAATCCAGTCGTAAGGACAAAGGCTACCTTGTGAACAGAACTTTTAACAACTGGGTGAAGCTGAGTGAGACTCTGAGTAGTCACTAAGCTAGCTTATCACTGTGATGCTATGCAGGCAGCAGATACATTGAAGAGCACCATTTTGAATCCAGAATGCAGGATTGATGTTCTAACCAATACAGCCATGCAGGCTTGAATTAAAGAAAACATGCACATTCTCCACCAGATTGTTCGAGCCATATTTTTTCTGGGGAGGCAAAGTTTGGCATTACGAGGTGATCATGAGGAAGTCAGAAGTGAGAAGAATCCAGGTAATTTTATATCTTTGCTGAAAGTACTTGCTGAAAATGACATATTGCATTCGCACTTGTATAACCCTCATGCGAAGAATGCAACGTACTTGTCTCCTCGCTCTCAAAATGATCTAATCAATATTATTGGCTGGGATGTTATTCGCAGTGGTATTGTTGCTGAAATAAAAAAGGCTGTTTTCTTTTCAGTCCTTGGTGATGAAGTTTCAGGTCACAATGTGGAACATATGCCATTGTGTATATGGTTTGTAGATGAAGCCAGTGAGATAAGAGAGGAGTTCATGGGCTTTGTGAAACTTCAAAGAGTCCGAGCCATTGACATTGCTGATGCCATTGTAAGCACTATAGAAGGACTTGGATTATCAGTAGGAGATTTGAGAGGGCAGGGATATGATGGAGCATCCACTATGAGTGGGGAGAAATCTGGTGTGCAAAGAAGGATACGAGATCTTCAACTCAAGGCTATTTACACCCATTGTGCAGGGCGTTCCTTAAATCTTGCAATAATGTATTCTTGCTCAATATCACCAATATGAACTTGTATTGCCCAAGTAAAGAGTATAAAACTATGGATTAAGTCATCTCCTAAGAGAGAAAATCTCTTGAAGGCAATTTATCAACGTGGAATCCAGAATGTATCTACACGTAGTCCACTTCTCAATGTGTGTGTCACTCGCTGGGTAGAGAATATTGATGGTTGGGAACATTTTTCCATTTGCCATCCTTTTCTAAGACATCCTCAATGGAGATAGTTATTTCGAGGAGTGCAGAGAAGGCTGGACAGCAGAAGATAAAAGAAATGCAATGGCCACCGGTGCATGTAGAAGTCTTGGAGTCTTTTGAATTTATATACACACTTGTTACTTTGCAACGTTCATTGCTTTATCTGAAGGAAACTGCAGTTAATCTGTAAGGAGAGACACAAGATATTGTTGCTGGTGTGCATCTCATTCAGTAATGCTATGAGGGGCTTGAGAGCAGATGTCAGTGTATTCTCAGCTCGCATTTTTCAGCACAGTTCAAGAGTTGCCAGCCAATCGAGGATTGCTGTTACAATGCCACATATAAGACACCACACCAGTGAAGTGCCAGGAGTTGAAGAGTCTTTTGAACGTAAAATTACCATCCCTCTTTTGAATCACTTTTTTTCTGAACTGTCATGTCATTTTGACACACACATACAATGGGCAGCCTCAATAGCACACCTTTTACCTATTAGTCTCAATGCTACTTCATCTTACACTGACATTGAAGATGTTGGAAGGGAATATTGTGATGACCTACCAAATTGTAATGTTATAGATGAGGAATCTAGCAGGTGGAAAGCCAAATGGATTTGTGTTATGCCAGAAGAAAGGCCAGGTACGCTGAGCAAGGCCTTGAGGAATTGTAATGTAGGCAGTTTCCACATTACACTTTACTAAAATTGTTTGCCACCTTGCCCATGACTACCTGCTCCTGTGAGCGATCAGCATCAGCACTACGGAGACTACATAACTATTTACGATGCACCCAAACTGAGGAGAGATTGAGTGTTCTAGCGCTTATACACAGTAATTACGAAGTTAACACTGATGTTGATAGTGTGTGTGGAATGTTTCTTGAGAAATACCCCAAGAGAATGGAAAATGCCAGCTTATTATTCAAGTAAATCAACTTTTTTAATGATAATCATTGTAGCTAGACAGTAATACGAAGTATATTCCGGTGCTATCATATTCAATAACTGACATGTAGCTAATAAGTTAATATGTAATGATGAATATTATTGTTTCATGCTATGCTTGCATTGTGACATAATAATAAAAGCTATATACAGTATGAGGTTGTTTGCTTACTATATAGAATTCCACTGCAAAGACAATAAATGCATTGTTTCATTTATAGTGACATCATGTAACATCTATGGATAGTGTGGCAAAATAGTATGTAATAATATTGCTACTGCTCTAGTCTACATACAAAATGTATTGTAAAACTGCTGTCAATGTCAAGATACAATATCATATTATGGCCGAAATTTACCATAATATGAAAGTAGTAGTATTGCAGCCTGAGGGCTTTACTGCTCGACATGTAACCCCCTTTTGAGATTCCTGCGTACAGGCTTGCATACATAATGGCTGCTGACCAGATGGATTCACCCTTTCTTACAGCTTCAAGTGCATTCTTCATACTGTTGTCATTCCATTTTTTGTATGAATCTCTCACATTACCGACACACCTCAGGGGCTCCCTTTTAGTGGAAGACACCACTCGCTGCTTCAGTGGTGCATGATGGTGCATTCTGTATGATGAAGCAAAATGGATGGGTGGTTGATGTATATGATAATCATACTTCTCCATTATTTATTATAATTATTATACTTCTCCTTTATTTATCTAAGGTTTGAAGTGCAGAAAAACAAATTTAAAAGAAGAACTTTTCAATCTATGACTTATTAAATTTTGTAATTTTTGATTCTTGATTATGGTTTTATTTTTGCACCAATTTAAATATTGCATGCAATACATTAACATGTCATTACTCTTCCCTACCCTGCATCCACCTCGACAATCTTCCCTGATCCTTAAAATTGAAGAGCTAATGTAGCGAATCGATGTTCCATGCACTGCAGGGTGAGACGCACTATAGATCTACTTTGCGATTTTTGAATACGACTTAATCAGCCTTTAATCATTTAGCTTTGCACCTAGTCTATAATCTGTGAATTTAATTAACACTCTTGCATCAAAGCCTTAGCTGTCTGCAGGGTGCAAGAGACTCGAACTCTGCCAGGATCTCTGTACAGGTACTTGTGCATATGCATGCATCGCTATGCATATGGTTAAACCATAGATGTGTCAAATAAGAAGAGCGGTTTGCCCAAATAGTAATGTTTTCATGCGTGTCTGAATTTTGTTGTTATTCAGGAGAGGGGAAACATCTGTTATGTTCTCAAGCTCAGCGGATGAAAAGCGCCTTCGCTCAAAACTTGAGTATGCCAGAGCCTAAGTATGTACCTAAACACCTGTATGTCTTCTAGCTGGTTTCTTTTCCTAGGAAGAGAATTACGAACTAGTGTCTGAATTATGTTGAAAATGGCCGAATGGTGAAGTAATTGGTCGAGAGATCTGCCGTACTTCGACGTGTGCAAGTCTTGTCTCGTTAGCAAATGTAGTTTATGAAGAGGAATTTTCTGGTACCAGATTCATTGACTTGCGCCTATCGGTTGTAGAGAAATGGGCACCTGAATTCCGATGTGACCGAAATAAGTTGCATTACTCTACTTTGTAACATTTCAAAATTATCTTTTATAGAAAATAAAAATTATTATGGTCATTTTATATGATAATATCAATATTGTCAATGTTGTGCTATTCCTAAATTTAACCCCTTAATGCCTGTAATCCATTTTAGTGGCTTTACAAGGCATCCACTCTTGAGATCAGTGATGCACGAACATTGCTCGATCTGAAATTTTTTTATACTGAAAGATAGCAGAAGATATTTGATATCTAACGTGCTTGTACATAGCGAAATGGTAGTATACTGATTAGTTTACAATGTTTTACTGAATTGTGCAATAATAAAATGTCTACTGTTGTTTGATGGAATGGAAAAAGTCACATTTTCATGAGAGGTCCGCAACTCAATGAAATCTCATACAATTTCATTGAAATCTCAAGTGAAATCCCGAAATCTTATGAAATCTGAAATCCTCGTATGTGTTTGAAATCGCATAAGAATTCTTGCCGAAATCTTAGAATCACTAACAAAATCTTGAAATCTTGCCTGAAAGACAGAAAATCCCTCATATTGCCTCGTTGCGGACCCCTCACATGTTCAGATGAAGAATAGCTACCTGTAGTTTCTCTGAAGTGAAATTTGACTGATCAATGCCAGAAGATCGTCTCTGTCTTCTTCGCCGACATCTTTGCATTGGCTGAGCTTTGCAACTTCGTTCATCAGGGAACATTGGCCAAACTGGCTTGTAATTGGATCGGGAAGGCTTCTGGTATGCTTGTCACTTCTGTTTAGTTGTCCTTGTTTACCAATTTGCATGCTCACTCTTTGTATGGCCATTTAGAGCCTCATGTGTAGTCATCTTTCTTCTTGAAATGTCAATGCCTCTATACTTTAGACATGTTTTATCTTATAAGTGACTTATTTTATTACTTACATGAGCATGCTCGAATCTTGAATGGGTACGAAACGGCTAGATTTGGGGGTAAATGCAAATAGACGGAACCAGCACTTATGACCGAATTCATCATAATTGCTTCATTCAAAAATTTGGTGACCTAGATTTAATCAATGATGCTTCTGGCAAACACTTGACCGTTTATCTCCTATGCTAAAAGTGTACAAATCAAGGGAAATATACTACGCAGGTAGGTTATGTGCAAACTCAGCCGGAAAGGGGGCGTTTTGTGGTTTTAAAGGAATGTTATAAAATATTGTCACATTTTCTAATTTTGCGTGGGTTGGTCATGTGCAGGCTGCGTGAACTCGGACTGGATAATTCGTCTTCTTCTTGTTTTGTTCTTTCTAGATCTTCTAAAAGCTTAAAATCGCCGGAACAAATAAGAAACTCGAAAGCCGAAGCGGGAAAAAGTTAGCTACAATTCGTAGAAACCCTTTGAAGTAGAATGTATTGCAACATCGTGAACGAAGTCACCTGACATTGGCGTGACTTAGGTGGAAGATGACAAAAGTTCGAGGACCAATTTTCTTTGCAAAAGGCGGTCTACTCAGCGGATCAGGTATAAAGAACGGACCCACGGGAATTTCCACTTTCTGTGGCGTATTTCGCAATGACGTCACATGACGACACCAGTGCCACAGTTTGAGGGGGCGTCTCAACAACATGGCTGACGGGAGCATCGAAACATAATATTATATGATCGAATTGACAAATTAATGACCACCTTATCTTTTTGAGAATAGCGGACAGCCTATAAAGAAGTAAGGACCACCTGTGCTCCATATATATCAAGTGGGATGATCCATCATTCGTATTGTGATCTGTGTTGTCAGTCATACTTGAAAATTCCTGCGGCAAGTAATAAGGTAAAATCAGGTAATTTCTGGAAGCTGGTAATTCCAGGAATGTTCCTATACTTTTCAGGCAGTAGACTGATCGGGGTAAAAGAGACTATAATATACGCAGAATATGGCAATAGCCTTTCCCTTAATCTCCTAAGTTTGGGCTCTTCAGTTTATGTACTGAATGTTATAAGACATTTCCGAAATTATCTGCGGATACCTTATATATTATTTGAGCGGTTTTTCTGAAAACCAGTAAATGACGAGGCTCGTTGCCAACACTTGAATACCCGTTTTACATAATTGTTTTTATTGTTTTAGTACTAACTGTAGTATAATAATAATAATATTCAGGTGACACTCTACCACAGCTGTGCTTAATGTGTGTTCTGGCATTAGCTGGATAATATTGATAATACCAGAACATGCGTTAAGCACAGCCGTGGTAGAGTGTCACATGAATATTATTCTTTTGTTTGTTTTCTGCATTGGAGTATTAATGGTGAATGACAGTATACCTAATACACATTGTCAATTTTTTGGTAAATTATAAATGATAATATTTATTACTATAGCTGATTTCGAGCTTGTATTAATGTTAAATTAGCAAGTTTATCTATATTATAGTAGTATTTAAAATTTGATTTTATTCTTTGCTTTACCGTATATCCAGAAATATTAGCGATCGTTATATTTGGAATGGGCGATTTGTGCAAGATCAGGATGTAATTTAATATTGGCAGAATTAAAATTTGGTGGTTGCACATGCAGCAAGGACAAAGCATAGTAAGTAGGTCTATATATTAAATTTGGTAATAGAACTTTGGCGATTTTGATCCTGACCACCAAAATGTCACCAATATTTCTGGATATACGGTATGTTATGGTATCAGATGCAAAGGATCGGTGGCCATCCGCGAAAATCAGCATTGTCTTCTTTCTTGTGGAGTCAAAATGGCCGGCGGTACACAGATTGCACAATATCCGTCATGCAGAGCACCTTTGCTCCATTGATTATTTTCCTTCATCGTGAGCGCACATGCAGCAGCAACTTTCTAAGATTCGTTTGTGTCGTCTTGCCATTCCAGACAATTTTCGTTCTTTTTACTACCGCTACATCAACCCTACGCTACTTCAACAAGAACTCTACACGAGATTCATCGGCTGCGGATGGTCAATCGTCGGATCCGATTTCCCTACACTGGAGGACATTTTACCTGGTTCTACCATACAAGCAGTATGCGATGAAATCTCAAAATTTAAGACAGAAGCAATAAATTAACAGCAGCTATATGTTACTAATGTCGGTGGACTTCTTCATCAGTTGTCTTAGCGGCAATTTTTATTGAATAAATTATGCATAGGATGCTATGCTGCCTGCGAAATTTTCCTCAAAGTTGGCAAACGCGAAAGTTTAAACCGCAAAAATCCTCAAACTTTTGCAAACACGAAAGTTTCGGCCCATACGGTATGACATCACAAAGTGAAATGGTATGCATCCATACAAATACAAATTGTACAATACAGAATATTAGCAGGTACGTTTATTGGCGGGTATATAATTTTTAGCGGGCACTTATTAATAATTAATATAAGTTAGCGAATGCAAGGCTCCTCACATACTAGTTTCCCTAAAGTAATTACCCGCTAAGTTAACACTTAGTCTAAGTCTTGTAGCCTCAATAGCATAAATTTGAATCAATTTGAAAAGTAAAAAGAAAACAAAAAGAAATCATGTGTAACATGGGAAATGTTAGGAAAAATCTTGTTGTGCATGTGAAAAGCAGACATCATGGCTAATGTAAAAGGTGAGGGGTATACGTACATGAGATGCATGATAATTATAATATAAATTGTCATGTATAATAACTGAATGAATATTCTGAATCAGATGACATTGTACAAAATCAGCTAACGGCATGTTGGATTACACTGGGTAAAATTCAGCAACATGTGCTAGTATGTTGTCGAATGCTGCCTCTTTACTTTTCCCATACCTCTCCCTCCACAGAAATTCATCCAAGTATGAAGGAAGCTGATCTTCATCAACCCCCTTCATTCTTTTGAACTTCCTCTTACACCTTGCCCAGTAAGATTCAATGTTCTGTGTGTGGACCCCTGTTACAGGATCCACAAAATGGAGTGAGTGGTTGACTGTATGGTGGGAGGCCACAGTTGACAGATTCCCCACTCCACTGTAGGCTCTCCATTCATCTGAATGGATAATGGTGCCCGGCAAAGTATGGTCCTGTATAATGGGCAGCATGCAGTGTTGTTGCTGTCCTATCAGGCACAACCTGCATGAATCCTAGGGATGGTTTCACAGATGTGTCCACCATCCCAAAGACCCACTTCTCCCGTCTCGGTGGTCTTCCTCTGTGATTCTATATGAAATCATGCAGCGATGAAGATAAAATGGCTAGTTTTATGATGAAGAGAAAAAGAAGGACAATTGCTTTACGTACTTTGGGTTTGTGTTTGAAAAGACTTTCATCGATGTGAACTATCTTTCCATCACCTCCAAGCTTGATGGTTGTCTGGGTTAGCTTCTGGCTGCAAATCTCCCTGAGCCATTGATACGCATCTATGGCCATTTTCTTGGAGACACAGGCTTCTTGTCGGGCATCAGTGACAGGATACTCTCTTGCCAACCAGTACAGGAGGATTAGCCATTGCTGCAGGGTTAGCCTTGACTTGTCAAAAAAGCTTTTGGATCTGCTTCCAAGCCTTTTCTTGCAAGTCCTACATCGCCAGCCATATCCGTCACTAACGTCCCTTCTCCTCTGAGTGACCATAGCTGTAGGAGTGCGACAGTTGGGCATTGCTTTGCAGAAGATAGCAAGCGTTTACCTATTGGTGTGTAATTGTATAGGTTTTATCCACTTAGAAATGTGAAATGTATCACCTTCACTTTGTTACTTTACCTTTCATGTAGGTAATTATGCCTTCAGTTCCACCAAACATCACAGGCCCTAGATCCAACAAAGACATGGTGCTTCAAGACTCAAATCGCCGCCAAAATCCGAACATGTGACATTGATTTTTGTTTTAATTTAGTAACACTTATGCTTTCAATTAATGTTATTATTATTACAATATCATTTTAATGGCCTATGAATTGATCGTTTACGTGTATATATATACGTAATACAGGAAACTAAAAGTAATTAATAAGTGGAAG
>CAUJGJ010000001.1:857500-902500 GCA_963170055.1 Halisarca cf. caerulea
TGGTGCATTACTCTATTCATTATTCTTATTGCAAAGATAATGTCAGTAGCATTACTTTAAATATAGGAATTGCACAGAATTGGCTAAATTCATAAGATCTTATAAAGTTAACAGAGCAATTTTTATTCTCTCTAAGTCATATGTCTGAAATGCTGCAAAGTACTCATAAATCTATTTTCAGCAATAATGTTAGTTACAGTACTTCAAATTTACCAATTAGCACAAAATTGACATAGTTCATAAAATCATATAATTAGAACCTTCATTTTCCTGTAGAAAAGATTTATTTATCTATGCATAAGTTCTAATTAACTTACCACATATATATGTATGTCATACATTTAGAATGGTGCATATACTTTAATGTTTAAATTAAGCCAGACATTCTAATAAACATGATTCTATTTACCGAGATTTCCTGTAATTAGTTTTTTATTTCGATATTATGATATTAAGCCAGATATTCTAATAAACATGATTCTATTTACCGAGATTTCCTGTAATTAGTTTTTTATTTCGAACACTGTGTATAGTCACAGTGTTCCCTAGCATATGCTTTGGCTAATCCCCATACTCGCTCTATAGGATTAAGTTCAGGATGAAATGCTGGAATAAATAATATTCTGTGTCCGTGCCTTGCAATCTCCCTCGCCACCCTTGATTTTTCATTTTTAAAATCTTCAAATGTGTTTAACTCCCTTATCATGTCCTCCTTCTTCATTCCATGTGTATTTACTCCTCGCTCATCCAGTACCCTCTTCAGTCCCTTTGGTGTACCGCGTTCATCTTGCATGTGCTGTATCTTAGGTATTCCATTTAAAACTATAGGTGAATTCCTCATCTTGTATGATCCCCCTGGATGTACATTCATTTTATGTGCTAATAACCACGAACATTTACAGTGGACACACATGAAGTTTCTTAAGTGCTGTGGGCATATTTGTGTAGTGTTGGATATGGTGGTTCAAACACCAATATTTGGTACTAGCACCACGCACATTGTCAGTGGATACACATGAAGTTTCTGAAGTGTTGTGGGCGTACCTGTGTAGTGTTAAATATGCTAGTGTTAAGACCAATATTTCGCAACAGCACCACACACATTCCCAAAGGACACACGTGAAGTTTCTGAAGTGCTGTGGGCATATTTGTGTAGTGTTGGATATGGTGGTTCTAAAACCAATATTTGGCACTAGCACCACGCACATTCCCAGTGGACACGCATGAAGTTTCTGAAGTACTGTGGGCATATGTGTGTACTGTTGGATATGGTGGTTATAAGACTAATATTTGGTACTAGCACCACGCACATTCCCACACATGAAGTTTCTGAAGTGCTGCGGGCATATCTGTGTAGTGTTAAATATGTTGGTGTTAAGACCAATATTTGGCATTAGCACCACGCACATTCCCAGTTGAAGAACATTAAGTTTCTGTAGTGCTGTGGGCATATTTGTGTAGTGTAGGATATGGTGGTTCTAAGACCAATATTTACCACTAAAACCACGCACATTCCCAGTGGACACACATGAAGTATATGAACTGCTGTGGGCGTATTTGTGTAGTGTTGGATATGCTGGCGCTAATACCAATATTTGGCACTAGCACCACGCACATTCCCAGTGGACACTCATGAAGTTTCTGAAGTGTTGTGGGCATATCTGTGTAGTGTTAAATATGCTGGTGTTAAGACCAATATTTCGCACTAGCACCACGCACATTCCAAGTGGACAAACATGAAGTTTCTGAAGTGCTGTGGGCATATTTGTGTAGTGTTGGATATGCTGGTTCAAAGACCAATATTTGGCACTAGCACCACGTACATTCCCAGTGGACACACATGAAGTTTCTGAAGTGCTGTGGGCATATTTGTGTAGTGTTGGATATGGTTGTTCTAAGACCAATATTTGGCACTCGCACCACGCACATTCCCAGTGAACACACATGAAGTTTCTGAAGTGTTGTGGGCATATCTGTGTAGTGTTAAATATGCTAGTGTTAAGACCAATATTTCGCAATAGCACCACACACATTCCTAAAGGACTCACATGAAGTTTCTGAAGTGCTGTGGGCATATTTGTGTAGTGTTGGATATAGTGGTTCTAAAACCAATATTTGGCACTAGCACCGCGCATATTCCCACACATGAAGTTTCTGAAGTGTTGTGGGCATATCTGTGTAGTGTTAAATATGCTGGTGTTAAGACCAATATTTGGCATTAGCACCACGCACATTCCAAGTGGAAGCACATTAAGTTTCTGTAGTGCTGTGGGCATATTTGTGTAGTGTTGGATATGCTGGTGCTAATCCCAATATTTGGCACTAGCACCACGTACATTCCCAGTGGACACACATGAGGTTTCTGAAGTGCTGTGGGCGTATTTGTGTACTGTTGGATACGCTGGTGCTAATACCAATATTTGGCACTAGCACCACGCATATTCCCACACATGAAGTTTCTGAAGTGTTGTGGGCATATCTGTGTAGTGTTAAATATGCTGGTGTTAAGACCAATATTTGGCATTAGCACCACGCACATTCCAAGTGGAAGCACATTAAGTTTCTGTAGTGCTGTGGGCATATTTGTGTAGTGTTGGATATGGTGGTTCTAAAACCAATATTTGGCACTAGCACCGCGCACATTCCCAATGGACACGCATGAAGTTTCTGAAGTACTGTGGGCGTATTTGTGTACTGTTGGATATGGTGGTTCTAAAACTAATATTTGGTACTAGCATCCCGCACATTCCCACAAATGTGCGTGGTGCTAGTGCCAAATAGTGGTCTTAGAACCACCATATCCAACACAACACAAATATGCCCACAGCACTACAGAAACTTAATGAGCTTCCACTGGGAATGTGCGTAGTGCTAATACCAAATATTGGTCTTAACACCAGCTTATTTAACACTACACAGATATGCCCGCAACACTTCAGAAACTTCATGTGTGGGAATGTGCATGGTGCTAGTACCAAATATTAGTCTTAGAACCACCATATCCAACAGTACACAAATACGCCCACAGTACTTCAGAAACTTCATGCGTGTCTACTGGGAATGTGCGTGGTGTTAGTGACAAATATTGGTATTAGCACCAGCGTATCCAACACTACATAAACACGCCCACAGCACTTCAGAAACTTCATGTGTGTCCACTTTGAATGTGCGTGGTGCTAGTGCCAAATATTTGTATTGGCACCAGCATATCCAATAGTACACAAATACGCCCACACCACTTCAGAAACTTCATGCGTGTCAACTGGGAATGTGCATGGTGCTAGTGCCAAATTTTGGTCTTAGAACCACCATATCCAACACTACACAAATACGCCCACAGCACTTCAGAAACTTCATGTGTATCCACTGACAATGTGCGCGGTGCTAGTACCAAATATTGGTCTTAGAACCACCATATGCAACACTACACAAATACGCCCACAGCAGTTCAGAAACTTCATGTGTGTCCACTGGGAATGTGCGTGGTGCTAGTGCCAAATATTGGTCTTAGAACCACCATATCCAACACTACACAAATATGCCCACAGCACTACAGAAACTTAATGTTCTTCTACTGGGAATGTGCGTGGTGCTAATGCCAAATATTGGTCTTAACACCAGCATATTTAACACTACACAGATATGCCCGCAATACTTCAGAAACTTCATGTGTGGGAATGTGCGTGGTGCTAGTACCAAATATTATTCTTATAACCACCATATCCAACAGTACACAAATACGCCCACAGTACTTCAGAAACTTCATCAGTGTCTAATGG
The DNA here is from genome assembly GCA_963170055.1 of Halisarca cf. caerulea. NCBI lineage: Eukaryota > Metazoa > Porifera > Demospongiae > Chondrillida > Halisarcidae > Halisarca > Halisarca cf. caerulea. The sequence goes on from CAUJGJ010000001.1 coordinate 861,280, forward strand.
GAATGTGCGTGGTGTTAGTGCCAAATATTGGTATTAGCACCAGTGTATCCAACACTACATAAATACCCCCACAGCACTTTAGAAACTTCGATCAAGTGTGTCCACTTTGAATGTGCGTGGTGCTAGTACCAAATATTAGTCTTAGAACCACCATATCCAACAGTACACAAATACGCCCACAGTACTTCAGAAACTTCATGCGTGTCTACTGGGAATGTGCGTGGTGTTAGTGACAAATATTGGTATTAGCACCAGCGTATCCAACACTACATAAACACGCCCACAGCACTTCAGAAACTTCATGTGTGTCCACTTTGAATGTGCGTGGTGCTAGTGCCAAATATTTGTATTGGCACCAGCATATCCAATAGTACACAAATACGCCCACACCACTTCAGAAACTTCATGCGTGTCAACTGGGAATGTGCATGGTGCTAGTGCCAAATTTTGGTCTTAGAACCACCATATCCAACACTACACAAATACGCCCACAGCACTTCAGAAACTTCATGTGTATCCACTGACAATGTGCGCGGTGCTAGTACCAAATATTGGTCTTAGAACCACCATATGCAACACTACACAAATACGCCCACAGCAGTTCAGAAACTTCATGTGTGTCCACTGGGAATGTGCGTGGTGCTAGTGCCAAATATTGGTCTTAGAACCACCATATCCAACACTACACAAATATGCCCACAGCACTACAGAAACTTAATGTTCTTCTACTGGGAATGTGCGTGGTGCTAATGCCAAATATTGGTCTTAACACCAGCATATTTAACACTACACAGATATGCCCGCAATACTTCAGAAACTTCATGTGTGGGAATGTGCGTGGTGCTAGTACCAAATATTATTCTTATAACCACCATATCCAACAGTACACAAATACGCCCACAGTACTTCAGAAACTTCATCAGTGTCTAATGGGAATGTGCGTGGTGTTAGTGCCAAATATTGGTATTAGCACCAGTGTATCCAACACTACATAAATACCCCCACAGCACTTTAGAAACTTCGATCAAGTGTGTCCACTTTGAATGTGCGTGGTGCTAGTGCCAAATATTTGTATTAGCACCAGCACAGCACTTCAGAAACTTCATGTGTATCCACTGACAATGTGCATGGTGCTAGTACCAAATATTTCTCTTAGAACAACCATATCCAACACTACACAAATACGCCCACAGCACTTCAGAAACCTCATGTGTGTCCACTGGGAATGTGCGTGGTGCTAGTGCCAAATATTGGGATTAGCACCAGCATATCCAACACTACACAAATACGCCCACAGCAGTTCAGAAAATTCATGTGTGTCCACTGGGAATGTGCGTGGTGCTAGTGCAAAATATTGGTCTTAGAACCACCATATCCAACAGTACACAAATACGCCCACAGTTCTTCAGAAACTTCATGCGTGTCTACTGGGAATGTGCGTTGTGTTAATGCCAAATATTGGTATTAGCACCAGCGTATCCAACACTACACAAATACACCCACAGCAGTGCAAAAACTTCATGTGTGTCCACTGGGAATGTGCGTGGTGCTAGTGCCAAATAGTGGTCTTAGAACCACCATATCCAACACTAAAAAATATGCCCACAGCACTAAAGAAACTTAATGAGCTTCCACTGGGAATGGGCGTGGTGCTAATGCCAAATATTGGTCTTAACACCAGCTTATTTAACACTACACAGATATGCCCGCAACACTTCAGAAACTTCATGCGTGTCTACTAAGAATGTGCGTGGTGTTAGTGACAAATATTGGTATTAGCACCAGCGTATCCAACACTACACAAACACGCCCACAGCACTTCAGAAACTTCATGTGTGTCCACTTTGAATGTGCATGGTGCTAGTGCCAAATTTTGGTCTTAGAACCACCATATGCAACACTACACAAATATGCCCACAGTACTTCAGAAACCTCATGCGTGTCCACTGGGAATGTGCGTGGTGCTAGTACCAAATATTGGTTTTAGAACCACCATATCCAACACTACACAAATACGCCCACAGCAGTTCAGAAACTTCATGTGTGTCCTTTGGGAATGTGCGTGGTGCTATTGCGAAATATTGGTCTTAACATTAGCATATTTAACACTACACAGATACGCCCACAACACTTCACAATCTTCATATGTGTCTACTAGGAATATGCGTGGTGCTAGTACCAAATATTGGTCTAATCACCAGCATATTCAACCCTACACGAATACGCCCACAGCACTTCAGAAACTTCATGTGTATCCGTTGACAATGTGCGTGGTGCTAGTACCAAATATTGGTCTTAGAACAACCATATCCAACACTACACAAATACGCCCACAGCTCTTCAGAAACCTCATGTGTGTCAACTGGGAATGTGCGTGAAGCTAGTGCCAAATATTGGCATTAGCACCAGCATATCCAACACTACACAAATACGCCCACAGCAGTTCAGAAACTTCATGTGTGTCCACTGGGAATGTGCGTGGTGCTAGTGCCAAATATTGGTCTTAACACCAGCATATTTAACACTACACAGATATGCCTGCAACACTTCAGAAACTTCATGTGTGAGAATGTACGTGGTGCTAGTACCTAATATTAGTCTTATAACCACCATATCCAACAGTACACAAATACGCCCACAGCACTTCAGAAACTTCGATCAAGTGTGTCCACTTTGAATGTGCGTGGTGCTAGTGCCAAATATTTGTATTAGCACCAGCACAGCACTTCAGAAACTTCATGCGTGTCCACTGGGAATGTGCACGGTGCTAGTGCCAAATATTGGTCTTAGAACCACCATATCCAACACTACACAAATACGCCCACAGCACTTCGGAAACTTCATGTGTATCCACTGACAATGTTCGTGGTGCTAGTACCAAATATTGGTTTTAGAACAACCATATCCAACACTACACAAATACGCCCACAGCTCTTCAGAAACCTCATGTGTGTCCCCTGGGAGTGTGCGTGGTGCTAGTGCCAATTATTGGTATTAGCACCAGCATATCCAACACTACACAAATACGCCCACAGCAGTTCAGAAACTTCATGTGTGTCCACTGGGAATGTGCGTGGTGCTAGTGCCAAATATTGGTCTTAGAACCACCATATCCAACACAACACAAATACGCCCACGGTACTTCAGAAATTTCATGCGTGTCTACTGGGAATGTGCGTTGTGTTAATGTCAAGTATTGGTATTAGCACCAGCGTATCCAACACTACACAAATACGCCCACAGCACTTCAGAAACTTCATGTGTGTGTGTCCACTTTGAATGTGTGTGGTGCTAGTGCCAAATATTTGTATTAGCACCAACATATCCAATAGTACACAAATACGCCCACAAAACATCAGAAACTTCATGCGTGTCCACTGGGAATGTGCATGGTGCTAGTGCCAAATTTTGGTCTTAGAACCACCATATCCAACACTACACTAATACGCCCACAGCACTTTAGAAACTTCATGTGTATCCACTTACAATGTGCGTGGTGCTAGTACCAAATATTGGTCTTAGAACAACCATATCCAACACTACACAAATACGCCCACAGCTCTTAAGAAACCTCATGTGTGTCCACTGGGAATGTGCGTGGTGCTAGTGCCAAATATTGGCATTAGCACTAGCATATCCAACACTACACAAATACGCCCAGAGCAGTTCAGAAACTTCAGGTGTGTCCACTGGGAATGTGCGTGGTGCTAGTGTCAAATATTGGTCTTAGAACAACCATATCCAACACTACACAAATACGCCCACAGCTCTTCAGAAACCTCATGTGTGTCCACTGGGAATGTGCGTGATGCTAGTGCCAAATATTGGCATTAGCACCAGCATATCCAACACTACACAAATACGCCCACAGCAGTTCAGAAACTTCATGTGTGTCCACTGGGAATGTGCGTGGTGCTAGTGCCAAATATTGGTCTTAGAACCACCATATCCAACAGTACTCAAATACGCCCACAGTACTTCAGAAACTTCATGCGTGTCTACTGGGAATGTGCGTGGTGCTAGTCCAAATATTGGTCTTAGAACCACCATATCCAACACAACACAAATATGCCAACAGCACTACAGAAACTTAATTTTCTACCACTGGGAATGTGCGTGGTGCTAATGCCAAATATTGGTCTTAACACCAGCATATTTAACACTACACAGATATGCCCGCAACACTTCAGAAACTTCATGTGTGGGAATGTGCGTGGTGCTAGTACCAAATATTAGTCTTATAACCACCATATCCAACAGTACACAAATACGCCCATAGTACTTCAGAAACTTCATGCGTTTCTACTGGGAATGTGCATTGTGTTAGTGCTAAATATTGGTATTAGCACCAGCGTATCCAACACTACACAAATATTCCCACAGAACTACAGAAACTTAATGTGCTTCCACTGGGAATGTGCGTGGTGCTAATGCCAAACAATTGTCTTAACACCAACATATTTAACACTACACAGATATGCCTGCAACTCTTCAAAAACTTCATTTGTGGGAATGTGCGGGGTGCTTGTACCAAATATTAGTCTTAGAACCACCATATCCAACAGTACACAAATACGCCCACAGCACTTCAGAAACTTCATGTGTGTCCACTTTGAATGTGCGTGGTGCTCATGCCAAATATTTGTATTAGCACCAGCATATCCAATAGTATACAAATACGCCCACAGCACTTCAGAAACTTCATGTGTGTCCACTTGGAATGTGCGCGGTGCTAGTACCAAGTATTGGTGTTAGCACCAGCATATTATACACTACACAGATACGCCCACAACACTTCAAAAACTTCATGTGTGTCCACTTTGAATGTGCGTGGTGCTAGTGCCAAATATTTGTATTAGCACCAGCATATCCAATAGTACACAAATACGCCCACAACACTTCAGAAACTTCATGTGTGTCCACTGGGAATGTGCGTGGTGCTAGTACCAAATATTGGTGTTAGAACAACCATATCCAACACTACACAAATTTTCCCACAGCATTTCAGAAACTTCAGGTGTGTCCACTGGGAATGTGCGTGGTGCTAGTGCCAAATATTGGTATTAGCACTAGCATATCCAACACTACACAAATATGCCCACAGCACTTCAGAAACTTCATGTGTGTCCACTGGGAATGTGCGTGGTTTTAGTGCCAAATATTGGTCTTAGAACCACCATATCCAACACTACACAAATATGCCCATAGCACTACAGAAACTTAATGTTCTTCTACTGGGAATGTGCGTGGTGCTAATGCCAAATGTTGGTCTTGACACCAGCATATTTAACACTACACAGATATGCCCGCAACACTTCAGAAACTTCATGTGTGGGAATGTGCGTGGTGCTAGTACCAAATATTGGTCTTAGAACCACCATATCCAACCATACAAAAATACGGCCACAGTACTTCAGAAACTTCATGCGTGTCTACTGGGAATATGCGTGGTGCTAGTTCCAAATATTGGTATTAGCACCAGTGTATCCAACACTACACAAATACGCCCACAGCACTTGAGAAACCTCATGTGTGTCCACTGGGAATGTGCGTGATGCTAGTGCCAAATATTGGTATTAGCACCAGCGTATCCAACACTACACAGATACGCCCACAGCACTTCAGAAACTTCATGTGTGTCCACTGGGAATGTGCGTGGTGCTAGTGCCAAATATTTGTGTTAACACAAGCATATCCAATGCTACACAGATACGCTCACGGCACTTCAGAAACTTCATGCGTGTCCACTGGGAATGTGCGTGGTGCTAGTCCAAATATTGGTCTTAGAACCACCACATCAAACACTACACAAATTTACCCACAGCAGTTCAGAAACTTCATGTGTTTGCACTGGGAATGTGCATGGTGCTAGTGCCAAATATTGGTCTTAGAACCACCATATCCAACACTTCACAAATATGCTCACAGCACTTCAGAAACTTCATGTGTGTTCACTGGGAATGTGTGTGGTTTTAGTGCCAAATATTGGTCTTAGAACAACCATATCCAACACTACACAAATATGCCAACAGCACTACAGAAACTTAATGTGCTTCTACTGGGAATGTGCGTGGTACTAATGCCAAATATTGGTCTGAACACCAGCATATTTAACACTACACAGATATTCCGGCAACACTTCAGATACTTCATGTGTGGGAATGTGCGTGGTACTAGTACCAAATATTAGTCTTATAACCACCATATCCAACAGTACACAAATACGCCCACAGTACTTCAGAAACCTCATGTGTGTCTACTGGGAATATGCATGGTGCTAGTTCCAAATATTGGTATTAGCACCAGCGTATCCAACACTACACAGATACGCCCACAGCACTTCAGAAACCTCATGTGTGTCCACTGGAAATGTACGTGGTGCTAGTGCCAAATATTATTATTAGCACCAGCATATCCAACACTACACAGATACGCCCACAGCACTTCAGTAACTTCATGTGTGTCCACTGGGAAAGTGCATGGTGCAAGTGCCAAATATTGGTATTAGCACCAACATATCCAACAGTACACAAATACGCCCACAGTACTTCAGAAACTTCATGCGTGTTTACTTGGAATGTGCGTGGTGCTAGTGCCAAATATTGGTCTTAGCACCAGCCTATCCAAAACTACACAAATACGCCCACAGTACTTCAGAAACTTCATGTGTGTCCACTGGGAATGTGTGTGGTATTAGTGCCAAATATTGGTATTAGCACCAGCATATCCAACACTACACAGATAAGCCCATAGCAGTTCAGAAACTTCATGTGTGTCCACTGGGAATGTGTGTGGCGCTAGTGCCAAATATTAGTCTTAGAACCAACATATCAAACACTACACATATACGCCCAGAGTACTTCAGAAACTTTATGTGTGTCCACTGGGAATGTGCGTGGTGCTAGTGCCAAATATTGGTATTAACACAAGTATATCCAATGCTACACAGATACGCCCACGGTATTTCAGAAACTTCATGCGTGTCCACTGGGAATGTGCGTGGTGCTAGTCCAAATATTGGTCTTAGCACCAGCCTATCCAAAACTACACAAATACGCCCACAGTACTTCAGAAACTTCATGTGTGTCCACTGGGAATGTGTGTGGTATTAGTGCCAAATATTGGTCTTAGCACCAGCATATCCAACACTACACAGATACGCCCATAGCAGTTCAGAAACTTCATGTGTGTCCACTGGGAATGTGTGTGGCGCTAGTGCCAAATATTAGTCTTAGAACCAACATATCAAACACTACACAAATATGCCCAGAGTACTTCAGAAACTTTATGTGTGTCCACTGGGAATGTGCGTGGTGCTAGTGCCAAATATTGGTATTAGCACCAGCGTATCCAACACTACACAGATATGCCTACAGCACTTCAGAAACTTCATGTGTGTCCACTGGGAATGTGCGTGGTGCTAGTGCCAAATATTTGTATTAACACAAGTATATCCAATGCTACACAGATACGCCCACGGTATTTCAGAAAATTCATGCGTGTCCACTGGGAATGTGCGTGGTGCTAGTCCAAATATTGGTCTTAGAACCACCATATCCAACACTACACAAATGCGCCCACAGCAGTTCAGAAACTTCATGTGTGTCCACTGGGAATATGCATGGTGCTAGTGCCAAATATTGGTCTTAGAACCACAATATTCTACACTACACAAATATGCCAACAGCACTACAGAAACTTAAAGTGCTTCTACTGGGAATGTGCGTAGTGCTAATGCCAAATATTGGTCTGAACACCAGTATATTTAACACTACACAGATATGCCCGCAACACTTCAGAAACTTCATGTGTGGGAATGTGCGTGGTGCTAGTACCAAATATTGGTCTTAGAACCACCATATCCAACAGTACACAAATACGCCCACAGTACTTCAGAAACTTCATGCGTGTCTACTGGGAATATGCATGGTGCTAGTTCCAAATATTGGTATTAGCACCAGCGTATCCAACACTACACAGATACGCCCACAGCACTTCAGAAACCTCATGTGTGTCCACTGGAAATGTACGTGGTGCTAGTGCCAAATATTATTATTAGCACCAGCATATCCAACACTACACAGATACGCCCACAGCACTTCAGTAACTTCATGTGTGTCCACTGGGAATGTGCGTGGTGCAAGTGCCAAATATTGGTATTAGCACCAACATATCCAACAGTACTCAAATACGCCCACAGTACTTCAGAAAGTTCATGCGTGTTTACTTGGAATGTGCGTGGTGCTAGTGCCAAATATTGGTCTTAGCACCAGCCTATCCAACACTACACAGATAAGCCCATAGCAGTTCAGAAACTTCATGTGTGTCCACTGGGAATGTGTGTGACGCTAGTGCCAAATATTAGTCTTAGAACCAACATATCAAGCACTACACAAATACGCCCGGAGTACTTCAGAAACTTTATGTGTGTCCACTGGGAATGTGCATGGTGCTAGTGCCAAATATTGGTATTAGCACCAGCGTATCCAACACTACACAGATACGCCCACAGCACTTCAGAAACTTCATGTGTGTCCACTGGGAATGTGCGTGGTGCTAGTGCCAAATATTTGTATTAACACAAGTATATCCAATGCTACACAGATACGCCCACGGTATTTCAGAAACTTCATGCGTGTCCACTGGGAATGTGTGTGGTGCTAGTCCAAATATTGGTCTTAGAACCACCATATCCAACACTACACAAATGCGCCCACAGCAGTTCAGAAACTTCATGTGTGTCCACTGGGAATATGCATGGTGCTAGTGCCAAATATTGGTCTTAGAACCACCATATCCAACAGTACACAAATATTCCCACAGCACTACAGAAACTTGATGTGCTTCTACTGGGAATGTGCGTGGTGCTAATGCCAAATATTGGTCTGAACACCAGCATATTGAACACTCCACAGATATGCCCGCAACACTTTAGAAACTTCATGTGTGGGAATGTGCGTGGTGCTAGTACCAAATATTGGTCTTAGAACCACCATATCCAACAGTACACAAATACGCCTGCAGTACTTCAGAAACTTCATGGGTGTCTACTGGGAATATGCGTGGTGCTAGTTCCAAATATTGGTATTAGCACCAGTGTATCCAACACTACACAAATACGCCCACAGCACTTTAGAAACTTCATGTGTGTCCACTGGGAATGTGCGTGGTGCTAGTGCCAAATATTGGTCTTAGCACCAGCATATCCAACACTACACAAATATGCCCACAGCAGTTCAGAAACTCCATGTGTGTCCACTGGGAATGTGCGTGGTGCTAGTGCCAAATATTGGTCTTAGAACCACCATATCCAACACTACACAAATATGCCCACAGCACTTCAGAAACTTCATGTGTATCCACTGGGAATGTGCGTGGTGCTAGTGCGAAATATTGGTCTTAACAGCAGCATATTTAACACTACACAGATATGCCCACAACATTTCAGAAACTTCATGTGTGTCCACTGGGAATGTGCATGGTTTTAGTGCCAAATATTGGTATTAGCACCAACATATCCAACACTACACAAATACGCCCACAGTACTTCAGAAACTTCATGTGTGTCTACTGGGAATGTGCGTGGTATTAGTGCCAAATATTGTTATTAGCACCAGCATATCCAACACTACACAGGTACGCCCAAAGCAGTTCAGAAACTTCATGTGTGTCCACTGGGAATGTGCGTTGCGCTAGTGCCAAATATTGGTCGTAGAACCAACATATCCAACACTACACAAATACGCCCAGAGTACTTGAAAAACTTTATGTGTGTTCACTGGGAATGTGCGTGGTGCTAGTGCCAAATATTGGTATTAGCACCAGCGTATCCAACACTACACAGTTACGCCCACAGCACTTGAGAAGCTTCATGTGTGTCCACTGGGAATGTGCGTGGTGCTAGTACCAAATATTGGTATTTTGAACCACCATATCCAACACTACACAAATATGCCCACAGCACTTAAGAAACTTCATGTGTGTCCACTGTAAACGTTCGTGGTGCTAGTGCCAAATTTTATTATTAGCACCAGCATATCCAACACTACACATATACGCCCACAGCACTTCAGAAACTTCATGTGTGTCCACTGGGAATGTGCATGGTGCTAGTGCCAAATATTGATCTTAGAACCACCATATCCAACACTACACAAATATGCTCACAGCACTTCAGAAACTTCATGTTTGTCCACTGGGAATGTGCGTGGTGCTATTGCGAAATATTGGTCTTAACACTAGCATATTTAACACTACACAGATATGCCCACAACACTTCAGAAATTTCATGTGTGTCCACTGGGAATGTGCGTGGTTCTAGTGCCAAATATTGGTATTAACACCAGCATAACCAACACTACACAAATATATAGGAGCTAAAGCTGATGGATATTGAACTAACAATCATTTTTTAGCTCAGGTGCAAAAGGTAGCAAAGATAGTAAATTTTAAATTCCCAGAGGCACGTTTTGATGTAGTTTGGATATTTGATCAGTCTAGCAACCCTAGAGCATTATGCAAAAGATTCCTTATTAGCACATAAAATGAATGTACATCCAGGGGGATCATACAAGATGAGGAATTCACCTATAGTTTTAAATGGAATACCTAAGATACAGCACATGCAAGATGAACGCGGTACACCAAAGGGACTGAAGAGGGTACTGGAGGAGCGAGGAGTAAATACACATGGAATGAAGAAGGAGGACATGATAAGGGAGTTAAACACATTTGAAGATTTTAAAAATGAAAAATCAAGGGTGGCGAGGGAGATTGCAAGGCACGGACACAGAATATTATTTATTCCAGCATTTCATCCTGAACTTAATCCTATAGAGCGAGTATGGGGATTAGCCAAAGCATATGCTAGGGAACACTGTGACTATACGTTTAGAGGACTACAAAATATAATCACACCAGCATTTAACAATGTAACACTAGACAACATAAAGAAATATTTTCGTAAAAGCAGAGACTACATGCGAGCATATACAAATGAGGGGATGACGCGAAAAAAAAATGGCGGCTCGGGATTATTTGACTAGCCATTAGGGAGAGCTTTTAGCATTTAGGTCTGATGCAATATTCCTAATGGCTAGTGATTATTTGTTTACTCTCCTCTGTCTAGTTTCGTTCTTCTTACTAGCTTAGTTTTCCCTTTCTTGAAGGCAAGTCCTGCCTAAGCATGAAAAATCATCGTGGATTTGCTCAGCACGGCTGTTTCCATCTTTGACTCGCCGCTTTTCGGGTGCCGTTAATGCTTCACACCTTCAGGAACAAAGAAGAAAGTCTCGCTGGATGATCTCTATCTTACTAGACGTCTGCCGTAATCATCGCAGTATGCTTCTCCGCTGTGGTGACATTGAGAAGAATCCTGGACCGACGACACCAAAGATGAAGGCCCTGAAGATTATTCACCTTAATGCCCGCAGTCTTCTCTGCCGAATGGACGAAGTTCGATGCCTTGTGAGCGCTCAACGACCTGACATCCTCGCCATCAGCGAGTCCTGGCTTGGGCCTTCTGTTTCAGGTGCTGAAGTTTCTTTGCCTGGGCACTTCATGTATCGCGCCGATCGATCTCGTTCTGGAGGTGGAGTGGCTGTGTATGTTATCAACCATGTATCTGTTTCCAGTCTGCCCTGTGGTGTTACTTCAGATCATGTAGAAGCTCTTTGGTTATCCATCAGTTCAAATCTTCTTTATCCCATTTTTCATTTGGTTGCTTGTACCGCCCTCCAAGTACTCCTTCCTCTTCTATCACTGATCTGTGTTCCATACTGGAGTCCATGCTTTTGTCCCATAAACACGTCGTTGCATGTGGTGACCTCAATATTGACACTTCTGACACAACTCACCCTCATTCAAGATCATTTCAGAACTTTATCTTATCACATCATATCTTATGTCCCATTGTCCATCCTACTCGTATATCACTGACTCGCTCATCTGTCCTTGACCATTTCGTCGCATCATCCGAAGTCCCCATCTCCCATTCCTCTGTCATGAACTGGTCCATTTCAGATCACCTCCCCATCTCACTTATCATTGACTGGTCTATCCATGATCCACCCTTCAAAGTCATCACAAGACGCTCCTTCAAGAAGTTCGACTCAGATGCATTCAATGAAGACCTTGCAGTGGCACCATGGTCTCTGATTAACCTGTTTGATGATACTGATGACAAGGTTTTTGTTTTTAACTCTCTCTTTGCTACTGTCCTGGACAACCATGCTCCTATGAAGACTATTTGTGTCAAAAAGAATTGTGCACCGTGGATAACTAGATCTGTTAGGAAGGAGATGGACAAACGAAATAAACTTTTAAGACAATTTCATGCGTCCAGGTGTTTGACTGCGTGGAATGACTATAAAGCGCAGAGGAACCATGTTGTACACTTACAAAGGAAAGCCAAGATTGATCACTTCAGCCACCTCATTGCAAAGGACTCATCGCCTACAGCCATATGGACAACCCTAAAAAGTGCACTACCCCTTTCAAGCACATCCTCCTGGAATGCACTAGGCTCTGATCACACTGCCATTGCTAACTCTCTTAACGACCACTTCACATCCATCAGTTCATCCAACACTTCACTCCCACATCCCTCATGCTCATACCCACCATGCACCACCCTGTCATTGTCTCCAACCACTCCCGAATGGTGCGAGAAAGCCCTAGGCTCGCTCAAGTCTACATCAGCCTCTGGACTTGACAACATCCCTGCTTTTCCTCTGAAGACTTCTAAATCCATTATCTCTCGTCCACTATCATCTATCCTGAACTCTTCCATCTCCTCTTCATCCTTCCCCTCATCCTGGAAGGGCAGCTCAGTTAGGCCCTTACACAAAGGTGGCAGCCGAACTTGTTTTTCCAACTACCGACCCATCTCTATCCTACCAAACTGTAGCAAACTTCTGGAAAAACACATCCATGAGCAACTTACTCATCATTTGGATTCAAACAATCTCCTTTATTCCTGTCAATCTGGTTTCCGCCCTGGACACTCAACACAAACACTTCTCCTTCACTGTACCAATGCTTGGTACACCGCACTTGATCGAAAGCAGTATGTTGGTGTCCTCTTTCTTGACGTCTCCAAAGCCTTCGATACAGTGAACCATCCTCACCTCCTCGCAAAGCTCCAGTCCCTCGGTCTTGACACTCCCACCCTCGCTTGGTTTCATTCCTATCTCTCTGATCGTTGTCAAGTCACTCGCGTAGAAGACTCCCACTCCTCTCCTGGCTACACATCCTCTGGTGTCCCTCAAGGTTCAGTGCTTGGACCCACTCTCTTTTCAGTTTTTATAAACGACCTTCCCTCTGTTCTTCCCCCTGACTGTACTGTCCTCTTTGCAGATGACACAACCATCTTTCTCACTGGTAGCAACCATCAACTTCTCAATGATGCTCTTCAATCTTGTCTGCAAAAAGCCAACACTTGGATGGTACAAAATGGTCTACAACTTAACCTTTCTAAAACGAAGTGTATGCTGATTCGTTCCTGTAGGACCAGGGTTGTTCCCCCTCCACTTAACCTGTCGCTGTCTGGACTACAGATTGAACAGGTCCATACATTCAAACTCCTAGGTGTAGTAATTAATGACACATTAACATGGACGGATCACATCAACCACATTATTTCCAAGCTTTCTCGCAGTATCAATCTCTTAAGACGTCTATCCTGGTTTCTTCCTCGCCCTCTTCTGGTCTTGTATCTCAAATCTTACATCTTGCCTTGTGTGGACTACTGTGACATAGTTTGGAACAACTGCACCCAGCAAGATTCCTCTCGCCTCCAGACACTTTTCAACTATGCCTGTCGTCTTGTTCTTCATCGCCCTCGTCTCTCATCTTCCTGTGCCCTCTGGGAGGATCTTGGCCTCATCCGTCTCCTTACACGCCGGAAACTTCATCTGGCCGAACTCGTCTACAGATGTCACAATTCACTAGCACCTTCATACTTATCATCTCTCTTCCATCGTCCCTCCCATTGCCACAACACACGTACACACAACCTAACTACCCTTCCATTAACTCGCACATCTTTCGGTCAACATGCATTTTCATTTGTAGGAGCCTCACTGTGGCGGTCCCTTCCGTCCTCGATCCGTGACTCCAGCAGCACCAGAGTGTTCTCTCAAGCCGCTCTTAACTATTTGAGCACACTTGCATGATTCTTATATTAGCATGTCTTCCATCAACTTTGAATTCTTGACTCTCTTTTTGATTAATTAATGAATGACATTGCATGCCCTATTATTAACATATATTTCAATTCTCTTTTTTGTATGGTTTTCCTCCTTTTTCTGTTGTGTTCTGTGTTATTACAGGGTGCCTAGAGTAGTAGCCACTTGGCTAGAGGCTTCCCCTGTCAAAATAAGCTTACCTAACCTAATCTAATGAAGAAATAAACACAGGTGCAGATGCAGATGTTGTTGTGAAGGCATACAGTAGTCACAGGAAGGTGTCAGAGTTGGAGAGTAGGGTATAACATGACATTTAGCATGACTGAGATAGTGTATTTTGATTTACTTGACTATGTATATAATTAATGATATGCGCATATTTAAATATTTATTATAACTGAGACATCAAATTTCTCCATGTGTGACTTCTTTTTCCATAAAAACCCAATGTACGTTTGTAGGTATTGTATTGTACTTCATATTAAAAACATTCATTCCATTCCACTGATAATGTGTGAGGTGAAGTCTTTTGTGGGAGTATTTCACGCATGTGTATTATATTGACTCGTATTCAAGTTTGAAGCAAGGTTTTCAAAAAATTGCCTCCGCTTAATTGTAGAGGATTATAAGTAGTTTTCTAATATTAATAGAAAAACTAAAAGTTTACAATGACTTTAGACTTTTCTTATAAAGTTTGCATTCTTGTGGTTTCTTGAGAATGTTGTCCATTGCGCAATCAGGAGTTACCATGGTAACCATTTTGTCGTAAAATTTGAAAATATAACCTATTTTGCATCCTTGTATAAAATTTCAGGGTTGTACACCCTACCAAGTTTGAATTTGACCCATTCAAAAATTCCCCCCATTACAACCCACAGTGGCCATTTCAACACAAACGCACTATACCTCAAATTCAAGAATAACACAAAATTGACACAATTTATAATGCCTTATAAAATGAACCTAGAACTTTTTATTTTCTATGTGTCGTATATTTGAAATGGTACCATGTAATCATAATTCTTTTTGCAAAGATAACGACAGTAGCGTTACTTTTAAATTTAGGAATAGCACAATATGGACTAGATTGTAATTATCGTTTATTATAAACATAGTAATGATTATTTTCGTTAGTAACAGTACTGCAAATTTAGGAATAGCACAAAAAATGAGAAAATTCATTATAGCTTATAAAGTGAATATTCTAAAATTTATTTTCTCTTAATGATAAGCTTGAAATTTTAGAAAGTATTCATGATTCTTTTTGCAAATAAAACTATTAGCATTACTTCAATTTTTTCAACAGTACAAAATTGACAAGGCTTTGTAGCATTCCAAACTTATCTTTTATTGAAAATAAAATTTACAATGTTCATTATATTAGATACTGTGAATCTTGTACACAGCAAAACGGTAGTATACTGATTAGTTTACAATGTTTTACTGAGCTGTGCAATACTAAGATGTCCACAGTTGTTCAATGGAATGGAAAAATTCACATTTTCAAATAAAGAGAAGTGGAGATATCATTGCGAAATTGGAGGAATCGATACGAGAAAGTGGCCTTTGTCTTCTTTGCCGATATTTTTGCATTGGCTGAGCTTTGCAACTTCATTTATCAGGGAACATTCCCCAAACTGGCTTGTGACTTGATCAGAAAGGCTACTAGTATGCTTGTCACTTCTGTTTAGTTGTCATTGTTTACTAATTTGTGTTCTGACACATTGTTGTTGCCACATGCAGTATTGATCTATGTAATGTAGTTCTTTTGACAATATAATAATGATATTTCTCCCCCTTATTTAGAGCCCTGGGTGTAGTTATCTTTCTTGTTGAAACGTCAATGCATCTATAGACATGTTTGATCTTATAATTGATAAATATTACTTACTTGAACATGCTCAAATCTTGAATGGTTACGAAATGCCTAGATTTGGGGTAAATGCAAATAGACGGGACCAGGACTTATGACCGAATTCGTCATAGTTGCTTCATTCGAAAATTCAGTGACCTAGATCTAATCAATGATGCTTTGATCTGGCTATACAAACACTTGACCGTTTATCTCCTATGCAAAAAGTGTACAAATCAAGGGAAAAAGTACTACCTAAAAGTCTGCGCCACTAGAAAATAAATAAGATTATTACTTTTTCATTTAAGAAGATTATATAAATTTTGTCACTTTTGAGATATTCCTCAATTTAAAGTAATGCTACTGACGGTATTGTTGAAAAAGCATTACTATGTTCCTTTTATAAGATATAATGAATTTTGTTAATTTTGTACTCTTTCCAAATTTCAAGTTATGGTTCTACCGTTATCTTTACAAAAAGAAGTATATAAACTTTCTTAACTTTTCAAATTTATCATTTATAGAAAAAAATATTACTTACTCATTTTAAAAGATAATATGAACTTTGCCAATTTTGTGCTGTTCCTAAATGTAAAGTAATGTTGCTAACATTATCATTGCAAAAAAAAATCTGAATACTTTGTAACCTTTCAAACTTAACTTTTATAGAAAATGAAAATTAGTATCTTCATTTTAAGAGATTATGAACTTTGCCAATTTTGTGCTGTTCCTAAGTAATGTTGCTAGCATTATATTTGCAAAAAAAATCTACGTACTTTGTAACATTTCAAACTTATAAAGAGAATAAAAATTACTATCTATATTTTAGAAGATAATATAAACTTTGCCAATTTTGTACTGTTTCTAAAATATAAACTAATGTTGCTAACATTATCTTTAAGAAAAGAATTATTAATACTTTGCAATATAACTTTTATAGAAAATAAAACTTCTATTTTCATTGGAAAAGATATTATGAACTTTGCCAATTTTGTGTTGTTCCTAAATTTAAAGTAATGTTGCTAACATTATCTTTGCAAAAGAATTCTGAATACTTTGCAACATTTCAAACTTAACTTTTATTATGGAGTACGGTAGTACTCCATAATATTATGTAGGATTGACACGGAAAAACATGGCCGCCATACATTAATGCAAATTTTGTTTTCGTCTGAAAACTAATGATGTAGTACAGTTAGTAGCATTTAGAAGTGATATTGGTGCCTTTTGACACACTAGCTATAAGATGAAGTAGTTAAAACCCTTCATAGGTAGGGGTCACAATGAAAAATATCATTGCTGTCGGAAACGTCCGAAAATAATGTTTTAGATGAAAGTCAGTATGGCGAATCTAATGGTGGTGACCGTTTTTCGATTGGTTGAAGTATGACCAAGTTATGCGTAAAATCATATTTTGCTTTTTTTATTTTATTTCTGCTATGGATAGCCGAGGGATGGATCATCCTTGCACAGCATGAGGGTTTGTTTCGCGTATGTTTCGAGCTTGTAAGGACGTTTTGTGTGGAAATTTCGGAGACCCCCCTCCGACAAATGCAAGGATAACTGTCCGAAATACGCCTTTCCTAGTCGATCATGACAGTAGTGAGTATCTGCTACAATTTTGGATCCATTTCATTTAACTCCGCATTGGTGGAAAGTAGTTTTCTCGCGCGCGTTGCACCACAATTTTGATTAATTTTTATGCATAACTTGGTCATACTTCGACCAATCGAAAAACAGTTACCACCATTAGATTCTCCGTACTGAATTTCATCTAAAACAGTATTTTCGGATGATTCCGACGGCAATGAATTTTTCATTGTGACCCCTATCATAGGCCAATTTCTTTAAAGAACTTTAAAATTTTAGACGAAAATGTATGGCTACGCAACACCAGTACCATTTTAAGATTATTATTCTTCTTCTTATTATTATTATTATTCTCATCGTTTTTTCGAACTGAACTACAGGTCGCCACGAAGGGTCTAGAGGTCTCATCTTTCGCCAGTGAGCTCCGATTGTTAGCGCAAAGTGCCTTTTGTAGGTTTTGAAGCAACACCTACACTTCTAAAGCAAGTAAAAATCGAGTAGCACTGTGTGTGGCATAGGAATGGGCTGATGCAATAGGCTCTGCTAGTAGTCTTAGATAAGAGGGATTTCCTGCTACGTTTAGTTGAATCAATTGTTTGCATAATTTGAGAATTATTTCCTCTCTTTGATTTGTGAGTGGTTTCCAATTTAAAATATTGAGGGCTTCAGAGGCAGATGATATCCGTGATCTCCTAGCTGAGAATGATGCGGGCTGCATAGTTCTGTAAACATTGTAAGCGTTTGGAATTAGTACAGCTACAAACACTCCAAACTAGACTACAATAGTTAAAACTGGATCCAATGTATAGACAAGATAGAAGCTGATCAATGCCACTTTGGGCAAAAACCAAGAAAATCTACGCATTAAACACAATTTGTTCGAAATACCTTTAACTGTCTGGTTTACGCGAGGACTCCAGTGTAAATGTTCATCGATAATAACTCCCAATAGTTTGAATGTACTAACCTGCTCAATGCAACAATCGTCAAATGTAATGTTCAGTGGAGGTGGGTGTGATCTTCGTTGATGGATAAGCATACTTTTTGGTTTAGATAAGTTAAGTTTCAGGCCATTATTTCTCATCCACGATTTGACAGATGACAGGGTGGCGTTCAAAGCAGATGCAATGATATCAATTGATTCACCTGCACAATAGATAGTTGTGTCATCTGCAAATAAGGCAGTATTTGAGGGCGGACGAATGGTGCTTGGCAGATCATTGATAAACATGGAAAACAAGATAGGACCAAGGACAGAGCCTTGAGGCACACCTACATTTACATTGACAAAAGATAACAAATGATTATCAACACATACAGCTTGCTGTCTGTTATCGAGATACGATCGGATAAATTGGAACATAGGGTCTCCAAGATGGAAGTAGTTAGTGAGTTTGAGGAGGAGTAATTGATGGTTAACACAATCAAATGCCTTGGAAATGTCAAGAAAAACGATACCAATGAAATGCCCATCATCAAGAGACTTGTACCACAAATCTGTGAGATGAAGTAATAGTGATTGAGTTAATTGAATGTCCATTTCTAAAACCATATTGCAGTGTATAGAGTAGGTTATTGCTTTCCAGATATTCAGATTAGATATATATAGCTATGTACATTTCGGCTACATTGCTCGCTGCAGGAAGAATGGATATGGGCGATAATTTTCACAGCTGGATGTGGATCCTTTCTTATGGATAGGGTGAACTATGGCAGATTTCCACTGATCGGAAAATGTTCTCTTTGTAATTGAAGAATTGATAATTTGTGATATATAGGTTGGGATAAAATGTCGGGAGCACTTTTCAAGTAGATGGCACTGACTTGGTCAGTGCCAGATGATTTCTTAGGTTTGAGGCTGGTGATAAGGGATTCACAAGTTGAGGTTGAAATTAGAGGTAGCTCACAATAGTTAACAGGTGGGGGAGTGGCAAAGGTCGTTGCTGATGCTGTAAGAGTTACGATATCTGATGCAATTGAGGCAACAGTAGTGAAGTACGAGCTGAAGTCAGAGGGAGAAGGGTGGTTTGCATTTGAGGTAGTAGAGTAGTTGCTTCCATTATTCATGCACAATTTTATGGCTGACCAAATTGAGGATGGAGTGGCTCTCTTCATGATGAGACTGGTCACATATTGCTTTTTGGCTAGTCTTTGTTGGTGTACCACTTGGTTTCGAAATTGACAAAATACTAGGTGATCAGTTTCAGAACGGGATTTCAAAAAATTTCGGTGTAGACGGTTCCAATATGTCATTGTTTTCTTCAGTTGTGGTATAATCCACGGAGTCGTACGTTTCTTAATTACTACTTTAGTTAGTGGGGCATGGTGATTGATAATGTCAAGTAGGAGTAGGTTGAAGGCTTCTGTTTTGTCCAAAGGGTCTTCGAATAGATCAAGAATTCCCCAGGGGGCTGAGTCGAGGTCCCGCCTAAAGGCTGCATGATCAAAGTGTTTGAGTGATCTATGATAGATTGTGGTTGGGTCAACAGGACTGTTGTGTTTCCATTTCAATACTGTATAGCATAGTAAATGGTCGCTAAGAGCTATGTCAAGGGTACCAGAGTCCATGATCGCATTTGGTGAGTCAACAATGCATAGATTGATGAGACTTTCCGAAGATGTGGTAATTCTTGTTGCAGTTGAAATAGTTTGATGTAGGTTGAGCTGATTTAGGTAGGTCATAAATTTGGTGGCAAGATGTGAACTACCAAGGAGGTTAACATTGACATCATCACAAACAACTACACGCTTCTGTGAGGCTAGGGCAAACTCAATTTCATTGAAAAGGTCATCTACACTTGAGGATGAGGATGATGGAGGGCAATAACAAGCACAAAAAGCTAAGGTTAAGGGAAGTGTTGAACCAGAAACTGAAATCCACAGGGATTCTATGGATGATTGGTTAGCAAGAGAAATGGACTTGGTATTAAGTGAAGATTTGGCATAAATTGCAACTCATCCTCCGAAGCGGTTACGGTCATTTCGAAATAAATGGTAGTGTGCAATGGACAGTTCAGAATTTTACACCGAATCATCTAGCCATGTTTCACTGAGTGCAAATATGTCTGGTTTGACTCTATGGATAATGTCACTCACATCATCTAAGGAGCTGATGAGGCTTCTAATATTTACCTGCAAAATGCAAAATCCAGTCGATTTAGAAACAATATTAGTGAGATAATGAATATTCTTGGGATCGGAGGTAGAGTTGGACATACTTTGATCATTGGCATTGATAGTAGTAATATGAAGAGTATGAGATGCTGCTACAGTAGACGGTAGTCAATTGCTGATTGTAGCAGATGTAGAGGGTAAGTTTTGCTTGTCAGTTGAATGTGGGGACACTGTAAGGGTTGGTGATTGTGTTTGGGCCAATATCAGCTGGTGAAGAAGGTACTGTATCAGTAGGGCTGGGTTCGAACTATTCTGACTGCTTTTGGAAGAGTTATGGTTAGACGGAGTGGTTGGGCCTAAATCGGCAGACGAAGAAGGTGCTGATAAGACGGGATTTAAAAGACTTTGTGTTGTTGATGGCTGTGGGCTATTATATGGATAAATTTGTTACTTTCAACACGTCCGTGCTCGCAGCTGTTGAGGTACAGTTGATTGTTTTGTATCTTAATGCTTTTCCGCTCCACACCAGAAACAATCAATTTCCGCCATTCTATCAGCAGCAGATTCTCAATAGTCCTTTGCTCTTGTGACATTTGCTGTTTCACTCTAATTTGGGAGTTTGATTGTAGATTGCGACTGTTTGCTAGAATCATGGAAGCATCACATGCCCTAGACAATGTAACCAGTATTGGTCTAGTTCCCATTTCTCTAAATTTCCCTAGTCTGTTGGTGTCTCGAAGGATTGATCACTAATTGAAGGGCACAAGGTTTTCAAGAGATTTGCTATGTTGGTGGTATCGCTGTTTTGCCTTTGGGCAAATTGTGTACCCTTTGGACATTCCTTGATCCCGTAGACTACTATATTGGATTTGGAAGGAGTGATTCGTTTCCCTAGGTCAGGTTGTGGTTTTTTCGAAGTTTCATCTGGGCTATGTTCAGATTTATTGGTCGCTATGGGCTGGCTATGGGACGCACTGGCAGAGGGTTCACTAGACTCGTCAAGGCATTGAGTGGAAGGATGTGAGCGGGATACATCCACGGCATTGCTTGGCAGCAGCCGGTCCAATTTCATTTCTAGCTCAGCTACTTTTTCTTCAGCTCGTTGAAGACGGCAGTGGGGGCAATAATAGGGGTGTTTAGACATGGAAATAGGGGTACATTGATATTAGTCAGGTAACTGCATAGATTTCTAGTTTCTTCATCTTACAAGATTTGATCATGTTCCTTCTCAACTGCAGTGAAAACCTATTCAAGCAACCATTTCACTATAAAAGGAAAAACCGCACAAACAAGGGTGTATAAAAACCATTTAAAAATGGTAAAAGGATGTAGGATTGACACAGGATTGTGCAAAAAGCCATTATCAAAAAAGGATTCTCCAAAAACACTTGGAACAAGGGTAAGTTGGAAAACCGGTTCAGTGCTAGGTGGGCAAAGGGAAAGACAGGCATAGAGCTAGACGAGCATAGGGTTACACATACATGAGGCATACAGAGTTTAGTTGGGCTGAGTGCACACTGTGCAAATTCCTACATCCCACAGCACATATGTACTGTATAATGTGCTGCACATGCGGGATGTAGGAATTTGCACAGTGTACACTCAGTCCAACTAAGCTGTATGTGTAGCCCTAAGCTCGCCTAGCTCTATGCCTGTCTTGCCCTTTGCCCACCTAGCACTGAACCGGTTTTGCAACTTACCCTTGTTCCAAGTGTTTTTGGAGAATCCTTTTTTGATAATGGCTTTTTGCACAATCCTGTGTCAATCCTACATCCTTTAACCATTTTTAAATGGTTTTTATACACCCTTTAGAAAATAAAAATTACTATCTTCATTTTAAGAGATATTATGAACTTTGCCAATTTTGTGCTGTGCCTAAATTTAAAGTAATGTTGCTAACGCTATCTTTACAAAAAGAATTATGAATACTTTGTAGCATTTCAAACTTAACTTTTATGGAAAATAAAGTTTCTATGCTCATTGTAAAAGATATCATGAACTTTGCCAATTTTGTGCTGTTCCTAAACTTAAAGTAATGTTGCTAACGTTGTCATTGCAAAAAGAATTATGAATTCTTTGTAACATTTCAAACTTAACTTTTATAGAGAATATGAATTACTTTCTTCATTTTAAAAGATGAGAAGTTTGCCAAATTTGTGCTGTTCCTAAATTTAAAGTAATGTTGCTAATGTTACCTTTGCAAAAAGAATTCTGAATAATATGTTGACATTTCAAACTTAACTTTTCTAAAAAATCTATTATCTTCATTTTAAGAGATATTATGAACTTTGCCAATATTGTGCTGTTCCTAAATTTAAAGTAATGTTGCTAACGTTATCTGTATAAAAAGAATTATAAATACTTTGTTGCATTTCGAACTTAACTTTTATGGAAAATTGTAATGTATTGACATCATTTTGAAGAGATTGACATTGTTTGAAAAGAAACTGACACGACTAACAGAACAATTACAGAACTAGTTCATGTTCAGATGTACCCAGTAAACATGTTTATGCTTTTTAGTAGCAAGTATTCAAGCCAGTGATTTTTTGGAATGTTAGTCCTCTTCTAACCATTGGTATTGAGTGGTGACCGTTGGTGTAAGAATTGAACCCATGCAGTACATAACAAAAATAAAGTATCTATGTTCATTGTAAATTAAAGATATCATGAACTTTGCCAATTTTGTGCTGTTCCTAAACTTAAAGTAATGTTGCTAACGTTGTCATTGCAAAAAGAGTTATGAATTCTTTGTAACATTTCAAACTTAACTTTTATAGAGAATATGAATTACTTTCTTCATTTTAAAAGATATGAAGTTTGCCAAATTTTGTGCTGTTCTATAATTATTTAAACTTATGTTGCAAACGTTATCTTTGCGTACTATCTTCATTTTATGAGATTTTTTGAACTTTGCCAATTTTGTGCTGTTCCTCAATAATAATAAATTTAATAATAAACTAATGTTGCTAAGCTTATCATTGCAAAAAAAATTGAATACTTTGTAACATTTCAAACTTAAATTTTATAGATAATAAGAATTGCTATCTTCATTTTACGAGATATTTTGAACTTCGCCAATTTTGTGCTGTTCCTCAATAATAATAATGAATGAATAGATGAATATGGCCACCATGGCCTTAGCTGCAGATTTAGCCAGGGAAGAACTTCCCGCCATCAATCATTGAATAACATCATCCACCACTCCATGGCATCAGCCAATGTTCCCAGTAGGCTGGAACCCTCTGGCCTGTACAGGTCAGATGGGAACCGCCCGGATGGGGTGACAATGACTCCATGGTCAAATGGAAGGCTATTAGTGTGGGATGCAACCTGCGTAGACTCATTCTGTGACTCCCACAGGCAAGCAGCCTCACTGGAGGCCGGAGGGGCTGCTGCACAGGCAGAAAGAAACAAGGCAAGAAAGTACGCGCACCTGGATAGAGCCTATATGTTTCAGCCTGTGGCATTCGAGACATGTGGTACCATGGGTCCAGAGTCCCTGCCCTTCCTGCAGGAGCTAGGGAGGCGCCTGAGAAGAGCCACTGGAGAGCCAAACTCCTTTTCGTACTTGTTCATCCAAGTGGGCAATTGTGTATCTGTTTTGGGGTCCCTCCCATGTGATTCACAGTCCTTTGACATGGCATGATTAATTTTCCTGCATGCTTATTATTGCAATATGTGTACATGTGTATAATAATAATAATAATAAATGTATGTTGTAGGTGTACTGTTTTGTTTCTGTATGCGTATACACGTGTTGTTATTATTATTTATGGCATTTTCTCATTACATATTATTTTGATAATAGTTACAATAATGTAAAGTGGACCAATACTTTTACTTCACATAATAATAATAATAATAATAAACTAATGTTGCTAAGCTTATCATTGCAAAAAATATTGAATACTTTGTAACATCTCAAACTTAAATTTTATAGAAAATAAGAATTGCTATCTTCATTTTACGAGATATTATGAACTTTGCGAATGTTGTGCTGTTCCTAAATTAAAAAGTAATGTTGCTAAATTTATTATTGCAAAAAAATTATAAATTCTTTGTAACATTTCGAACTTAACTTTTATCGAAAATATAAATTACTATCTTCATTTTAAAGATATCATGAACCTTGCCAATTTTGTGCTGTTCCTAAATTTTAACTAATGTTACTAACGTTATCTTCGCAAAAAGTATTATGAATACTTTGTAACATTTTAAACTCAACTTCTATAGATAATTGCAATCTTAGAACTGATTGTTTGAAAAGGCATATTTGGATGTAAGGGTATTCAACCCCAGTGCCCCATCAAATTGTTCTTCCTCTCTAAGTGCCACATACAAGCGACATGAGTAAGAAAAGAATCGAGATTACAAGCAGCAGATCTTGGAGGTGGACATGCAAGTTTACCCCTCTTGTAATTTCTTGCACTGGTGGTATGGGTTCCATTACCACAACACTCTACATGCAAGAGGCTGGTTGCCATGATCAGTGAGGGAAGGGACATACCATACTCTCAAGCAGTTCATCTTGTCAGAGCCAAGCTCAGTTTTGCTCCTTTAGATCCTCCATCATGTGCATCAGAGGTGCTTGGTTAAAACGTCACCATTAAATCTCAGAAGCTGGGCACAATCTTGATCTCCAGCTATCAGAGGGACACTTTACTATTTAGATGCATGCTTATTAATGTTGTCTTGAATGCCTTTTTAGGGATGTGATTTTATGCTAATTACTCTATCTATTCTGTATCAGGCAGTGCGCATGTGTGCCTATGTCATTTATTTTAGTCATGTCCGTTAATTTGGTAGTAACTGTTGTGAATTTCAATCTTATAATTGCAAAAAGGAACTATAGCACTGTCTCGCGAATACTGCGCTTTGCATAGATCTAGTAATAGGGTGTATAAAAACCATTTCAAATGGTAAAACAATGTAGGATTGACACAGGATTGTGCAACAAGGCATAATCAAAGAAGGATTCTCCAAAAACACTTGAAACAAGGCTAAGTTGCAAAACCATTACAGGGCTACGTGGGCAAAGAGCGAGACAGGCATAGAGCTAGACGAGCATAGGGCTGCACATACATGAGGCTAAATGGGAATAGGGCTAGACAGAGTTTAGTTGGACTGAGTAAACACTGTGCAAATTCCTACATCCCGCATGTGCAGCACATTACACAGTACATATGTGCTGTGTGATCAAACCTATTCAAGCGATCATTTCGCTATGAAAGGAAAAACCGCATTAACAAGGGTGTATAAAAACCATTTTAAAATGGTAAAAGGATGCTCATGTTTTTTCGGTGTTAATTCCTACATCCCGCAGATACGTAAAATGTGCTGCACATGCAGGATATAGGAAATTGCACTGTGTGCACTCAGTCCAACTAAACTCTGCAGTCCAACTAAACTCTGGGATCAACTATATTTTACGACCACGGCCATTTCTTGACTTTGATGACGTCATAGGTGACGTCACTGACCACGCACGTCACGATGACGTCATCACCAGGATCCACCAGCTTTCCACGCACGGCTTTCTCTCCAGCGTTTAGCTAAGTACGTACAGATAGGGTTATAGTAAGCATATATCTTGTTTATACTGTGCCTCTGGGACAGTATAAACAAGAAGAAGAGGTGGAGGTATCAACCATTCCGAACACCCACACTTCTTCTCTTGGTGGATGGCCTCTGTGATGCTGCGTGTGCATGCAGTGTTAAAATTATGTCATTAAACCACGTCACTGCTTAGCAGCAAGTACAATTATTGCATACCTTAACCTTGTGGACGAAGAGTGACTCGTCAATCTGGACTACCACTCCATCTCCTCCCAAAAGTGTTGGTCCATCATTGAGGAGGCGAGTGGAGCAAACATCCCGGAAGAACTGGTAATAATCTATGGCAGTCTTCTCTGTTACTTCTGCCTGCAGTGCAGCAGTACACACACCAACATTCATGCTCCACAAATACATTAAAAAAATCCACTTGTTAAGTGGCACATTGGAGCCTTTAAAAAAGCTATTGTCGCAGATTGTCTTATAGCTATGACAAACCGGACACCGCCAAGTATACCCATCCTTTGTTCCCCCTTGCTCAGTTCTCTCTTGGAATAACATCTGTGTTCCATTTCCACATTTCAAGCATTCCTTCCTAGTAGCCAGCAAACCCTTACTCTTCATCCAATCATAAAATTTCAGCTTATCACCAAAAATTACACCTCCCAGGGAAAACAGAGACATCTTCGTATTATCCACTCTCAAATAGCCCGCTAAAATAGCTATTGCACGTGCATTGGCATAACTGTATTGTGATTCAATGCAGAAATTTAATGACATTGTGTACTCTACGCATATTATAATTATTATATTGATATCTGCGATGATAATGACAATATCGACGTTTGTGGTCACCAGCAGCAGTAGGATCGACATCCATACGTGGTTGGTACACGTTCAAGCGAAAGAGAGAGAGCGCGCGCTCTTCGCTATAACGTTCTTTTTCACACAATATATACGGCGTACGTATAGTACCCCCAACCCCCGTATCATGTGTAAATCAAACATTAGCGAATACACAGTGACACGCACGCTATTACAGTAACTCTGTACATACTTAGCTAAACACTGGAGAAAACGCCGGAGAGAAAGCCATGCGTGGAATGTGTAAAACAAACGTTAGCGAACACACAGTGACACGCATGCTATTACCCTATCTGTACGTACTGGAGAATGCTGGAGAAAACGCCGGAGAGAAAGCCATGCGTGGTCTAGTCTCGTTCCCAGCCCAACATCCGCCCGTTGGGCTGGGAACGAGACTATGCGTGGTCACATTCCACGCATGGCTTTCTCTCCGGCGTTAGCGAACACACAGTGACACGCACGCTATTACCCTATCTGTACGTACTAAATGCTATTACCCTATCTGTACGTACTAAACGCTGGAGAGAACCTTATCTATACATACTTAGCTAAATCTATGGCTAAATGCTGGAGAAAACGCCGGAGAGAAAGCCATGCGTGGAAGCGAAAGGTGATGACGTCATCGTGACGTGCGTGGTCAGTGACGTCACCTATGACGTCATAAAAGTCAAGAAATGGCCGTGGTCGTAAAGTATAGTTGATCCATCCTGCATCCTTTTACCATTTTGAAATGCTTCTTATACACCCTTGTTTATACATAAAGAAGACTTCCTTGTTCCCTGGTCGGGTGTCGGCAGTCTCCGAAAATTAGTCTCGCGAGCCAGACCGCTTTCCCTCCATTTTTCTCGGCGTGTGCGCGGGCCAGAAAGAGTTTGGCTACGCGAGACTACCCAAATATGGCTACTCCAGACCAGACTCCAGCCTGTACTTATTCCGAGTTATATTCCCTGTACATGTAGTGAATAGTGAAATCACTGGCCGTCTCTCCGTGCTAGAGATTGGCTATTTCCAGTTGAGTTTTGGACTTTCACATTATTTATCTGACTACTAGTTATGGATAAGTACAAATGTTCATTTGACGGTTGTACACGGAGCTACAGCAAGAGATGTCGCTTAGAAGAGCACGTTTGCTCTGCACATACTGGAGAGGTGAGTAATCTGTGCTTATTGGAGCGCCTATGGTAGACCTATTGACTCTGTGCAGGCGGACGAAATTCAGTCCTTGGCAATTGAAGATGCGTACTTTTACCATAGATGTTCTAACCTGATGTCTAACTTTTCTGGTTGGTTAACCGGACGGCGGTTGTTGGAGTATCTATAGTTCAACCGGTCGACCGGTTAGCCAACTGGCCACCCCGATGCTGCAACCATACGTGCAGATGGCCCGGTTGGACAACCGGCCGGCCGGCAATTTGCCAGTTAGCTAACCGGGCGCCGCCGGTTAGCCAACCGACCACCGAACATCCCGATGCATAACCATAATACACGTACATGTAGGTGGCCCACCTGCATGTACGTGTTTGGACAAGTGGACAAGTGGACGGCCAGCAATTATCTGTCCGGTTGGAATCTGCGCGGCTGGACAACTACATAGATAGGCATTAAACTACTTGGGTGGACAACCAAGTAGCCTATAACACCGAATCCGAATTCCGCATTCCGAACTCCTATCTCAGAAGTGGAACTATTATAATAGGTAGGGGTCACAATGTAAAATATCATTGCTGTTGGAACATTCGAAAATAATGTTTTAGTTGAAAGTCAGTACAGAGAATCTAATGGTGGTAACCGTTTTTCGATTTGTCGAAGTATGACTGCATAAAATCATAATTTTGGTGCGACGCAGATGGTTTAAGTAGAGCAATCTCCTCCAATTTTCTACCATGGATAGCTGAGGGATGGATCAACCTTGCACAGCATGAGGGTTTGTTTCGCGTGTGTTTGGAGCTTGTAAGGATGTTTAGTGTGGAAATTTCCGTGACCCCCATCTGACACATGTAAGGATCCAAAATACACTTTCTTTCCCTTCCCTAGTCGATCATGAAAGTGGTGAGTATCTGCTACAGTTTTGGATCCATTTCATTTAACTCCGCACTGGTGGAAAGTAATCTTCTCGCACACATTGCATCAGAATTATGATTAGTTTTTATGCATAACTTGGTCATGCTTCGACACAGTTACCACCATTTGATTCGCCCTACTGAATTTCATCTAAAACATCATTTTCGGATGTTTCCGACGGCAATGAATTTTACGTTGTAACCCCTATAATACATAGGTAGGTTGTTGTAAACATTAGTGGCTATGATTATAAACCAATGAAACAGAAGCAATTCAAGCTCGAATGTTCATGCTGTAGGTATTTTCATCTCTATGGTGGCCAAGGACACTTTCCAAATTCCGCATTTTGAATTCCACATTCCAAATTCTGAATTCCAAATTCCGAACTCCTCATAATTATTATTATTATTTTGCATGAACATTAAAATATTGTACATAGTGTCTATGGTATTATCTATATGGTTATGAACCAATGAAACAGAAGCGATTCAAGCTCGAATGTTCATGCTATAGGTATTTTCATCTCTATGGTGGCCGAGGACACTTTGCAAATTCCACATTCCAAATTCCGCATTCCAAATTCCAAATTCTAAACTCCGAATTCCAAAGTCCGCCATAATATTATTATTTTGCGTGAACATTAAAATATTGTACATAGTGTCTATGTATATGGTTATGGTATATGGTTATGAACCAATGAAACAGAAGATTCAAGCTCAATTGTTCATGCTCCAAGTATTTTGTTAGGATTCTATTAACAATGATAGAATAATTGCAGATTACAATGTTCAACGTTAATTATTGGTAATGATATGCTTGCACTGAGTGTTTCATTGAGCAGTGAACATAGCTCTACTCTGATTGGCGGATCTAACCAACTTTGCATCCTTTAACAACCAAAGCATCCCAAACTCCTGCTGCTGGAAGATCCAGCAGCTGAAATTGGTTAGATTTAATGCTTATCGAAAACCTTAAAGTTTATCTCCGCTTGATATCCCCTTTCAAATAATGGATGATTTTATCTGCAAAGGCTCTCCTGATGACTGCGCTTCTGGTTCATTTTCCATCGACAGGAAAGCTATGATCCATAGACCTTTAAACTCGCATTTCTTATCAATGCGAAAATGGCTGAACTGCTAGGTGTCATACTAGCGGGATTTTGATGTAAGTCACTAGCCAAAAATGATTTTTACACCAAACGTTTCGACAGCTGACTGCTGTCTTCGTCAGTGGAATGAAATACAGAAAGGTGTGTGTGTATTTATATATGCAGTGTGTGAGAAGTGATGACAGCTGATGATGTGTGATGTGTGAATAATAATTAGATGAATGGTGTCAGAATGTGATTACAAAAAATGGGGAAGGGACTCCACCTATCCAGAACACTACTGCACCAAGTCCCACCTGTATGTCACCATCCCTTATATAAAGAATACATCAGAAGCCGTTAGGAGGATCCTCACACCTTTAGGGATAAAAACAGCCTTCAAACCAGTCAACACCCTAAGACAGCTTGTAGTTCACCCCAAGGACCCTATACCCAAGGAAGACAGAGCAGAAGTAGTGTACCAGATCCCTTGTAGTGATTGCCCCCAGTCTTATATAGGCCAAACTGGTAGGACCCTAGGACAGAGATTAAAGGAACACCAGCGAGCAGTTAGAGATAACCATGTAGCCACATCTGCCCTAGCTGAACACACACATAAGACAGGTCATAACATAGATTGGACTGGGACGAAGATACTGGAGACATGTCGCCAGACATCCCGACGGTGCCTGCTAGAGTCTTGGAGGATCCAGAAGGAGCCTCATGCCCTTAACAGAGAAATAGGAACACTTCCATCACACTATAAACAGCTATTTTAACTTGACAGTGCTTTATTTCTTATTACATTTTACTTTGCTGTGGTTTACTTTATCTTTCCCCCTTCCCCATTTTTTGTAATCACATTCTGACACCATTCATCTAATTATTATTCACACATCACACATTATCAGCTGTCATCACTTCTCACACACTGCATGTATAAATACACACACACCTTTCTGTATTTCATTCCACTGACGAAGACAGCAGTCAGATGTCGAAACGTTTGGTGTAAAAATCATTTTTGGCTAGTGACTTACATCAAAATCCCGCTCGCATTTCTTACCTTCTCTACCGTCAGAGAAGAGAGATTCTTGACGAGAATGTGTTTACGAGACAGAAGGCTTACTGTGCCACAGATGAAGGCAGAATTGCAACAATTTTGTAATATTTTGGTATTGCACTCATCCATCAGAAGAACACTGCACCAATTTGGTCTGTATGGACGAGTTGCTACCAGACAGCCAGCACTGTCCGAATCCCACAAGGCGAAGAGGTTAGCATTTGCACAGACGCATGCGAAGTGGGAAGCAAAGGAATGGCAAACAGTAGTTTTCTCCGACAAATCGTGCTTTAAATTATGGTCTTCAGATGGTAGAACGTATGTATTCCGAAGTGCAGACGAAAAGTACCATCCTCCTTGCATGCAGATGCGAATTCAAGGAGGAGGAGGCTCAGTTATGGTCTGGGGCTGTTTTGCAGGTAATTCCAAGGGAACTTTGCATTGAGTGCAGTCAAACCTCAATTCTATTGAATATCAAAGCATACTAGACAATCATGTAATCCCATTTGTCAACCCAAATGGCCAAATCTTCCAGCAAGACAATGCTAGCTGCCATTCTTCTAGTTCCACCAAAGCTTGGCTGGAATGCCAAAACATCCCTTTGCTGGAATGGCCCCCAAGAAGCCCAGACCTCAATCCAATTGAGCATGTGTGGGATGCCATGGGACGTCGTCTTCAAGGCAAGCATCCCAGAAATTTGGATGAACTTTGGGTGTACCTGCGAACAATTTGGAACGAAGTATCTGGACGTTTCTAAGGGATCTTATCGATAGCATGCCCCGACGTATTCAATCAGTATTAGTTGCAAAGGGGGGACAAACTCTTTATTGACTACTGCATGGTATTTTAACCTGTATTAAATATATTTAATAATAATTACTCACTGGTAATTTGTATTGCAGCGAAAAGCCGATGCTTTGGAATACTGTCATCAACCAATGTAATTCAACAAGACAATTCCAGCAGATTACATTACCTGCAGTAACTAGAAGTACAAGGTCAATGTTTTCGTCTACATTTAGATTTGTTTGATATCTGGTCTTCTGCCCTTACTTATCTCCCTGATGCATTACTGCAGTTTAGTTTGAATGCTATGTTGGACTGCCTACCACACAACCAGAATCTATCAGAATGGGGGAAAGTGAGTTCCTCCAAGTGTCCATTGTGTGGAGAAATCCAGTCCTTTCACTATATTTTGAATAGCTGTACCATCGCTCTTCAGCAAAGGAGATATGACCAACGACACAATCTTGTTCTCCAGCAAATTGTGAAATTCCTGCACTAGCATACTACTCCAGATGCCAGGATAACAGCTGACTTACCAACTGAAGACTACACCAGCCATCCTTTCATGTTATCCAACCTAAAACCAGACATCATGTGGAATGCTGAAACAAAGTCTGTTTCATTTCTGGAACTAACAGTCTGCTTCGACACCATTGCCCTTGCTGCATCCCAAAGGAAGACCATCAAGTATGCCGAACTTGTAGAGGTAGTGAACTCAACATCACAATACACCTGCCATCTGTATACCATCCAAGTTGGTTCTAGGGGTCTAGTTGACATCCCCAGCTTCAAACAATTTCGTTCCTTTGCTAAATGTACCAACAGAGCATTCTGCCGTTTCTTGACATCCCTTTCCGTGCTGACTATTGAAGAGTTGTTCAAGATTTACTGTAGACGTAGCAGTGTAGACTAGCTGTTGTAGCCATTAGCTAAGGTAGCAATTTTATATTAGTTTTACTTAGTAGCATTCAGTAGTGTTCCATTTTGCATGCATATATGAGCTCTTGTTAGTCACTGAATTCTTTGTGTGCCATGGTATTGACACCCCTGTTGACATGATTTGACTTATTCAGCTCCTTCAGTTTTGTACTCTGTTTTTGTGGTAATAATTGAAGTTCTCTCTTGTGTGTATGTGTGTGTGTATTTACATGTGTGTGTGTACATGCGTGTGTACATGTGTGTGTGTGTGTGTGTGTGTATGTGTGTGGGTGTGGGTGTTGGTGTGGGGGTGTGAGAGAGAGCACATGATTAAGTAGCTTTGAAGCAATTTTGAATGTACCTACTATGCACTTAGCATAAGAGTTGCACCCGTGTGACTAACTAGGGGAAAAGGTGGTCAAACCAAACATTGGCCTTTACAATAATTGTTACAGTATAGCGCAAGCTTACTATGAGCTTGCTCTTGATAGAGAAATTATGCACTCAATACAATAAATTCACTTGATATAAGGGTTGCACCTGCCACCCGCACTAGGGATGAAGGCGGCCAAAGTAATACTAACAATAATAATGGCAAAGGGCTGCACAAGAAGGAGTTGCTGTAGCATATGCCGAGAAGGAGAAAGCCAGAAAATATGCCCATTTGCTGTAGATTGCGCATATTGTTTCATACCAATAGCATTTGAAATATCTGGCTCTATTGGCTTGGGGTCAATGTGCTTCCTCAGTGATCTAGGAAGACAACTGAGATCATCCACTGGGGAGCCCAAATCATTTGCACACTTGCTGCAACGAATCTCAGTAGCAGTTCAAGTGGGAAATTCAACTTTGGTGATGGGATCTATTGGGAACACTGATCCATGTGATTGTAGTTAGGTTATTTATGATATTGTAAGTAGTCTTATTTGTTACTGTTTTATAATTATTGTGTATGTGGACACACGTTTATCAGTGCCTGTACATAGCTAGCTAGCTGTATCTGTAGTTGTCATCTATAGTTTTCATCTGATTCAGTAGTTGTATCCATAGTTATATGTAGTTGCCGTGAATAATTATGATAGTGATTGCGAGTGACCAATCTGTAGTGGGCAACTTGCTGTCTGAATTTCCAGGTTTTCGGTTTACTCATCCTAGTAAAGCAACCTTACTGGGGTCTCTTTTGGGGATGTATGCAATGGCACCAATTCTGCAATCCCAAATTGAAAGCCTTTTGACCTCAGCTGATGGAGTCCACTCCTTAATACTAGACCTGCTCACCTTTCTGCTACTCCATACGCAGAGCGGGATTGTGTCCTGCTGGCCTGGGAGAACAACCTACCACCCCATGCACCTGTTCCAATCACACCAAGTAAGCAGAAGGTTTGGGATGGACCGAAGGTTGATGCTGTCGTTGAAATGCAATGATGATGGGAACAGAGCTGGGCTATTGGGGTCTAGAACTCCAGAGTCAGGTGCATGGTTGAATGCTCCACCGGTTTCCTCTCTGGGTCTTAGGATGGATGACACTGCCATTTGCACTGCAGTGGGTCTCAGAGTGGGAGCTCCCCTTGGTCAACTCCACCAGTGTACACATTGTGAATCCGAGGTCGAGCAGTTTGCCAGACACGGCCTCAGTTGTAGGCACAGTCAGGGTAGATTCTCTCGACATTGTGCACTAAACAACATTATCCAGCACTCCCTCTCGGCCGCAGGCCTTCCTTCTCAACTTGAACCTTCAGGTCCCCATCGGTTAGACAGAAAACGGCCTGATGGGATGTCCATGACCCCATGGGAGCAGGGGAAGTTCTTAGTTTGGGATGCTATGTACATTGACACATTTTGCCAATCCAATGTGCGAAGAGCAGCCAATGAGGCTGGAGGCACGGCTGCATATGCTGAAGAGATGAAAGAAAGGAAGTACTCCCACCTGGGTAACATGTACTTCTTCCAGCCAATCGCTGTGGAAACTTGTGGCTCAATTGGCCCTAGCTCAATGGCCTTCTTGCTTTTCTCAGAAAGCGCCTGAAGATGGTCACTGGAGAGCCCAGATCCTTCACCTACCTTCTACAGAGAATATCTGTTGCTGTACAGGTTGGAAAGGCAGTGTCAATCACCGCAACTATTCCAGTCACTGCTTATGGAGACTTTGATTTCTAGATGCATGTATAATTATGGTGTACTGCATGTATTTGGTAAATATTATTATATTAATAATGTGTTAATTAATATGTGTAATGTGTGTATAATAATACATATGTGTATTTCATTCATTAATTGTAACTATTGTGCATGTGTATGTGTATAACAAGTTTATTATTATATGTGTGCATCGATCATTAATTATATTATTATTAATTTATAATGTAATTTAATTAACTTGGGTTACATTCACTTATTTTATTTCCAGTGTTTTATGTCATGATGAATATTACAAAGTGTATTATGATTAAGTTTATCATTTTATCAATATAATAATATAATAATAATAAAAATGTATACGTGTATACCATAGGATTGGTATATTATGCAAAGTATAAGTTATGCAATTTGACCACCACAGACACTATGCAATTTTTAATTTTGCGATTTTCTTAACATGCAGTATTGCATAGTATCAGACATGAAGCATAGTGTGATTTTTATTTGTGTGATTTTCTTTAAAATAGCATAATTTCATAACTAAAACTAAAGCATAACTTTCCATTCCCACAATATATATATATATATTTTTTTTCATATTTTATTTTATGAATATGTGTTGTACAGGTAAGAAAAAAACAGAGAAACTAGGAAATAAACACTGCATGACCAGACAAAAAACAGCGAAAAAAAAACAGTCAAGGGGATCCAGAACTGTAACCCAAAACAGACATACAATTGAATTTCTGAACATATACACTAATACGTTGACTGGTGAAAAAATGATTGAGGATCATTGGTCTTTAATCGAACGAAAAATTTTATTTATTTAATCATATATATATATGCTACAAGATGTAGGAAATGCACAGTGTTCTTCAATGGTGTTGCGGAGCCATACCTTGCCATCTAAGATTTCAAAGTTCTTTAAAGAGAGTCAATCCTACATATGGAGTACTACCGTACACCAGAATAGCCCTGATGGATGCCTATTAATTTGTAGCCTGATGGAGTTTTGATATGTATACAGTCATACCAGGGTTATCCACACCATCCATTTTCAATGAAAGATCTAATAATCCAACCCGAAGCGATTATAATCCTATTGATGAAATGTATGATGATGTACAGTATGATTGACTCAGGATTGTGCAAAAAGGCATTATGAAAATGATCTTCCAAAAACACTTGCAACAAGGGTAAGTTGTGAAACAGGTACATGCAGGGCTACGTGGGCAAAGGGCAAGACAAGCATAGGGCTTTACATACATTAGGCTAGACGTGTATATTGGGCTAGACGGAGTTTAGTTGGACTGAGTGCACACTGTGCATATTCCTACATCCCCAACGTGCAGCACGTTATATGCATGTGCTGTGGGATGTAGGAATTTGCACAGTGTGCACTTGGTCCAACTAAATTCTGTCTAGCTTCATGTATGTATAGCCCTATGCCTGTCTTGCCCTTTGCCCACCTAGCCCTGTACCTGTTTTGCAACTTACCCTTGTTCCAAGTGTTTTTGAAGGATCCTTTTTCATAAAGCCTTTTTACATAATCCTGTGTCAATCCTACATCCTTTTACCATTTAACAGTATGTTTGTTTAGTAATTAACATTGAATGCGTGTGTCAAAGTTTTAGAGTTCTAAATGTAAATTGCATGTGGTTTAGCTTTGCTCCAACAGCATGGCATAAGCATTCATGCAAGGATTTCATGAATAGGTACTCGCGCATGCTTGCACATGTGCAGGATTTCTTTTAGAGGGAGGGGGACGCAGGGGGTATCTCTCCCTTGAAATTTTATCCTAGCTATAACACAAGTGCACAACTGCAATAGACTGATCTGTGGACTGCATTCAGAAACAGCTTGAGTGGTGTAAAACAGCCTCATTTATCACCTTATGAGGCATAAAAACTGAGCATATACCCCCTGACCCCCCAGTTTAGACCACTATCATTCCATGTACATATCTGCCCCCTATAAAATGCCATTGCCCTGTCTTCATTATTCTGAAAGAAAACCTGATGTGCATGCTGCAAATAACGATCGAATTACAATTTCGTCATAATCAACACTTGATCATTATACAATTATACAATGATTTTGCCTTCACAATAATATGATGAAATTGGAGTACAATCACACTATGAAATGGGAACTTTTTTTATGACATGTACTGTAAATGATGATCAGTGCCATACCTATGCAAGTATCTTGGAAAAGGTGTTGTATATTTCTTATACAGCCACAGCTGTGTACCCAAATTATGAAATTGAACTATAAATTTTGTATGTAAGAATTTGGAATATAGGATATTTTGGGATTTGCAATACACTTGAAAGGGTGTGCAGTATCATTTATTACAGTATTCTTATTGTTTTTATTATCTTATGTTATTTTTATTTCATTGCTTGATTATGTTTTCTTTTTATTTACATACAGAGAAAGTACAAATGCATGGAATCAAATTGTTCCAAGGCTTATTTCAGAGCATCACACCTCAAACGGCATACAAGGATGTGTCACTCTTGTGAAAAGCCATATGTGTAAGTTGATTCCATCATTATTCTTCTGATTCTTTTCAATGAAGTCTACTTGCTGCTCTGACTGTACAATCTGCAATGGATCAACATTGTACATGCAACTGTAGCCCCAGACACACTATAATGGCTAAGGCTGAACCTTATGTTCCGAATATAGTTTGAGTGCATGTTTTGTACAGGGTAGAGTGTGTACATTGCTTATCATAGGTATAGTACAAGGAACAGTTGAAGTTAACATAAAACTGGGATAGCTTGTTGCACATTTGAACTCCTTGCAAAAGAGTTATGCACCAGATTTGATTACTTGGAGCAAACTTATGAGCGAAATACTTTAGCACTCGTATGAGTGAAATTTTATGAGATAAAGTAATGGAAAATGCACTAATCTGGCCAGAAAAGTTACATTTGTCAGAATCTTTTATCGAAACAGCACCATGGTCAACCACTCAATAGAATGCAAACATTAGCAATGAGCAAACATTGTTTCGGCATGTGTTTATATGGTAAAGGACGGCTAAACCCTAAGTTTGTCAAACCCTATTTCATGTCAGGAGTATAACCAGACTTTGAAATCCCAAAAATTGTTATCACAGCTTAGTGGAAGAAGTTTCCTTTTGTGTGTGGCAGAGGTCCTATTGTACATACCACAACGAACCAGTGTATTATCTCAGAGAATAGTTCGATTGAAATGACTCCACCATCGTTGATAGCAAACACCTTGACTATCCTAAAACAAGCAATAAGAATGTTTATTGGCATTTGTACTGAAAGAACATATGTACATCATAAATTGTACGTATTATTGAGTAAACTTCTAGTGATTGCTTCAAAGTGGTCTTTCTGATTCTATAGTACAGAATATACACATACATAAATACATACACATGTTGTAGTCGAAATAATGTTGAACATTTCCCAACAGGGAAACTGATATCCTGCCATTATCACATGATAACATCATACATTAAAGGGACTGCCTGGGAGATAAGTTAGTTCCTCCCTAGTCTAGCCGCTAGCCCCATACTTCTCACCGTGTGAGCAAGGAGAAGTACAGGGTTAGCAGCTAGACTAGTTACTCCCAGCATAGACACTATATACTACGTTACGTAGTTTATACAGTGTAGTGTCTATGCTCCCAGGCAGTAAGTTGGCCAAGCACCCAAGCGCCCACTTTATAGTAGCAATTGATTGCTATCACTCAATATAGCAATAGGTCAAGCAGTGTATCTATAGTCTCGTAAGGGCAGCCCCTCCCGCCACTATTCCTTACGTTCAAAGCCTGTCTCTTAGGAGTAACGTATTTACTGCTCTCACCCCCGGGCAGTAAGATGCGTTATTCCCTCAAAGGCATGTAATAGCTATAGTACGTATCTCTTCATATGTTTGTTTTCATTGTTATAATTCTGTCTTTGTATGTCTTTGTGATCATACTATGTATCTCATACATGCAGATGTTAGCAGGTACTTACCAGTTACTGTAGTAAAGGTATTAAGGAGAAATATCCATTTTGTTAACTTAAGTGCCAACCAGTACCAGTGTTCTCATCAGCCCTTTTAAGCAGGGTGGGCCACCCTGCTTAATTTTGGTTTAAACCATTCTTTACTTTTAGTATAGAGTCCATTCCTTCTTCTTGCTCAGATACTTTGTGTGGATTGATTAGGTACAACTGGCACCATGCATATTAATGCGAAACAATTCTCTTTCTCTATTTTGAAAAGCACTCATAGGCACCATGACATGCACTTTGAACAGATTTCCGATTGCACAAGATTGTTGCATATGCAGAGGAGTAACTTGATCCTATAGATAAGAAGTGAACCAGGATAAAGGCAACAGTGCACTAGCCTACTACTGGCTTACGCAAATGCCACCCTCTTCAATTAATTTTCTGGTAACCACCCTGAGTACGTCATGTATCCGCTTATTTTATCATATTAGTTTTTTACACAATGTTCTGTACAGTACTTTGAATGTACACATTATATACCGTATATCCGGAAATATTGGCAATCATTAAATTTGGCGATTTGCACAAGATCAGGCTGTAATTTAGTACTTGCGAAAATTGAATTTGGCGGTTGCATAGCGAGGACAAAGCATAGTAAGTAGGTCCAGTGTTGGGGGTAACTAAATACCAAAGTAATATATTACGTAATATTATTACTTTTGCAGGGATTAAGTAATATAACTAAATACCTGTCTTGCAACTAGTAATACATTACAAATAGCTCTGTGGTGAAAGTAACACATTACTATATTCTGATACTAAGTAAGTTTGTGGCTATAATAATGGTGATAAGTGAAAGCAGAGCTTTTGTCATCAAGGGCGACACAGAATTGCTAGTAAGATGGTCACATTATTAGTGCTCTGGGCTGCACTACATCTGCAGTATACCAGCAGATATTGTCTTGGTTGTGAAATGTACTACATTTGTTTCATGAATGGCCCAGTTTGATTTTAACATTCAATGATCCTACATGCTAAGATAATGTTCACCTTTAGGCTGGTTAAAATTGTCTCTGGGATGCAACTTGGAGGTAATTTGTGGGAGCAAATGTAATCTGTAATATTATTACTAGTTACATTTATTATTGAGTAATATGTAACTGTAACGCATTACAAGTTTTCATAGTAATATGTAATATGTAACGAGATTACTTTTCAAAAGTAACGACCCCAACACTGGTAGGTCTGTGTAAATTTGGTGATTTTGATCCTGACCGCCAAACCACCAAACTAAATATGTCGCCATTATTTCCGGATATACAGTATATCATATCAAAATGATCTTGTAATAGTTAACATGCTAACAAATCCTGGTGACTGTGTTCATACATACATTTTCTTTGGCTGAGGTTGCAACATATTCATTGTCATTAAACACCATTGATTAAGTGATGGTGTCTCAATCCAGCCTGGATTTTGCCCAATCACATTATGTCACTCGGCTATCAAACAACAGTGACTAGTACATGCTGATATACACATTCGATCAGAGTTGTGTATGTACCCTTTATATGTGTGCTCTGTTCACAAGCATTATTCTGTAACGTACCAGAAAGGAATTACTGTAAAAACTGTTTGAGCCAATTCAATGATTCATTTCCATCACCTTTAGTTTTTCTGTTTGCTAGAAGTGAATGGAAAAAGTATAAGATTGTGCATTTAACATCCTTGCCTGTGCACTAGCTAATCACTTAAAGGCAGAGTGTTTGGAAAATGCTTACAAATTTATTAACCATAACTAGGGGTGAGGGCGACCTTCAGCCGCCTTCACCCCTAGTTCGGGTTGTGGGTGCAACCCTTATAACAAGTGAAGAGGTTGTATCAAGTGAATTTATTGATTTGAGTGTAATTTCTATATTAAGAGCAAGCTCATAGTAAGCTAGTGCTATACTGTAACAATACTATTCAGGCCAATGTTTGGTCTTTGACTACCTTTCCCCTAGTTAGTCACACGGGT
>CAUJGJ010000001.1:907500-1100000 GCA_963170055.1 Halisarca cf. caerulea
TACGACCAACCCAATGTTACCTTTCAACACAAATTAAACTGTATGAATGGAAACAAATGAACTGGGATACTGATATTTGTCATGAAATGTGGCCAGTCCAGTAAAATGCCATACAAATCATGCCACATATAGGTCTATGCTTGAGATGCATTTGAGACAATCATACGCAACTCTTAAAAATTCTATTCCCAGTCCAGCTTAACCTCCATATCTGAATATTTAAATTTACACAATTGTCAAAATTGAAGATGTGCTGGTGGCTCATGCAGCACCTATTATGTACATATACAAGAAGTAAGGTGGTCAATGAGGATAACCATGTGCTGCACCAGCGAGTGACCACCCAGTGTGTTAGATTTGCCCATAATTTAACTCAAACGAAAAGGTGACAATGATACATACTGCAGCACAACACACGAATCATGTAACACGATTCAGCAACACCATTCTGTAAGGTTCTGAAGTTTGTTCACAACTAGTTCTAAAGGTAAAAAGGCACCACTGTGAGTATACCTGGTTAAAATGGTGGTAAATCAGTCATAAATGTCTTTTCTAGCAAGCTCTAGCCTGTTCTATGAGAAGAAAAAATAGCTGAAATCAGACCTTTCACCTATGTAAACTTTCCACAATGTAGCGTATATAAGGCACCTAGAAGGCTCTTGCATACT
This sequence comes from Halisarca cf. caerulea, assembly GCA_963170055.1. Lineage (NCBI taxonomy): Eukaryota > Metazoa > Porifera > Demospongiae > Chondrillida > Halisarcidae > Halisarca > Halisarca cf. caerulea. The sequence continues at coordinate 908,169 of CAUJGJ010000001.1, forward strand.
TCAATCTATCAAAAAAAAAACAGTCATGAAAGCCGAAGAAGCTATTTTTAGAACTCCGAAATGTACCGGAAGTGAGTTTTCAGCACAAATACAGACAGCTCTAAAGTATGGGCGGCCATGTTTTTTCCACGTCACCCCTACATATGAACCACCACTGTGGTTTGTGATATATATATTATCATTGAACTATTAGGATAGTCAATTCTTAGCAGGTGTACAACTTGTAGTGTACGACAATTAATACAAAGAAGCTAAAGATTTGTTACCAATGAATAGTTCGCATGCTTGTTTAACCATGGGTTTTCTAACTACATAATTTATTGATAGAACCACAAATATTGGACTATCGGGGTTCAGTCCAGATCTTCCACCTCAAACTCTCTAGCTTCCAACCCCCTAAAAAGTCCAACTGTACAGTACGAACCAGTTTAAAGGTAACGCGAAACGACAATGCAATTCCGCAAAACGAAGCTCGACCGCGACTATACCGCTAAAAGGAAAACGCTAACCGCTAACCGCTAATGGGAAAAGGGCCAAAGGCGAAATGCTAAACGCTGAGTGAGAAACGTGAACCGAGAAGGGACATCGATCGTCTACATAAAATGGCCGCGTCTTGTCCCATCTACGTACAGTGTACTTGTGGTCTTTGACGAAAGAAAGTAGAGAGAAATGCCTTTGAACTTGTATTGGAAGCAACGTATCATCCAACTGTATTTGGAGTCGGTTCGTTCTTACGGAGAAGTCGTACGTATGCTTAGAGACGAAGGGAAGATCGTTCTTAAAGGACAACGGTTGTATTCTGTGAATGTCACAAGTGACAAGTGCAAACCGCCAAACGATAACCGGAAACCGTCAAACGCTAAACGCTCATTAGGCAACCGCGAAACGCGAAAAGGTTAACGTTACTCTTCCGTCAAAATATGCGAGAAACGGAAACTATAGACGCTAAGCGTCATTAGCGTTACCTTTAAACTGGTTCGTACTGTAGTGCAAGTTACTATAGAGAAGGCCCTACCTGAGTGTCAAATAAACCTTGAATGGTCTGAAATAGCCTGAGATATCACCTTATACAACTTAAAAACTCAAACTTTCCCTGGGGGAGCATACCCCCAGACCCCACTACTTATGTATATACCCCTACTATACCACATACACACGTATCTGTCTCCTTACATCACTGCACTGCATGTGTTTTACAGATAGCTATAGATACCATGTATGTACATTCATAGCCCCTTCCAATACTATAGTGGGTTATTGCGACCCCCCCCCCCCCCCTTCTTGATCATTAGCCCCAAACAAACTCTGCTGCATAGATACAATACATGCATAAATCAAAACCACGATCATGTCCCATGTGGCAGGCATGCACTGTAATACTAAAGCTTCCTCCAAAAAATTCAATTCTAGATAGAACCCTGAGTGAGACTATATAATACTAGATGTATGCAAAGCATCGTACTTGCTAGATGCAGCTAAATTTGAAATCATAAGGAAGTCAAAGGATCTATCAGAGGAGGGTATCACCCAAGATGCAACATGCATGGCATACTGTGCCATTAGAGCGCGGCCAATAATAATACAACAGCTTCGCAACATTGCATGCCATGCATACAGTCAGATGAGATATGCAAATGACTCAGCAGCAGGATCAACCCTTACCAACCTCTCAAGTCTGAGTAAAAGGATTAATATCACTTGTAATGGCTAATTGAAATAGTATGAAAATGTCACATACGCATACATGACTGTCACATAGCAGGACATGTTGCCACAGATAGATGACCTATTTCCAGCCCCCATTGCAAACAAAGTCACAATCCTGCCAAGCAAAAGTCAAATTCACACTAAAACAAAAATGTATGGAGAAGTAAGGGGATATAGCAGCTACACTGGGTGTTGGAAAGTTTTTAATGGAAACCACTACCCAGAAAAGGGCGGCATCCAGCCACCTCGTGCCTCCCTAACGGACCTAATGGTTATGGAAGTCTAGGGCAACCAAACCAAGCCTATAGCCTAGTTAGTCTGGAAAGGAGGTCTTACACCCTCAACAGTAGACATAATGGTCAAATAAGTCTAGGGCAACCAAACCTAGCCTAGCCTAGTTGGTCTACTGGCGACCTTCAGCTTTGTACGCTGATGCTCTACCTTCTGAGCTAGGAAGCCCATCCAGTAGGCAAGGCCTACTGGATGGGCTTCCTAGCTCAGAAGGTAGAGCATCAGCGTACAAAGCTGAAGGTCGCCGGTTCAATCCCAGCGGAAGTCCACTTTTCCTCAGGCTGTTTTTCCCCATAGTAGACCAGCTAGGCTAGGCTAGGTTTGGTTGCCCTAGACTTATTTGACCATTATGTCTACGGTTGAGGGTGTAAGACCTCCTTTCCAGACTAACTAGGCTAGGCTAGGTTTGGTTGCCCTAGACTTCCATAACCATTAGGTCCATTAGGGAGGCACGAGGTGGCTGGATGCCGCCCTTTCCTTGGTAGTGGTTTCCATTAAAAACTTTCCATACATTTGACCTACCCGTTAAAAAACAGTTTCAAATACACTGGGTGTTGTTTGGTATTTAGTAACCAACTCCCAGTGTAGCTAAAAACTGACTGGATCAGATTTACCGTGCATGAACATGTAAATGGTGATGAAAAATGGCAACTGCAAACCAAGGAGCATATGCAGCTATATGCAGGGCAAGTGATTTTGAATTGCATGAATCACGTGAAATGCCGATGTGTTTTGCGCATATTATCATTATGATTATTACTAGGGGAGAAGGCGGCCAAAGGCTGCCTTCACCCCTAGTTCAGGTGGCGGGTGCAACCCTTATATCAAGTGAAGAGGTTGTGTTCAGTGAATTTATCCAATTGAGTGTAATTTCTATATCAAGAGTAAGCTAGTGATACTGCCACAATTATTGAATAGGCCAATATTTGGCCTTTGACCACCTTTTTCCCTATAGTATGTCACATGGGAGCAACCCTTGTATCAAGTGTATACAGTGTAACCCCTTTATTCTGCACAGAAAGAACGTCCTACACACACCTATGGCATAGAATTCGAGCTTTACTCACTAAATGACACTACATAAATTTCAAACTGTTGCTAAGTGAAACTCAAATGGTTGCAAAATGGCTGATCTCTCCTGTTGATGACCATATGCATAAATCCAGTGTCTATGCCAATTTTTGGATACTGTAATTTACTGGGTATAAGTTGCAGCTTGATGCCTAAATTTTACTGGCAAAATGTGGGGTGCGACTTATGCACCGAATAGCTCGTTATGGCTGATGACATGATAATGCTGTTCAAAACCATGGTGCGACTTATACAGAGGTGCGACTTATACCCCGTAAAATACGGTACGTACATTATGCCATCACAGGTGTATAATCTAACACCACACACACACACACACACACACACACACACACACACACACACACACACACACACACACACACACACACACATGCATGCATGCATATGCACACAATGCACACATGCCAATGTACACACACACACACACACACACACACACACACACACACACACACACACACACATGCATATGCACACAATGCACACATGCCTATGTACACACACACACACACACACACACACACACACACACACACACACACACACACACACACACACACACACACACACACACACACACACACACACACACACACACACACACACACACACACACACACACACACACATGCCTAGGGAGAAACCAAGAGAGGCGACGTAGAAGGCTGAGACTACAAGTAACCTTGTTACAAACAACTTCAATATGATCACCCCAAGATAAGGTATCATTAACTACTACTCCAAAAAAAATTAATGAGCACCTTCAGAGTAATTTGCATCCAAAATGACTTCAAATCGGCCTAATAATTAGGTTTTAGTGCCAGAAAATCAATCAAATGTGTGAGTTGCTCAAACCATCTCCACTAAGGTGATGGAAATGGAAAACTCGCTACGCTTGTAAATGTGTGTAATGTTTGGGTATACTCTAAATTTTTTGTAGTAGTAATCAAGTACTGAAAACACTGCCTCGCCATATTGTCCATTGATTTGTTGATTTTACTGAGTTAAATTGTTGTGTAATGAAAGTTTTGACTATATATGGTGAAATTGCTGTACAGTACGTGTACATGCGTATGAGCGAAAAGGCTTTAGTAATGTATAAGCATGACTACAATTCTTGCATTGTACGATTTAAACCTACATACAGTTATAGTGAATGATTACACGGTATATAGTAAACTGGAAACTCTCGTGGCAAACTCCCCAATTAGCAGAAACTGCTCTATAATGGGTTATTTTTGTGGGTCCAGATACATACTATAAATTATTATACATGTACGTACATAATCTCTGAATAGCAAAAGAGAACCGGCCTCTCTTTTTGCACACCATTTTTAAGCCCCCAAAGTGTCTGGTATATAGAGGTTCCACTGTATGATTATGATCGTACGGTACTTAAACTGATCGATAGTTGTAGACATCTTATTCAACAATAGCCACTGTAGCAAGGTCATGTGTACTGTATGTAACTCTGCATCCAGTTTTTTGGGTATATGTATCTCTGTATTATATTAACTTTAACATTGCATTAACATTACAGGACATTAACTTTTTTAAAAAAATATATATTTTCCTTTATTAGTTGCCAATTTAAAGATTGTGGTAAAAGTTTCAGTCTGCAATATAACTTGAAGAAGCATGAAAAAGTTCATTCCAAAAACCCCCATCAGGTATGCATGTGTGTGTATTAGAGTTAGACTTCTTGAATGGTTCAACTTAACCTATCCCTCCCATCAACTCTCTTTGTCCATGCATTGGTGCATTGCAATTATACGTACATCTACAATATCTACTGTATATCTACGTATACCTACAAGTATACTGTATAAGCTAAAACAATGCCTATAATACATATGTATAGAATGCCTTTGATACTTTATGCATGCATACTATAATTCCAACCTAATAATACCTACCTAATACCTATAATATACTTTATGAATATCTATAATATAATTTCCTCATGTTGTTGTGGTACGCAACATTTGTTTTGTATTTACGTACATACCACAACAGGTTAGCTGGTGAGCCAATCTCATTTATCTTTTTAAATCTATGGTGAGTAAAAGAGTGATCTTATTGTGGTAAAGTAGTACTCAATGCCTAAATGTTATGTCATTGATCATATCTTTAATCAGTATGCATAGGCTTCACTACTTCAATGTAGTCAATCATTTTAAATCATCACTTCTACCCTTCACTGTACTGCACATGCTCCTTGCCATTTCATCTAAGCTCCAAAGCTTTCATGTGTAGATGTTAGGTGCATACCTGTCTGGTTATAATCATTTTAAAGAGTAAGATTACTACTACATACATACATACTGTACATGTATATGCAGTTTTGGTTAAAAGTACGTATCTTCCAGTGCAAGCCTAGTGCGAAACTGATAACCTAGTGTAGAGATCTTGTGAACATGTGTCCATGTGTAGTGTTGTTTGCTCACTGCCAACTAGCCTCTTCCAACATTCCAATTTCTTGGTCACAGTTGTTTATATCATACATAGGTCAAAGGCAAATACAAAAATATGTATGTGTACTGTATACAAGTATTCTATGATGCATTTAGTTTTGCCACAACACTACTACAAGTCCATTACAATACGTATTATGTGTAGACATGTATCACAATATGCAATATATGATATTAGCTGAAGCTCTACTTTAAGCGAGTATTCACGATCTCCTCAAACTTTTTTACATTTGGAGTACCAAGTGATCTGATAGGATGGCTTCCCATATTGGGATGAGCATTCACGAGTGAGTGGGTATTCATATACGGACCTACATAAGCACCACTTGTGCAATAATTATATTGTTTCCTTTTTTGTTGCATGTTTACAGTCTTTTTTCAGTTGGTTTGACACATTTTATTCAGTGAATTTAACACACATCACAGGGGTTTTAACACATTTTCATTTGAATTATATTGCATTAAACATGGGTGTCTCACATGTAGTATGGAACAATCAAGGAGTACAGGTTTTGGGTGATAACAAATTCTGCTTCGTGCATACCCCCACCCCTGCTTCAGTTGCATCTTCAAAAGTAGGCACTTGTTTACAGACACTCACAATAGATATCACTTGTCTTATCCAGCATTGAAAATGGTATATAAATGTTTACATCAAGTTTGATCCTAAGTATTTTATATTTTCCCAAGCATCCAATGTGCTTCTGTAGAAGAGTGTTTGAAGCTTGTGACATCCTTTCCCAAAGTATGATACTTATAAAGCAGTCGTCCTAAGACTGGCAATTAAAGTTAGGCCTACTCATGACATGAATCTCTGGAAGGCCTTCCTTGGAAAGCGTCTGTGGCCAATGATGAACAAAAACAAACAGGAGAAGTTACTTTCTTTGTTACCTAAGCCCTGTACCTCTGAACACTTCAGACTGTCATCTACGACCAACTTTAGTCTTTTTCAATTGGTTTAACACAATTTGTAGTGTATGTAATGTATGTTGCTGTGGATTTAACATACTTTCATAGGATTAATATAGTCTTTATTATTCAATATTGTTTTCCTTTCAGTGTGATGTCCTAGGATGTGATGCATCTTTCAAGAAACACTCGCAGCTGACCACCCACAAAGAGATCCACTCGAATAGCAGTTTTGTGTAAGTTTATCAGTGTGATAATGTAGGACTTATGATTTTTTATAGTGAAAAGAAGTCCTATTACTATCAAATTTTGATTGCTAATTTCCTTTTTAATATTAACATGTTGCATTTATTTATTTATTGACATTAATAACATGTTTCGTATAATCACTTTACCATTCAAAAAGGAATATTATGTCTCTGAATGTAATTTTTGTGCATAGTTTTCTAGAGTGCTTGCAGAAGCCAGAAAAGTTTGGCATAATATGATGAGTCTCGTGTTAGCGTTTATTTCCTGAATATAAGGAAAAATAATTATCCTGAAACAATTGCATATCCTCTCATTTGCAAATTATAGTTTCTGATATTCCTTGATCATTTTTTTCTGGCAACGTTTTCTGTTATATTTCCAACTGCATATTTTGCATAATATATGTCTATATGCACTTGTCTTCATCAGATGTTCAAATTCTGGCTGCAAATCTTCATTTTCAACGCAGCAACACTTGAAAAGGCACATGAAGAGGCATGAAATTGGTATGTAAGTCTATGAATATAAAAACCCCACCAAGTTATTTACAGGACAATAAGATCCACTGCTTTTCTGCAGAAATATTGTGTACAATAGTGGCAACGAATATATGGTTTTTGTTGTGGTTTCCATCTTTGTGTGTAGTACCTCTTTGTTGTGACTATAGTTTATCTTCTTGCTGAAAAGACATTTGTTACTAATGTGCTTTATTAGATAAGTTACACTTGAAGTTTCACTTACAGTGATAACAAGTTAAGTCAGACTGTTGGTCATTGTATTTCCGTATTTTGAGCTATACTAAAGAAATCCAATATCCATTGTTGATGTTATCACCTTAGTCACCAAATTATTCTCAATTATCATTCATTAAGTTTTCCATCTGGCTGACTACCCATGATGTGGTGTAATTGTAACACCTGTTCATCCTTTCCTTTCGAAGTGTGCTTTGCACAATGTTCATACTACATGTGCAAAGCCTTGTACATGTGCACTTGTGGTCATCTTTGTATGTACCATCAAATTTTCTCTAATATCCTCATGTATATATTTGTGAAGTTAGCCCATAATGGTGTTGTATGTTTATCCTAACTGTTACAGTAATTGTAAACTTTCCTCTTAATTAGTATGATGATCTGCGTTCACCCCAACCATTACCCACTCTATTCATAGTTCAGCAGTGATACACATATAAAATATTGGCCTTTGCCTTATCTAGCTTTGTGACATGGAAATGCTAGCATGTTATTTGGTATTAGCACAGATTTACCTGCAAAGGACATATTGCAAAGGACATATTGTATGTGTGTATTTTTATGTGCATGTATGTAGTTTTATCAAGTTTTCACATACAGTATGTACATGTTGTCACTAGAGCCTTGCACAAATTCACTTTTTACCATCAGTGAAGCTGACCTTAATGATAATTGCAATGGCTTAAGGTCAACTTACTAAGTTATATATGTGTACACACAGCTGAAGTAATATGTCTGTGTGGGGTACTCACAACGTCATGCCAATTTATCAGAAGCTGTTTGTCAAGAGGTTTTTCTACAGATTTAACTGTTTAAATTCTTCCCAATGCCAATTTAACATAATAGGTAGTGCATATATTGAGGATGCCATATATTTATGTATATTATCAAGTTAATTTTCAAGGGGTTTAGTGCAAGGTTAACTAATTTCGCCAGTAGCTTCTGGTGGTTAGGGGAGTCACACTGAGAGTCCCATGCCCTTAACTTTGTGTGGTCACATGTATTATGAGACCAATATTTGGATTCTTTGAAGCAAAGTTTTGATATATGTGGTTGTACTGTATAATTTGTTCCATTCATTGGAAGGGGGCATAGACATATATAGACCACACCAAAGTAGAAACTTTCTCAGCCCTAATTGTGCTTTGTACGCATTTCCTAAAAGTGGCGCTTACTTTTATCCCAAAGCTCCAGGACTACAACAAGTCTGAAAATGTCCTCCAAATCATTTCAAGAGTTATTGGGAACTTTTGTTAATAGTGATTTTTGTCTATCACCTTATCTTAAGATTTTCTATATCAACTTTTATAATGTCTCAGAAGTCGGCCATGGTATCTACCATATGCAACATAATGGTTATTTGACCTCACTTGTTATTTTATTTATCTCCAAACTATTAAAATGTAGTAATCAGTCTCTCTCATCAATTTCAAGGTGTAATATTAAACTCCTCACTATCAGCAAGGTTCTGAGCTTAGTTCACATCTAATTCATATATAATATATAGCATTATCCCTTGTCCTCCATGCTGTTCACTTGCCTAGTTCTATGGCTTCTTGAGGTTAATATAATAACTCTTTGAAGCTATAGGCATATCTTCCTGGTTAGCGAGGTTAATTAGCATACTATGGCTTGCTTGTAGTGAGAGTGTAGATGTGGTTATACTTTTTTGCTATGTACAGTATTGCAGATTTTAATGAACCTATGAAGATACATTACTTTTTGTATTCATACAGGATACGCTTGTCGGTATACAGATTGCCCTGCAGTGTTTGACTCATGGTCCAGTCTCCAAAAACATCTCACAACACATTCAAAAGGTGACTGAAAACGTCTTGCATGATTTAATTTGCATTGCTCAATCACTGCTATCTACCCTTTTTGGTATCTTTCCTTGTTAGATTTCAAATGCAAAGAATGTAGTGAACAGTTTACCACCCTTTTAGATGTCAGTGGAGTACAGAATTGTATTGTTTTATCTGATGTGATTGTTTACTTGGAACCACTGCTAGCACTGTGTGTCTTCTTTCTTCACCCTACCCACATAGTTGAAACGGCACACATCTGCTGCCCACACAGTATCCAGGAAAGTGTATGTTTGTCCGAAGTCTGGCTGCAGCAGGGTATACACACGGGTAAGCTTAATTCATTTAGCACCTTCCCACTTGTAAGGTCACCTCCAGTTTATATGAGTTGATTGGAGAGTTATGATTGTGTAGGTGTGCTAGTAATAACATTAGATCTTGAGTTCCAGTAATCAGTATGATTTATCTATTGTACTCCAGCAAGTCACCTCCCAATATGATTCCTTTTTAGTTTGTATGTGAACTTAGATTGTTTCCTATATTGTTGGTTCTATATGAATTATAGTTGATGGAGGTTAATGAGATGGACATCTCTTTACTGTCATCCCATTTGTGGGTTAATGATAGAAAAGATTATCACAGTATGTTTGAGTATGTACATCTCACTCAGGATGTGCTAATTCAAGATGGTAAGTTATTATGTAAGTGTTAATGAAAGCCTATATTTATGTACTGAATTGCTCAATGATGTCTCTGCTCCTTAAATTCTATATAATATTACAGCACTTAGAAGAAGGAATTACACTTGATATGGCTTAAGCCTGCAAAGTTGAAGTGGTGTTTTTTATACAGTGCTTCCAGTCTGTAGGACTTATCTACCTTTTTCATGGTATTTATTTAATGCACATTAATGTGCCTGTGTACTTTCTCAATTGATAATCATTAGGTTAGCAAAGTTGCTATTAGGAATGTCGTGGGGCTAGCAGCTTGCTGTTTACTAAACTAAATAATTACTTTATTAATGCTAGGGCTCGTCATTTGTTACCATCTATTATGTACTTTACAGTTGGCCAACTTGAATCAGCATGTAAGGTCTTTTCATGATGGTTTAAAACCATTTGTTTGCCCTCATCCATCATGCCACAGAGCATTTCCGTATAAGGTGTGTTTACAAGTAGACTATATACATATGCCCCATTTGTCTGTGTGTGTGTGTGTGTGTGTGTGTGTGTGTGTGTGCATGGGCGCGCACATGTGTACAAGTTTCTCTGTGTGTATGTCTCTCTGTGTATGTGTCTCTCTGTGTGCGTGTCTCTGTGTATGTGTGTGTGTGCATGTGCACACACACTCTAATTTTCCTTGTCATATTGCACTCTAATAGAGAGAGTAGGATTGTTTTGTAGTCACAATTGAAAGTCTTTTGACATGTGATATCTCCATGTGTTTAGGACTCCATGTAATGAGAATCCTAATATAATTTGTTTTTATGTTGTGGACAGCATGATTTAGCTGCTTCATGTATGCAACCATACTCCTACAGCACACTCTGAATCGACACCTCCGTGTTCATACCAGCACAGTGAATGCAGACCATCAGAAGGTAGGAATGCCAATCTCTATCTAAGCAGTTGTAAGACTTGGTGAATGTACTGTATACATTTCATGGTTGCACATGGATAATGAATGTTGCTATGAATCAGAGGTTTCTTCCAGAACCTGATTGATTTTCTCTACAGTGATAATTGGCTTTAATTGCACATCAAAGGGTTGTGGGCATTTGTAATTAATGACTAATGAAATTGTGAAGTATCTCCTAAGTGTGATGTTTATTTGTTTGCATACTGTGGTGCTTCAAAAACTCTCTATCTCATGTTATCTTTTGCTTCCTTTCCAATTCCATTTGCTGAATTTGACCAAGTTGATTGTATTATGGTGTACTTTGATATTATTGGCTTCTGATGGATAAACTTTGAATGTGCACATATATGTGCTGAACATTGTGATAGTTTGCACATGGCATATAGTTCAGGGTGTACTTTCCCTCCTACCAACAGCATTGGATATTTGTCAATTCTACTGAGTCTTATATAGTAGTTATGGTTGCTTTATTATACCATCTTTACACATTAAATTTGATTTGAATGTGTGTCCTGTTTGTATCGTACAACTTACTTTATTAGTACCTTTAAGCAAGCACACAATCTGTACTACAGTGAAACCTCCACATAAAAGCTTTGGGGAAGACATAAATTCAACTGATTTGTTCTTTGTAGAGAGATTGTTCTCTTGGGGAGGTTCCAAAGGTGTTTAAAACTATAAGAAGGATGTATTTTGAGACTGCAAGTCATGTTCTCTGTAGAGAGGTTTATTATACTGTGTCCTTATATAGAAGAGTCCACTATCAGAGGTTCCACTGTAGTCAACTGTGTACTGTTCGTGTGATTAGAACTAGGAAGGAGTATGTTATAAACCCAGTAGTTACTATACAATGCTTACTGTACTTAATGGTAAATAGGCACACACCATGTGTATTATGTAGAAACCAATGGTTGGCCAAGGAAGTTGCATCATAGAATTTGCTTGTGCACGATTCCAATCTGCTTGGTTGCATAGGTGTTTCACTGTAAGTCTAATTTATGCATTCAGTTAAAACAATAATACAGTGAGTGGAACCTCCAATAGTGGACTCTCCCAAATAAGGACACAGTATAATAAACATCTCTGCAAAAAGACATGACTTATGGTTCCAGTATAATTCCTATACAGTGAGAACTCACTTATCCACACCTCAGATATCCAGTTCCCTCACTTTCTGCAGCAGTTTCTATTGGAACAAATCTGCAATAATCCTACTGTACACTATACTACTGATCCCTCATTTATCCAGTTCCCTCACTTTATCTGCAATTTCATCCAGAATGTATGTGTGCGGATAAGTGAGGTCTGACTATGATACATTTTGAACCTCCCAAAGAGAAAAACCTCTCTACAAAGAACTAATCAGCTGAATATGGTGTCCTGAAAGTGCCTTTTATTTGGAGGTTCCACTGTAATATTATGAACAAAGCACAATGTAGTATGATTTGGTAAAGTATCTTCAGTCCCTCATTTTATAAAGTTTGTAGTAGATTTTTGACTATATTTGTCACCCTTTTGGCAGAAGTGATAGAATACTCTCCGGTATTATGTGATTGCCAAATGATCCTGATAATATTTTGTTTTCATTTGTGTGCTTTAAGCCTCTAATAGGTCCAATGTGGCTGTGTTGTGTATAGTATAGGCATTTTTTTTATTTATTTGTTTTTTTACCCTGTAGATAGCAACCAGTACAACGTTAGTGTCATCTTTGTCAGGTTACAGCAATCTTGTGGTGAACAGCCATTCACAAATGTAGCTAAACATGCTGTGTTGTATCGAAAATTTCACTTTGATTTTTAACCTACATATAAACTCATGTTTATTGTTCACACAACTACAAATTTTGACTGACAAATATTTCTCATAATCACTATTTTCATCATGTAACTGTATTCAGTGTTTTCTTGTGGTCAACACCTGTGATCAAATTCATAGTTGTCAGGTGACCTTGAAGCCCTGATAACTCATACTGGTTTATGAATATGTAGGACTTCGCTCCACTATATAAACTCTATTCCCTTCAAAAGGCTCTATCAGCAGAAAGAAATTGTGTTATAAGCAGTGTCATAGAACTACGCCCAAGGTCATACCATAAACTTTTAGTTTCAATGATGCCAGAAGCTGTAACCCCTTCCTGTGCCTCCAGTCCACCTGGTGCTCAACAAGAAAAAATGGAAGAGAAGCACAGCACAGGTAGTAGTGGCAATGGCTCTCCAGAACCAACAAGTGATGGTGAAGGCAAGAGTCCAACTCTCAGCTCACGTCCTATTAGGCGGCACCAACGCCGATTTAGGACAACTTTCTCAAGTTATCAGCTACAAGAACTAGAAGCAGCCTTTGCTAAAACACACTATCCGGATGTATTTATGAGAGAAGATCTAGCAATGAGAATTAACCTAACAGAAGCTAGGGTACAGGTATGTTGCTGCCATCTTGTGACTTAAGTTTGTTTTGTTTGATGACTATTTTTACTTTTACTATATTTAGGTTTGGTTTCAAAATCGACGGGCTAAATGGAGAAGAGCCCAGAAAGCAAATCAGCAAGCTGCAGCTGCAGCTGCTGGGATAATGAGTGGTCAGAATGGACTTCCCCCATCAGGACTACCACTGCCACCATCACTGCCTCACTTGGACATACATCCTCATGCTATGCTTCCAGGCTTGCCCCCTAGTAGTAGCTCCTTATTAATGGCACCAAAATCAGGAACAACACCTCCAGTCAGCATCCCCTTCTTTTCAAGCATTCCCCCTAATCCAGAATGTTCACATCTCCCCAATTTGCCTCCACCTTATAGCTCCTCTGTTCCTCAGTGGCCTTCTCAACAAAATCACTTTATGTTCCCCACACATCTGCCTGTTAACAATGGGTATAATCCATCAACAAACCTTCCTCTTGGTAGTCCTGTTCACAGTGGCTTTTCTAGTCCACCTTCAGTACCACAACCTCCTCAGTTAACTGTTGACTCAAGTGCATCACCGCTAAATACCCCAAGTGATCCAATCTGTACAGCAAGTATACCTATGACCACAGCAAGATGGTGATGATCTTAAAGAGCACTGATCTTTTTATTCCATATCCACAATCCAATACATAAACAGTGTTGAAATTTATCATTTGCACATTGCTACAAACCAGTACTCAATCTAATTGCTTTGCCTGTACATGTTAATTTGTTTTCACCTCCAGATTCAAGGTCACCTAACATGTTTTGTTCATTCAGTATATATAGTGTATTATCAATTGTGATGGTCATTTACTTTGCTCACTCTGTGAGTGCATTATGTGAGTAAGTTATGACATTTTACATACATATGTATATTATTTCAGGATATACTGTCCAATGTTATCATTTCTTCAAATTCCACTATTATAATATTTTTATATAATATTTTACATTGATGTCTCAGTACATGAAGTAAAGGACATTGCTACAAACCAGTATTCAATCCAATTGCTTTGCCTGTACATGTGTATATCCCAGAATTATACAGTCTTTGCACTGTATGGATAAAATGTACACTTGCAATAATTATTGTAAGTGCATGTTTGAACTATTATTATTCTACCTAGTACATGTATAACCATCAATAGTACTATGCCACAGGAGCAGCACCACATGTTACTAATTAAATGGGGACCAGGGCTCAAATTTCTGATGTTCATGCTACTATAAGGTAGAATCGTATAAAAAAGACTATGTACATAACGTTGTGATTAATGGTCAATTAATGGTCCACAAGTACAATACAGTACGTTTAAGAGTCAGGGATTGCAGGAGTGCATGTAAGGGGGGGCATGCCCCCAGGCCCTGTTTTGCCATGCAAGTGTTCAAGCCACCCATGTGCTGCCCCTACCCCCCCCCCCCCCCCGTTTGGTTATATTATGGTGATATTGCATGTAAAATTAAAGATACATCCATTTAATTATAATAATTATGATATAATATTGTGAAAGTCAGGACAGAATGCTATTGGAATAATTTGATGTAACTGTTAAGCTGGAGCAGATCGACAGCTTATATTCAGATACCACATGCAGACATATATGTACTGTATATCAAGACTGATATAATTTAATTATAAATGTCATGATTTATTTTACACATATAATTATTACGTATATCTATATAGCTGCATGCAATTGCAAGTTATATGCAGAAGCTAGGGCTGGTGCTTCTCCCATGCAAATATATTTAATACTATATATACGTACAGTCATAACTTTCATCAGCTGCCTTAATTCAAATCTGCATGCATGAGGAAAATTATATATAGCTAGGATATTAAATTGTTGTATTAATAAAGGGTGTATAAAAAACATTATAAAAAATGGTAAAAGGATATAGGATTGACACAGGATCATGCAAAAAGGCATTATCCAAGAAGGATTCTCCAAAAACACTTGGAACAAAAGGGTAAGTTGCAAAACTGGTACAGGGCTAGGTGGGCAAGGGCAAGACATGCAGGCATAGAGCTAGACGAGGATAGGGCTACACATACATGAGGCTAGACGGGTATAGGGCTAGACAGAGTTTAGTTGGACTGAGTGCACACTGTGCAAATATTCCTACATCCCACATGTGCAGCACATTATACAGTACATATGTGCTGCGGGATAGCTAGGATATTAAATTGTTGCATAATAATAATAATAATAATAAAATAATAATTTAGCAATAATTAGCAAAAGTGTGTTGCTTTAGTGCATACGTATGTCATATAATAAGCATGTTCCTATAGAACTAAAGTTCTAGTTGCACGTCTTATATTGAACTTTAGACAATCATAACAATAATAATTATCAATGCTGATTATAATGGCGAAACTTGAGGTAAGCCAGTATGTAGGTCATGATTGTTTTAGTATAATCTAAGATTTTACATAATCTAATTTATTTCCCAATGATCGAGCAACTGAGGTTCACAGGTGGTGCGCAAAGGAGGGACAAATCAGTGTATGCTCACATGCATGCATATACGTAATTCCCACCAAATAAGACTGATCGACCATTGGATCAAAAATGCATGGCAATTATGCGTATATTGCTATTGAATTGGTGAATGGCTTGCATTGTTGATGACTGTGCTCAGAGTTGATGAAACATGCACGATGTGTATCAATAGCTGTCAAATACACACACACACACACACACACACACACACACACACACACACACACACACACACACACACAAACACACACACACACACACACACACGTACGCACGCACACACATACACACACACACACACACAAACACACACACACACACACGTACACACGCACACACACACACACACACACACACATGCACACACACACACGTACGCACGCACACACGCACACACACACACACACACACACATGTATTTACAAATGTATATATATGTGTGCATGTTTTAATTATATACAGTATATGCACACTTTTACATTAATGTACATATGAATGTATATGTTTAAATTGTGTGCATATATGTATAATATGTAGTTGCCATGCAATCCCTGTCATCAAATGTTAAAGGACAGACCATATGGGATCTGGTTATCCGATGACATCTATTCCCTATATATAAAAGTGTCAGATAAACCAGGTGTTGAATAAATTAGGTAGAATTGTGTACAGTTTGGTGATCAAGATTCACAAGAGAGTGTCGGATAAATGAGGATGCCAGATCAACCAATGCTAGATGAATCAGGTGAGACTGTAGATCATAGCTTGCAGGACGTTAACTCACTGCTTTTGCAGAACACATATTGTTTATGGTTCAAATAAATACAGTGGAACCGACATACTCCTGCATGGATAGAAAGTATACTCCTTCTGTCCTTTCCTATACATACAGTCTCAAACTCAAGGGACTGATGAAAAATCTTCATTTTATCAGAATTTCATGTTGTCAGAATAATTACAAATACTTGGGGCATTAAAGGAGCCATTTTCTCCTTATCCGAAATTTCATGTTAACAGGGTTCCACTGTAATTATTTCAAACATAAATTTGGCTGGTCTAACTACGGCCTTGGATCGTGGAGTTGAGCTGCTCATGTATCCAAAAATACATATACATTGGACCTCATTGTGCATCTATCCATACCAACTTACTGTATAAACGTACTAGGTGCAATCTTATAATTAGTATCATGATAATTTGGCATATAGATACAGATGTCAGTTACAGGACAAATTAAACTCAAGGAATAAATTATATCCTACAAACGTATATTCAGTTATAAGAAAGTTAGCAGATATAAAAAGCACCTACAAGATTATATTATTATATTTTTAATGATCAATAATTATACCCAAAGTATCAAGTCATGGCCTGAAGCAATACAGAGCACTTACATGAAAGACAGTGAATGGCATGAGTCTGAAAATGGTGAATTGTTCCTAGAATTGGTGCTGCATTATACCCTTTCAAATACACACTGACACATACCTGCTGCTTAATATGGTAGTTGGCATACAAGGGGTGTCTCCAGTTATCTCTTGATGTCTTGTCATCTTGAAAATTTGAATTGCTGATGGATCAATGATGCCAGATGTTTCCACAGCAATCAATACAAAGACATGCATGGGATGTAGCAATGGATCTGTAATGCTTCTCCTTAATTCTCATTGCAATTCTCTGTGGCCAAAGCAACTGACCCCGGTTTGACACTGGACCTCTTCAGGTACGAAGGTACAAAGGTATCATGCAATCCCTGCACGTGATATCCCAGAGAATGGCTTCCCATATCTCCATGCAGGGCACTATAGAAACCCCGTCCGACTGTTTTATACATTTATCTACTTGGAAAATCGTCAATACGTACATCCGAATAAGTCGCAATCATTTTTGGAGCTCCAAAATGTACCGGAAGTGAGTTTTATAGCAAATTAAAAATGCGTTCAATCATAACATTTATGGTCTTTTGCATGTTATCCCTATATACCCATAAAATTTATTATAACAGGTTATTTAAATTGGTTAACACAAAGTCGCTTAACAAGAAATATTAATTGCTAACTGTATAATATTATACAATAATACTATCTCCATACTTATACCAAAAATACTTTGATATAATATATTAATTAGAAAATTAATATCTTAGTGCACCCTGGGATTCTTGTTAACCAATTTCTGCAATTATTATTGCATCTACTGTTTTTGGCCCAAATTTGGTATATAGATTTGCGATATAACGGAATATATATTGTTATTGGTAAGCAATTACATTTTTCTATAGATGTGTATTACGTACCTATGTATAACTAATTTGCACTCATCAGCATGAACTATACCATGTTACGTAGTATATAGTGTCTATGGTTATAATAATACAATGGAGTCTCATGCATGTATGTTTGTGTGTAAATATGGAGAATATAAGGAAAATTGCATCTAATGGTGTGTTTGGTTATTTGAATTGCATGTTCACATAATAATAACGGTCTAGAGTTTGCATAACTGATTGACTATTGTAAAATTCATAGGTAAATGTATCATGGATATATGGAAAGGAGGAAGGTGGACTTGATTCTTCTATATATATATGCATATAATATATATAATTGAAGCTAGGCCTAAAATATTGGCTTTATAATTGTCAACACAATGGAAAGTAGAGGACACTGATAGCATGGAAGTTATGGCTTACAGGGCTCTGCCCGAGTGATCTTCCAAGGTGGTATATAATCATGTCAATCATGCAATTCACAGCTAATGCATGTTTGAAGACCTATACTTTTAAGTGTACCTTCCAACTGAAAACATCAGCGAAGGCTTTTTTCAAACTAATAAGACTAAGTAGTGTGATTTTAAATATCCAGGATCCAGTCTCTGAAAAGTTAGAGGTAGTTAGCCGTGCATGAATTTAATTTGTTGGTTGGACCCAACCATGCAACTCTGCTCAGCTGCAGTGTAGGCAGAACTCTGAGCTTGAATGCATGTCAGAACAGATGACTTATAATTGTACACAATTGAATTTGGTGAAGAATAAAAGCCCAAGCTACGGCTGGGTCTGCACTCTCCAAATAAAATAATATGCTGATTTTAATTGGCTACAGAATAGATATCAAGGGCATATGGGCATATTTGCTATATACCCAATATACAAGCATTATATTATATTTCCAAAGATATAGTTAACTTTTGCATGCAGCATGCATGTGCCAAGGGTATATACATAGATTCATCCTGCATGGTAAATTATTCCAACCATGGATCTGCAAGTAACTAATTGCTATTGAGCTTCGGCAAGATCCTATCAGAATTTGTGGAAATATATAACCCTCAATGCAGATACCATGCACCTTATCCTAGACCTGGACTTGATTAACTCAAGCTTGAGGTCCTTGATCCTCCAATCACAAAAGCGCAGGAACAAACTACTGTTCCCTATAGTCTCGCATTGCCAGACCCTACTTGCACATTGATCAAGTAGAGTCTGGTTCACAAGACAAACTGTTCCCAACTACTGTCTGATTTTCTTGCTACGTATACCATGTCCAAAGCATATACATATTTATGTGTATAATATTATACAATATGGGCTCATATGGTATACATGCATGCAATTTGTATACAAGGGACTCATATTTTCATACTTCCTAAATTCTTCCAGCTCACAAATTGCTCTTGTACCACCCATGCAACTACTGTCATCTTGCATGTGGACAGGTCCCCCATTTACGTACATACCAGTGTATATACCAGTGTATATACCAGATCTGGTGCTGAAGAGGTTACTTGACAATGTCAATTAATGCACATGCAAGTTTTTGACTTCATCAAATAAGGATTACCAGTAAATGTCATCTATATATCTTGACTGTTACCCTTTGTTTCCGTTTCCCGTTGAGAACTTAGTATAAATTGTGCATGGAAATTGGGCACATAATCAGTCCATTAATGTGGCTTTTGCTAATTAAAACTGATGCAATTGTCACCATGCACTATACACTGAAATCATGATCAATTGGTACCAGATCCTTCAATAAGCTACAATTCAACTCCAGGTAAACTACAATCACTAGGATCTTTTGCAACATACCGTCTATATGTACGTACATACATGTAGTCAGATTATGGAATTCAACACCCTTGATTGACCCATCATTTCCATTTATTACTATATATAGTGTGTATATATATACATACATACAGAATAGTGACAAAATGGCAGCTAAAGAACTCAATTAGTAGTCAATTACACTACTGAACAACCTAAAATAGGCATAGCATTAAAGTTTTGAATATACATACATGCAACATGCACTGATGTGTTAGCAAATCTTGAGATATGATAATGGATCATTAGTAATAAGGCCTGGTACGTTTTGCTACTGTACATCATAAATAA
Organism: Halisarca cf. caerulea; assembly: GCA_963170055.1. Lineage (NCBI taxonomy): Eukaryota > Metazoa > Porifera > Demospongiae > Chondrillida > Halisarcidae > Halisarca > Halisarca cf. caerulea. Next base: position 928,436 of record CAUJGJ010000001.1, read on the forward strand.
AATCAAGTGTATCTTGTCCAAAGACGCCTGTGGACTACAGGACAATTGGTTGAAAGCAGTACAATGAGAGCAAATCTCTGTAAGTTTCCTGCTTTCTGTCTGCCGCATGATCAGCAAGCATACCTGCCCTAACTGAGGACATGTGAGCGTGGGACGAAGCAAAGGAGCCCCAACAGGTTACGTCTCACACCAGGGCACGACCTTTGGACCATGGGGTAACGGTAAGACCATCTGGTCTCCTGCTGTTACTACGACATAAACCACATAAACCACATGGTTCCAAGGTTGATGGGACATTGAAAAGTGGGTACGGTACGGTGCACGGTGTCTAAGTGCAGCATAGCACAGGAGTCGAACTACCCTTGCTTCTCCAACAGGTAAGGCCATGGACCGCTGAAGCATCCACCTGTGACCCACAATGAGAACAAGAATGAGGGCTACATAGAGGGACTCCAACCTAGAGACCTACAGCTATGCATATGCTCTCATCTGACATGTAAAGTCCAAGAGCAGAAACTGGAGGTGCATTCACAATGGGGAATATCTATCCCATGTATCCCCCCACCCTCCAGAAACAAATGTAGGTCCATATTAATCTGCTTCAAATGTGAAATGCAATAAGGGTGAAGAGTAGAATTGTAAGTGGTCAACCATTGCAATAGTTCAGTATTACTCCAAAAAATAAATCTATGACAAGTAAGAGATTACGAGGCGAATATGAACCTGTGCATATTCTGCTCAATAGAGAAATGCAATTAGAATGACTGAAAATATAATTGAAAAGATATACTTGCCACACTAGCAGACATACTTGAGCATGAAATATACAGAGAGCACTATTAAGTAGAACAGTGACAGCAACAACATCCAATCAGTGTTACGGAGGGGATAAGAGTGCAATGGTCCTTCAACATCACTAGATATCAATGATGCATTTTCACCAACTGGTATACCTAGAGAAAGACAACATTACAATACTAAACCAACAAGAAAGGTATAGCAGCGTAAGCATAACATCATTATGCGCAACCACTGCCACTGAGAGAACAAGACGTCTTGCTTAGGGTTAAATGTCTCTGCTTCTCAAAACACCATACACACTTTGTGTGAATTCAGAAAAGGTACTGATTGGTCCTAACACCCCCATAACAATAAGGTAACACACATCAGCTTCCTATTGGAAAAGATGATCCAATATCTTTGCATTTATTGTAACATGCTTGCCTGTAATGTCTGATATTGCTTGACACAGCTTTTCAAAAGGAGACAAAGGATCAAATCTCTTTGCAACCTTCCCATCATAATAAAGAACAATTGATGGATAGTAGGCAATGATGTAGTCCCTGGTTGCTCTGTGGGAAAGATATGAAATGAGAGATAATCAAGAGTACCTGTAATACAACAACACTTGGCATACTGAATAAACAAATCACACTGCACTTTATGGTTTTCCAAACCACTGATAAGAAAAAATAGCAGTTGAAATAGTACAAAGGCCACAATAGGATGAACTACATTAGAATACAAAGGAATAAAATATGCAAGCCTACACACTGGAGGGGGCATCCCCCCAGACTTCCGTTTAAGCAGAAAATGTCTTTCTGAAGGCAGGATATACAGGAAAATGTTTGAAAAACAAGCCTCAATGCTATAGTATTGAAACATTGTCTTGAGACCAATCCCCACATCCCTCAAAATGTTTAAGTTGCTATTATGGAGTACAGTGGTATTCCATATGTAGGATTGACACGAAAAAGCATGGCCACCATACATTAGCTCAAATTCGTTTTTGCCCAAAATATGGTGGCTCCATAGCTTTCAAAAGTGGATTTTGGCACATTTTGACAGACCAGCTACAAGGCAAAGTAGTTTAAAAGCTTCATAAAGCTATCTCTTTAAAGAAACTCGAAGTACACATGCCGAGGTATGGGTCGGCAACACCAGTACCATTTTAAGATTATTCTTATTCTTCTCGTTGTTTTTCGAACTGAGCTATAGGTCACCACGAAGGGTCCAAAGGTCTCATCTTTCACCAGTGAAATCTGATTGTTAGCACAAAGTACCTTTTGTGGGTTTTGAAGCAACACATACATTTCTAAAGCGAGAAAATATAATAATTATAAATATATAAATTCTATACATTTGCATGCCAGATCAGCCATTTTCAGATCAGTGAATTGGCTACACAAGACTAAGACGTGTGTACACAATGCAAAGCATTTGATGACCATTGACTTCAGCACTTATTTGTTTGAGCCTTTGTTTCAAGGTGGGTACATTGATTTTAGTAAGGTAAATGCATAGCATTTTGTTTTCACTAGTCCCAAAAATTCTTGACATTAGGTCAGTTAATAAAATCTCAAAGACAAGGAGCTGCAGGATAGTTCGCTGCAGTACCTAAAACATAAACATTTCTGTGATCTCATTGATTTAAAGTGTTCTTTTTTCAATTCTGTAGTTCATCATGTACAGTACACACATACGTAGATAGTTGTGTTGTTACACATAAACAAACACATGTCTGACAGAATTCTTTTTTTTTGGGGAACAAGTACACCATGTTACAGAAGTGTATAGCAAAGCATACGTACGTACATAGTTTCCTTCAGATACTCCCACAACATTGATGCTAAAAATGGTAAAACAGTATTGCTCACAAATCAAGATTCAAATAAGTCCACTGACCCTGTGCTGTCCACAGAAATATAACACTACTGTACCTGTACAATTGCCATGGAACACTTACATGTGCTATGAAAATAAGTACACATATATGTGTATGTCACAGTTTACCTCTCAACCTCACAGAATCAAAGAAGTTAACATGATTATCTGCATACATACGTATGTACGTACATACATAGGTAGACAAACACATTATTTCTGAAGGGAATGTGGTTTCATGTATGCATACATCCACTATTTGATATGCAGCATGGACACTTACATGTGCTAGAAATAAGTACGTACAAACACATGTGTATGTCACAGTTCACCTCTCAACCCCCACAGGGTCAAAGAAATTGGCATGATTATCTGTATATGTACGTATACATGTACGTATGTATGTACGTACAGTAAAATCTCGATGCTTATTAAAGTATCTGGCTTACTTTTAACATTGATGAATGTACCATTCCAAATGTATGGAATACATATGTGGTTGGTTAACTAGAACCTATTAGGCCAATTAGATATTTTTACAGGAAAATCAAGGTTCTAAGTAGTGAGATTTTACTGTACAAACACTTCACCTTATTTCTGAAGGGAATGTGGTTCCATGTATGCATATTTCCACTATTTGATATATGTCATGATCATAATATTATTATGAATTGTAAGGACAAAAGCAAAAGTTATTGCTACCCAGTGATACCATAGATACTCTATGGTGATACGTTATACATATGTAAGAGTTACCACATGGCTTCCTACAGAGTAACATGTTTACTGACTGAGAGCCCAAAGGCATGTAACGCCCAAGGGATGAGGCCAATAAACAATAAACTAAATAAGTCATGGGGTTTGTACATGCGTACATACAAAAACATAATACATAAACACAAACCTCAATGCCTATGTACATGTATAGGCAAAAGGCATAGCTACACTCACCTGCTATATACATGGACATCAACTGCCAGAACAGGGAAAGTATGATAGATTCGCCCCAGGGCATTGAACGTTGCCGCTGCTTTCGATGAAAATGGACAATTGGCAGCATAAAACAAAACCAAAGCACAAAAACTCTTCACGCTATTATTGTACAGCACTTCCCAAAGCTCGTCATCACTGACTATTTTTACTTGGCCAACATATGGATACAATGATGATGATTCCTTGGATAAATGATTAATGTTTACACAAGGAATCAGTGGTCCTGTGTTTGACTTTTGATGAATGTTGCAATAGGATTCCTGCTTAAAATACAAATAGTTACCCTTTATAGCAGGATTCGCACACACGTTAGGCTTGGCCGATATTAGAGGGATGACCAGTGAAGAAAAAACTATGACCATTCCCATGTTGAGCCATGAGCCGGACTGAAAACAACGTCTTGAACCCATTAGAAAGCAGCACCCCTCGAATAACATCACTTCTAATCGACACTGATGATGTAGACGCTAAAGCTTCAATAAACGAGAACCTTGTACGCAAACCTGTAAAGAGAGTCTCGGCTACCTTCAATCCTCCATTTTTGTTTTGATATTGGTGTACATACAGTGTTTGGGGCTGGGAACGAGACTAATGTTTGACACATTGTGGGTCGTTGGTCTAGCTAGCTAGACCTCGCAGATTATACAACACGTGACTATAATATTGTGTAGATCGTCTGGTTACAGGTTAGTCCAGCCAGCTGGACCCACCTTTCCCTTTCCGCCCCTCGGCGCCTCGTAGGTGGGTCCAGCTAGTCAGTGACGCAGACAGAAAACTGTTTGCCTTACCCATAAACCTTGGTGGACTTGGAATTCCTATCCTGTCACATATAGCAGACCATGAATTCTCCAACTCAGTTGCCGTAACTGAACCTCTTGTGAAATCCATCCTTAAGCAGACAGTGGAAAATAGTGTGGAAATTGAAGCTCAACAAAAAGTAACTCAGAGACATGTCAGAGAAGAAAACAGAAAACTAAAGGAAGAGCAGATGACAGCAACACTGGGCTCGCTGACCAGCACTACACGTAAAGCAACCGTGTTGGCACAAGAGAAGGGAGCTTCTGCTTGGCTCGGAACACTCCCAATTGAAGAGCATGGATTCTCGTTACATAAAGGGGCCTTCAAAGATGCCCTAGCATTAAGGTATGGGTGGCAACCAAATGAGATTCCCTCTGTCTGTTCCTGTGGAAAAGCCAACTCTGTACAACACGCACTCAGTTGTACCAAAGGAGGTTTGCCAATTCACCGACACAATGACATCCGTGACCTCACAGCAACACTGATGGATGAAGTCAGCACCTCCACAGAGATTGAGCCTCCCCTACAACCACTCACTGGTGAGGTCCTTCATGGGAGGTCCGCAAACATCCAAGATGAAAGCCGGGTAGATATCAGATGTAGAGGTTTCTGGAATAGATTTCAAGATGCATTTTTTGATGTAAGGGTTTTTAACCCGTTGGCATCTTCGAACCAGAACTCATCTATCAACACTACATTCATCCGGCATGAGAGAAAAGAGAAGAGCCTATGACCAAAGAATCAGAGAGGTGGAACACGGTTCTTTTGCCCCACTGGTATTTTCAGCCACTGGTGGAATGGGCCCATCCACCACCATTGTGTACAAGCGATTGGCAACCCTTCTGGCCTACAAGCGAGGACAGAGCTACAGCATGGTGATGAAGTGGCTCAGATGCAGACTGTCATTCAGCCTCCTACGATCATCTATTGCTGCTATCAGGGGCACCAGACAATTGCGATTCAATGGGCAGTCGACACAGCAAATTGATCTCGCCATTGCAGAGGGCCACATCCCCTCTACTTGACTAGATTTCGGTAACACATATTGTTAACCTTACTGTGATATAAATTATAGTGTTATTTTTTCTTTTTTTATTCTAAGGTCTACATGTCTGTCTTTTGATTCTGATTGATTTACTAGTCTCACAGAGTCTAGCTAACTAGACCGTCCTCGCAGACGCCTAGCCGTCCTCGCCTTTCCACGCCGTAGGCGTCTGCGAGGACGGTCTAGCTAGCTAGACTAGGGTCCAGCTGGCTGGACTAGTTACAGGTCCGTAATCGTCTCACGCTCAGTAAAATGGCGGGTTTAAGTCGTGATTCCCCGAATTTGCCAGCTGAAGACTTGGAGGATCAGTGGTTATATGGAGCCGGTAAGAATTGATTGTAGGTATAAGAGAGAGATATTTTCAATGACACTGCTATGATTTATATCTTGTAAATTAAATTCATTTGACTGTTAGGGAGGATAGTATACTGAATACGAAGAGTGAAGGTGTACTTAGATCGATCTTTGATTGCGCGCAGTATGAAAACCGTACTTTTACACTATGTGTCCTAGTCTAACATAGTTCACCTAAAATCTGCAATTTCTGGTAACAAGGAAAGGCAGCTGTTTCGGTAATCAACCTTATTTTGTACCTGGGGAGTGGAGTGAACAATGGCATTACCCTTTGGAATGTGTATTATTATTATTACTAGTTGTGATCAAAGTTCAGAACCTCGCGGAATTGTGTTGCAATTGCTGCATGAATTGTGTCACATGATAATATTAACTGATGTATTGTGCTGTAGTATGTATCATTGTTACCCTAGGCCTTTTGTCAGAGTATAATTATGGGCAAATCCCACAGACCTTGCTGGGTGGTCACTCCTTAAGTGGCTCAGGACATGGTTACCCTTGTTGACCACCTTGCTTCTTGTATATTATTATTATTATTATTATTAAAGTGCAACATGTCACAAGACACTAGGACAAGCAGTCCAATGAAGCACTACTAAACACAGAATCTGTCTGTCCACATATACGTACATGATTGCCTTCATAATCGATGGGATCTTGCAGGCAAGGTCCAAGATCATTGCAGTCTTCTGGTCATCATCCGGACGTGCAAAATCATCCAGACTGAGATGAGCTTGTAGCTTTTCAAACAGTATCACTCTGCTGGCTTGCCATGCATCACAGTGGAGTAGCCAATGCCCGATATCTTCAATGTCACCAGAGGGACATTCCTTGCAAAAACGCTCTTCCCTAGGAACCCCCCTCCATCTTCCAGTTTCAATGTGGAAGTGAGCTGTTCCCCCTCTCAATTTCATAAGCACTGTTCTGTGAGCCTTGTTGAGAACATCGCAGCATCTGTTACAACATCCGGACTTGCAAATGGTGTTCAAAACTGATAGCTTTGGGCGGTTTTCCATCTCTATCAACCAGGAATCCGTAATCCTTCTCCAAGCAATACTGTTGAGCATTGCTTTCAATTCAGGCAGAGAGACCTTCTTGATGACTTGTCCTGAAAGGTCAGACCAGCCAAACTGAACCAGGAGATGCTTCAAGTTTTTCAGCCATAAACCATTTCATTTCATGTATATGTATGTACATAGCAGGTGTCATACGTGTCATTAACACACCTTCAATTTTGACAATGTTTAAATTAAATGTGCAGACATGGAGGCTAAGCCGGACTGGAGAATATAATTATGAAGAGTTGTTGATGTTTGTCTTGAATGCACTGATGATCTCAAACATATTATATGTTAAATATGATTTGTATGTTTTTTTATTGGGCTGGCCACATTTCATGACAAATACCAGTATCCCAGTTCATTTGTTTCCATTTATGCTGTGTGGTGTTCGAAAAGCCATAATGGGCTGGTCGTACACAATGTGTCGCAATATGTGTGTCTGACAGTGTCTTGCATAATCAGCTCAAAGCTCTAGATCTGATTCACTTTGGTTTTGCCATTCAGGCTGCAAGTAGATGTGAATATGTGTTTGACAATGTTTTAATCCTGGTTGTTCCACTAAATTGTGAATGGTATATATACTGATAGTATGTGTTTCACTGGGTTTCAGTAATAAGTATGTATCCCTAAAGTTTGTTAGTCTCAAATAACTAGATCTCCACCCCTCCATTTTTATGGCCCTTGCCCTGCAAAAGTGGAGGGGGCGAAAACCATCTTGTATACAGATTCTGAGGAGTTTGAGGATGATTTAGAAGACGAGATTACTTTCGACCAGTGCTAAACCAGTCCCCCATTATATCGATTGGACTAGTTATCACATCCCATTTCGATCAAGAAGAGATTTCAAATGTTGGCCTTTAACGAGCAATACCCCCAATTAAGTGCGTGGAATTCCCGATCAGAGTTAGCTACCAACTGGAAGTCACTGACGAAATTAGTAAACCTTGCTAACACTTGGTAATTATTATCATTATTAAGTTGCAGCATGCACTATGGCAACAAGCCCAATGAAGTACTATAATATATCACAAAAAGCAGAGACGAAAACAATTGTTCCTCATTCTACACATAAAACAGCGAGCCCCACTTAATCGCATACCAGTTAAAGGAATATTCTGGTTGTAATGCAATGCAATCTCCAAGTACAGAATCATTTGTATATATGCACTGTAGTAAAAGAACTGCTTGAAGGAAGACCACTTGAAGGAATATTTTGGATGTATGTAGGAATAGGAATTCAAATCATTTATATTCATGAGCAGGGGTGTAAACTAACTTTTTCCTTCACTAGCCACCTGGGCTAGTGACACCTAAAAGATACCAGCCCAAGTATTCATTCACTAGCCCAGTTGATATAGCCTTTATTATACTACTTTAGTACTTGATAGCAACTAATGTCTTCATGTCCACTAGGGTCTATTGCATGGTGTGATGTCTGTAAAGGGGATCTAAGATAACCATCAGGTTTATTCAGAAAAATACATAGTACAAGATTTCAGGACTGATCTAGACTTCAATGGCAGGCTCGTTTGGGATGTTTGCTAAGACCATGTTCTTTGAGTCTTCAATGTCATACAGTATCACCCCAATACTCACAAAACACCCACTCTATCTAGATACTTTTACCATGCACCCTTCCCTTATTTTCCTACAACTTTTGTGCTTTGCCTACAAATCAATGTAGGCAAGGCACAGAAAGGAGAGGGGCAATAGCAAGGTATAGTGAGGTACGTAGCAGGTGGGGCCTTAAACAGTTTTCTTCAGGCTCCTTTGTGCCACTCAAACAGATTCTGAATACAGTACATACATAGATTAATCTGTTGCCATTGTGCATGTGTGTTACAGGAATTCAAGTGAGGGGGGAGGTTGGGGCAATTCGGTCCCAGGTGGGGGGGGGGGGGGGGGTGACGGCTGAATATCCTCCTTAACCCTCCCCCTGCCCCCCCCCCCCCATAAAAGAAACCACAGTTGTTTTCTTTCTAAAAAATAACTGTGAGATTGAATGTTTTGCTGCAAGCCTTAGCCCCAGACTAAACACCACAGACCTGTGACGTCACGAGTGCAGAAGCTTGCTAAGTGCCCAGGGCTTCTCTAAAGCAAAAATAGAAATTTTCGGCACGCATTCAAAAACTACTTTAATAATATTGATTACAGCCCTACTTTTGAAGGGTACTAATCCTAAGCTTCCTTCATTGCAACTTGAGTAGCTGTACTTGAATTCTTATCAAAGCTACAGCTGGAGAACTTAGATCAGCCATGTTGGGAAGGTAGTCTTACTGGCCACACGGGCGCCCATCTTCATTAGTTTTACTAGCCCATGGTAGAATCTACTCGCCTCGGACTGGCGGGCGAGTGTTAATTTTCACCCCTGCATGAGTATATAAACCATACTGTTTATAAAAATAGTACTATAAGCACAAGTTAATCCAAGTCAGTTATAGTTACCCTGTAAAGAAAAGTCAATAACATTGCTTGCTACCTCTTAAAATTCCCATTTGAAGCATGTTATTCTATCCACTGTACGTATATGTATATATAATACATACATATATTCATACGTACATTGAATATACAAAAGACAGTCCCCACTATTGACACAGCAGGAATGTATGTTCTGGATAAGGGAATAATTTTGCCTCGTCTGGAAGGTATGCAATTAACAGGGCCCACTATATATATGTAGACAATCGTGCATAAGACTCCTAAGTTGCTACTAGAGTGAATCCTCCAATGCATGCATATCAAAGCGTTGTCTGACTCAAAGGATTGTTAACTATGTAATTTACAAAGGCATTGTGATTGCAGAGGAAGCTGATTTTTTAGTGTACATACGTATATCCCAGCTCTGTATGTTACTATGTGTATTTATTTTGTGCATCCATCCATCATCTTGTGATGTGTTCTGCAGTCTAATTGGGTACATTTTACGACAGTGAATTCTCCAAATGAAGGACACTTTGGGACAGTCATTTTGTCCTTTATAAGGAGGATGTCCTTAATTGGGAAGTCGAAAATGTATTGAAACTATAGGGAAAAAATATTTTGGGAGCTCAAGCTGTGTCCTTTGTCCTTATTTCGGAGCATCCGCTATCAGAGATTTCACTGTATCCCATGGTAAAGAAGAAAAGTAGACACACCAACTAGACTCTTGCTCCTGCCAAGGAAAAGGTGATCAGTTGTGGCATACATAATTATTGTCATTGCATCTATGTATATCCATGGTTTGTGGTGCATCAGTATCCTAGTCTAGGATTATTTAAGCATGATAGACATTGGATATAGATGCAATAACAATAACTACATGCGTATGTGTAGCATGGCTAATCATTTTCTTTGGTCCCAGCAAGAGTCTGGTCTGGTGTGTCCAAGGGTGTGTCTACTTTTCTTCTAAAAACATTCAAGCAATGCAAGAAAGTTAGTGCATGCATGTGTTCCATTTTACCAAAGTTAAGTCAGTTATGTAGTTCAACTGAGCAAATCCCTTATGCTTGCTTCTTATTTTACTTTACGTTATGTAAACACTACGGAACAATACCCTTTTAATAACGACAAAAATACGGACTAATTACGGATAAGACGACTAAACTACAGGTAAACGTATTCCCTAACTACAAAGCAAACTACAGACCAAAAGGTACGAATCGAAGTAGAGGCGACCTAGCGACAAGCAACACCACTCGACTTCATATACGACGAATTCTAACCTATGCATAAGCGGACACTCAGCGGATCGAATTACAGATTCAAAAGGGCCAAATAAAAAAACAGCGAAATAGCAATCTGCGATTTGTTATAACAAAAGAATTCTCCTTCAAACACGATTCGTACTTACGTACATTACGAAACTTCATAAAAACATTATCCAACAATGTAATAACATTACGAAATGTCAAGTTTTTTGTAACCCATACTGTACATGTGTTCACACGCACACACACACACACACACACACACACACACACACACACACACACACACACGCACACAAGATGTATTTTCTTGACCAATTTTGTTTGTGATGTGCTACAGACGGATTACATATTCCCTGCCATTTATTGTAAAATGCTGTAAATTAGGTAACAGGTATTTGCAAATATGTAGACTCCACCAGTAGCCCAAACAACTTCTGGAAAATTCCAACTTGAACATATCTTCAATCTCCAAGCTATTGGAACTATCATATTAATCATCTCATAGGCAGAGTTTTTCATAGTTTAAATCATCTCAAACCTCTTTATTGGGTCCTTCCTCACTCTGTTTTTGCTCTGTATTAATTGATGTTGTTTGGGAAAGTTGCACTAAGAAGGACTCCAATAGACTCCAAACCCTTTTCAATTGCCCTTCAATTAGCACCCTTGATTGTATTCCACTTTTGCTTTGTGATCTGAACTTGGTTTTATTTCCCTTGAGGCTCACAGAAATCTCTATCAAGTTGAAATGATGTCAACAGTGTTCTCCCCAGAAATATTTTAAGGGATGTTGAAGTTCATGCCACCTTGAGTGTACATATTATCAGGGGCGGATGTAGGAAAGCTCATGGAAAAAAAGGTTCCCAAGTTGCTGTGGGTACTTGATGACCCTTTTTAGGGAATGGCTATTAGCATTTATATATCTATTGTGGGTGAGCTAAGTCTTTCCTGTTCACCTAAATCGCTATACACTTCTTCTTTTAGCAGATTTACCAGTTGTATTTCCTATTTTAATGCCTTCTTTTCTCTAAAAATGCAGTCAACTTATCTTCCACTAAGCGCGGGCGGTTCAGTTCAGTGATCAAATTATGTTTATCCTTAAAGATCGTACGCTTGCGACGTCAATCGAGCACGAAAACGCCTGCTGTCACACGAAGTACGTTTCATGACGTCATCACATTAAAATGGAGAATACTCGTGGAGGTTATTTTAGTTTAAGTTTGGGCGTTTGCATCATTTGTTCTCCTAAAAAATACTCTAAAGGCCCATAGATGTACGCTTCTGCAAAAACTAGGAAGAAAAGAAGGCATGTCGGCCCAACATGCCTTAAGATACCTGGGGAGAACACTGTGTCAAGAATTTGAATTCTCTTGCACCTCCATATGTACGTACTTCTCCTCTCTCTTCAATCTCATTCCTATCAAACTCGTACTCGACATCTACCAAAAATGTCTTAATTGTGTCAAAACTTCATTTGGTCCATGTGCCTTCCTCTTCTCTGACCTCTCTCTCTGGCACCACATACGTACCTTCATCACTTTGAACGATTGAATCTGCAACCGCTTTGCCAAAAGTACTTATTCTGCACCATGCAATAACATAAGTATTACCAGGTCCTAGTTTGCATGTCCTGTATGAACAGCTTAATTGCCATATTTGAATCATCATTTGTATTCAGCTCGATCTGTTGGTACCATTTTGCATTTGCTCTTCTGATTCAATGGAATTGCATATTCTTATATTCTTATTCATTTTATTTTTTGTCTGTTTGCTTTTGTATCTTGTTTCCTGGGTGCCAGGATAGTAGCCATTGGCTAAAAGCTCTCCTAGATAAAATACATAATCTTGCTTAACCCAATCTCCACTCCACATCTGTGCACACAGTCACCTGAAGCCCACTAAGGGCAACATCCATTGTGACTATGACAAAATGAAAACATTACAACTACGGTACTTTTCATAATGAAGTGAACAATATCGCGCGTTCGACCGGCGGTCAATGAGGCGACAGTTGACGTTTGGGCACACGATGACCATTCGACGGTCAGCTGAATCTCCCCGACAGTCATCATTACGTAATGTTTACTTTGGTGTGAAAGTAGTTTTAGAAAATGGCACATTCGATCGAGCTACATTGTTCAACAAATTTTGCTTTTCAAGCGCAAAGGGAAGTCTTACCGCCGGATTGTAGATATTCTGGGCAAAGAGGGCCACACTGTTACTAAGTCGGGGATATGTAGCTTTCTAAAGCGGTACAAAGAAAGAGAAAGTATCCTTAGAAAGCCAGGAACGGGTACGAAGTCCAAGAAATATTCGAACATTCTTAAATTGGTAGACTCTCATATGGAGCAGGACGATGAAGCCTCTCTGAAAGATCTTCCAAAATTATTGCAGAAAGATGATACTTGTTAATATTTTTAACCTATAGAGGTTATGCGTTGACGTCACACTTTAGATGTGACGTCACACTTCCAAGTGGCAAGAATGCACACGCAAGGATGGAGAATATCCCTTCTTACGATTATAACTGAACGCTCGACCGGAATATCCAAAAAATTAATCGAGGACTGCTATCCCACATTAGAAACAAAGATTGCTATGTCCTTAAATAGACGCTAAAGGTATTTCGATATTTTGCCCTCCTGGTCTCTTAGCAATCACTCGTGGCAGATTCTGACCATACAGTTGTACTGAAAACGAGACAGAAATGTGAGAGATCAAGGTTTGGAAACAATAGTGATCCGCGTAATGATGCTATTAAGCAAAATCAGAAACTTACCTTTAGCGTCTTTTTAAGGAGATAGCAATCTTTGTTTCTAACGTGGGATAGCAGTCGTCAATTAAATTTTGGATATTTCGGTCAAGCATTCAGTTGCAGTCGAAAGAATGGATATTCTCTATCCTTGCGTGTACATTCTTGCCACTCAGAAGTGTGACGTCACGTCTAAAGTGTGGCTTCAAACGCATTACCTCTATATCACTGGTCAACGCGTCGATACGAAGCGGTCAACACCCTGGCGAATACCGATCAATGCCTCAACCGACAGCGCTCTGACAATCGACAGATTCTGGTCGGCCGACCGACAGAGCGACATCATTCACTTTATTAAGAAAAGTACCGTATGTGCTGCTTATCATCATAATGCTTCTCTAACCTTGACTAAGCTCACCCCCAAGATGATGATTATCTGTCTATGTATGTCCATAGTTACTACTACGTAGTACTAATACAGTATGCTTCATAAAAATCGTAACGCCAACCAAAATCCTTTAATAGGTATTAGCGCTTTCCGGTGATGGAATGTCAGTTGCAGAAGTGAAATTATAGCTTCGCTGTGCGATTTACAGAAAGCCGTAATCTGATAGCGTTTATCCAAATTAATCTTTTCTCGGTTCACCCTTAAATGCTGCCAAGTGAATGTACGTATACTTCTATCGATTCCAAAGAAATTCGAAGGAGTGATGTTTGTCAGCTATTTTACGAATCAGCGAATTTCCATATGCTCGACTTTATCTTCACTGCAACTCCTAGACTGCTTATCCTTCGCGAAACTTTCTAGATGCATTATCTTGTCTTTGAAGCTTTGAATATACATCAAGAAACGCCTTGCCATCACATCTAAACGAACTGTTACCTTCATAAAGAAAAATGTAAGTTTAAATGTAAACCGAAATCTGTTAACGCTTCGCGCTTGGCGCTTAAATTAGCGTTAGTCAAACATCAAACGCCTACCGCTAATAGAAACTTGCCAAACGCTGAACGTGACGGAAAGTGTCCAATTCAAACCGGAAAGGGCTATTCTCATCAGTTTTTTTATGAAGCGTACCGTACGTAATGGCAACAAATGACTCCTAAATTTTTGCGATCACAGCCTAACCATAGACCCTACAACATGCCTAACTCACAAATTTACAAATTATTATCCTCACAAGAATCTGCATCTACAGGTATTTATTTGTTTTACTGTTCCAGTGAAGTCAGAATGTAAATTATACATTGGGCAATCAAAGCCTACATATGTATGTACATACATATACTTGGTATATACGTATGTAGACATACACTTGATTCTTGTCGCATTGTTTTGTGCGTATTGTGATATTGTATGCATAATTGGTGGTTGCAATAGCTGTCATGTGTTTCTATCTCGGCATTAGACAATGTAAGTTGAAATTAGACACTCTTTGACCAGAGTATGCTTTGATCTGATTTAGTCTGCATACCAAGCGAAACTGCAATAATCTCTTACTGTGTACATTTTTTTTTACTTTTTTCAATAGGTGGAGGTGCTCCAAGTCAGGACCAAGCAGAGATCACTGGTTCAGAACCACAAGGCAATGCTTCCTTTGGCCATCCAGCTCAAACGTACGTATACTAGTGTTCCTACGTATGTGTACATACGTATGTTTGCATGTGGATATCATATGTTTGCATACATACCTTAAATATATGGAATATGGATTTTGATACAATTTTAATTGGACTGAGTGCACTGTGCAAATTTCTACATCCCACAGCATACGTATACGGACATACGTACATATGTGTGGGATGTAGGACTTAGTGCACACTCAACTAAACTAAACCCTATACCCCCATCTAGCCTCATGTACGTATGTATAGCCCTGTGCCCATTTCACACAACTTACACTTGTTCCAAGTGTTTTTGGAGGATGCATTTTAATGAAGCCTTAGAAAGGTGACATGGTTACTACCCAATATATTATGAAGTAAAGACATGCACAGTATAGTTGACAGAAAAATATTGACCTACATACATAAAATTTCTATGGTGACAACAGTATATGTTGTGCTGTTTATAGTTATCTTTAATTTACATCCCAGAATGATGATATTCTTTGCAAATTGCCATTTGTGTTTTACTGTTGTTCGGTGATAATTTGAATGCGAATATGACCCATGCTACATATATTGCTGGGAGTGATTATATGTTAAAGGCCATATTGTAGAATTATCCAGTAGTTTACTCTGTATTTGGCAGTTGTACATGCTGGTAGTTTGTGTTAGGGGTATACCAAATTATGGCATGGAAATTCTGACTGGGATTGTTATAAATCTGTCTCCTTTTCACGCTACTGCTGTATATTGTGTAGGAAGCACATGAATCACTAGTGGATTTTCTTGTATCCCACTCTGTTTATATTGTCTTTCATTACAGAAATGAGTATTTGGAGGAATCCACTCCAGCAAACTTGCCTTTGCATGTACGTAAGTCTGTCCTGTGCATGCATGCATAGACTGTAGTTGTACAGAATATACACAAATTAGGAACATACAAGGATACAACGAGAATGTAGTGTTTTAAAATCCTCAATAGCTATTCTTCTACCTTTTCTTTTCCACATACGTATCTACAATCTCTTCAAGGTCAAAAAGTAATTAGTAGCTTTTGTGCCAGCAATCTTAGTCAGTGTCTAATCTAACACAGTGGTGGTAGAACATGTAAACTTTAGGGGGGGAGGGGGGGGGGGGGGGGGGGGTATGATGTGCATAGCAATTGAATGCATATTATCCTTTGATATTGCTTGAAAGGTAGCATCAAACTTTTTTGTTAAATTGTTGTATATTGAATGATGTCATGGCAGGCATGCATGAGGATTTATAGAGTCACAATTAATGTGGTTTACCTTAAAATTAATGAGAAATCATATATTTTATATTTGGGGGGGGGGGGGGCATTTTCAGTATTTTCCATTGTAAAGTCATAGTAATTACCGAGCGGTTTAGCGAGGTTAACTGTTTCCGTCGCCAATGGGAGTCCAATCAAGGTTGCCCATGCATTTCGTAGGATAAAATTCCACCTTTTGGCCCAGAACTGATATTTTCAACTCAAATTGTGGCTCCATTTCGACACTGATGTACACATCTATAACATACAGCTGCTTGTATACGCATGCACTATAAGATAAGCCTTGAACCATTTCGATCAGAGTATGGACAGTTCGGTAAAGCGCCTAAGAATTTTCAAATTTCGGCTTACTTGGCAGTCTCATTGTTCCATTTGGAGGTCAATGCATCATCTTATAAGGCCTAAAACATAAATATCTTGAAATTTTGTTAAGTGATTCTTAAAATTCAATAAAGAAGAGGTAGGATTTCTGATTTTAGCGTTCAGGTCACTAAATACGTCTGCCATGATGGCAGCCATCTGCAATATGATGTAGCCTCGCTCATTGCGCATGCTCCATCACTTGCGGCGACTAGACTCGATGATTATTCTCTTCATTGCACAGTCCCTGTTTGAGATTTTCGTTCTTTTGGGCAATACTTTACTGTTTCATTGACATCTCGAGTGAACATGAGCCTAAATGTGTTCTACACGGCCGAAATATGCACTTCTGGTGTTGAAAGATCCATTTTCAAAGCGGCGTTCAAGTTCGGATCGACAATATCTGATTATATCGCCGGTAAGCAATGTGTTCAGAGATCTTCAGTTACGTACAGAAATGATTTAGAAGAAGAGCTGTATGCCTAGCTATCTATAGGTAGTTTAGCTTAATTATATTTTTGCTGGATGGGTCTATACTGCCATGTCCGACTTGAGTATCTGTGGTCTGCCAAGTCATTTGTAACAAGTAGTGATTTCGTTGCAATTAAACATATGAGGCAAAAATAAAAACAAAATGTTAACCATTTGAGTAACTGGCCAATTCACAGAATGAGTCAAATTGCTCACCGTGGCAGCGACAGTGAGTCACTATCCTATGCTCCGGAAGCTCTTGCGGTGACGCCTATAGTTACTGTAACAATTTCTGCAACAGTGCATCCTGATATACCACAATTGCTAACCAACAACTTGAACCATAGACACTGTAGTATATAGTGTCTATGCTTGAACCAATTTCATGCACAGTAGCCTGTATCGCAACTTCAATCCAGCCACATACGTATACAGTAAATGCCTCAATTTCTGGGACCACAATTTAAAAGGCATGCACTTTAAATTATCTATATATAACAGATAGGCTTCATGCACAGCATTAAGACAAATTCCATGAACAGTAGGTCAAATGTAATAATAGTATTGATTGTTTAACATGTCATGAAGTATGCATGGCCATCACATACTTCTGATATTCAAATGAGTGTTTACATTGCATTGTATGGCGACAAAACTGATCCAAAAACTTCTCATTCAATTTGTCAAAAGCAACAGTTACGGAACAATATGCATCCTGGACCAGTACCTCAATGCTTACAAACTTATTATAATTACAATATTTATGTATAATTTGACACTGTACAGAAAATTGGTGGTCAATGTGGTTATAAAGAACATGTCCTTAGTCTATCACAAGACATGCATACAATCACGTGATTCTTGTCAATGAATTGCCTCATGAATGTTACTGCACTTAAAGCAGTGTTCATCCGAATTTTCTATATACAGCACTTAGTCTAGCTTACTTTGCACCTGCTTATTCTTTATTATGCTATTGTAAAATATGAATGGTTGTAAGGTCTAATTGAACTCAAAGCTATAAATAAACGAAAGGTGTCCCAACTTTCTTCTGTCAAACTGTATCAGCAGCTGATACATGTATTGGCTGGAATGCACATCAATCTATATAATTGTCATATGCTAACTCGATCACAGATGATACAGTCAATGACACAGTCAATGAAAGGCAATGAAAGCCACAATTGTAAATCACAAAACATAGTACTGATTCAAAAATGGATGCAGATCAAATGTCCATGCAACATTCGGTATACTTTCAACTTAATTCCAATCTCAATCAAGGCAGTTCAGTACATGTTTACGGCTGTGGTAAACCTGATTTGTAGTTCATGCCAAACTATGAAAGCTGTATGGTGCATGGTACTTGCAACAGACAAATCATCAAGTGAACTGAGCTATCATGCACAATCCTAACATACTGTATGCATGCAGCAGATTATTGCAGAAGGTATCACAGCTCTAATGACAATAATTATTATTGAATATGAGTTAATTGGCTCACAACCAGTCTCACATAGTCAGACCCCTAACTTGAAATTGGCTTCACATGTTGTTGCATACCTTTCCCTTTATATCGGATCTAAGGGGTCAACTTTAGGTATGCATGAGCTATAGATTAGCTCACAATATGGATTAATAGATTACGTTTATACTACTGTTATGCAATCATTTCACCCACATTCCCAAACCCAATTCAATTTCTATGTTAAGATTCTTTTTAGAGTAGTCTTGTTCCCAGGGCGCAGGAAGTGTATGCATGGATCTGGGAACAAGACTATTTTTATTATTATTTTCACAAGATTCTGAACTTTGTTCACAGCTAGTTAGTATTATTGTATAAGAATTTAGGGGGGCGGTGTTCCCTCAACTAAAATTTAGGGGGGGGGGGGGGGGGGGGGTGCCCCCCTGGTTCCACTGCCAATGTAATAGGTATAAGTGGTATACGTAGGTGTGTAATTCTCCAATGTGCCTTATCAGAACCATTAGTCTATAGGTAGGGTTCTATCCAGTGGGGGGGGGGATATAGCTTCCACCCTAAACTCTCCAGCTTTCACCCCAAAAATTCCAACTGTAGTGCTAATTACTATAGAGAAGGCCCTATTTGAGCATCAAAATCAACCTTGAATTAATGGTCCAAAATGGCCTCAGATACCACCTTATATAACCTACAAAATCATATTTTTCCCTGGGGCAGCATTCCCCCAGACCCCCTAGTTATGGTACAAGAAATAATAAAGTTGACGCTTGACTGCCAAATTACGCCCATAATTTCAGGCGTAAAACGTCTGTTGTTGCTAAAAATTACGCCCGTAGCACACTTCGTAAGAATTTAACAAAAATCATGGTTGCACAATATTATGACGCATCCTAAAAATGGTGGCCACGTACGAACATTCTTGATATGTAGCTGTGAGCATTGTTGTAGAAGAATGTAGTGGAATTCTCCTCTTTCGGTTTGATTTCCTTCAAAAATCTTAAAAAGGTTTCAAAAATGCCAATGTGGCATTCTCACGGCTGTCTCGCACTCACCGCGAGTCTCGTATGAACTTGCCTACGAGCTTACAATAAACATTTGAGGAGACATCCATCCCTTTAGAGGATGATACCTTGATTTTAATGCTTAAATTTCTAAAGAAATTGCACTTCATGTCGATTTTGTTCCTGTAGATTTCTATTCACATGCACGAACTCATTTATTTGCCTGTAAATCTTCCATAAGAAAAAGAAATCAGGCACGTAAAACGGTCCGTAATAAGGACGTCCGTAGAAGCATTCTACGCTTGTTTTACGTCAACTTTAGTATTTCTTGTACCATATGTATACTTCTACTGTGCCACTTAGGATACCTTGTATGTATAAGTATAGGTTATACACTGGGAGCGGGAAGTTAAGCGATTTACACACCTGAGGGCGGAGCCCAAAGGTGTGAATCGCTAAACCTTCCGTTCCCATTGTATAGCTATCTTGTACCATGATGCTGGACACCTGAAGGCGTAGCCTGAGGATATTGTAACAGTTCATTTCCCACCTACATATTTCTACTGCGTTGCAACGGAGAGATGACTGATCCTTTCCTATCAAAATTATTTTGCGATTGCCTTCAATCCTAGTCCATGCCTTAGCAAATACGTCCGCTTACAACCACCCAACGATCAGCTAATATGACCGCCTACAGCCAAGCCCTACAATTCATTGACTAGAATGCCTCTATCCTGTCATTTGCTGATGATCAAAATATTTCCATCCACCCGTTTACTGATCCGAACGCATTTAGCCAACTGTCTGCCGATCTGACCGCCTCCATCCAGTCATTTACTGACACGAATACCTCCATCCAACCGTCTGCTGATGCAAACTCTTATTTAATAATAATTATAATAATAATTATTTGATGGTTGGGTGGACATATTCAGGTCGGAGGCGGCCATATCAGCTAAGAGATGGACCAAAAACTCATCTGGATTGGAGGTAATTGCAAATTCTGTTAGGAAAGGATCAGTCAGCTCCGTTTACATTGTGGTAGAACAATAGAAAAAGACAGAAAAATGAACTGTGCTAGCTGAAAGGAATATACACCTCATGAATGAGGCACTAACCTACCTCATGAGGTGGGTTAGTGAATTATACACCCAGTCACATCAAAGGATACACCCACGCATCATGGTACAATCTACAGTCATGTCTTGTGCGGCAGGCATGAACTGTAATACTCAAGCTTCCCCCCCCAACAAGTTGATCCTAGATAGAACCCTGATAGGTGTTCAGTGTCAGATCAGTACCAGAAATCTGGGCATCTTATCATGTCATTTGAGAACTATATCAATCTCAGAAGGTATAAAATTCAAAAAATATGGGAGAGCATGCCCCAAGCCCCCCCCCCCCCCCCCCCAGAAGGCACGTTATCACATGCACTCCCTTTGCTCCCCCTCATTTTTTTCATAAGTATTATTCTGCCACTCCTTACCCATTTTTCTAAATGAAACTCTGCATACGTATGTACTTTCTCACTGGTTTCTTAGGAATCCGTAGGAGAGAGTTCAAGTGATAGTGATAGTGATGATGTTCAGATACATATTGGAGAAATACGGACAACTCCTTTCCAACAGTGAGTATTCCATTTTGCTTCATCACATAAATTATCCTCTTTTTGGTTGCTTTAGGCCTTATCGACCACCACAAAAGCAGCCCACTGGTAAGTTGTTTGGATTGTGCATATGTACGTACGTATGTATAAATACATTAGTAGCACTGACAGCTTCCACCATACTTGCCTATATACTGATGTGGAGTGAACTTTGCTTTATAATGTGTAAACCCTCTGTTTGTATATTAATAGGAGGCTATGGACAAAGTAGTGACAATTTACACAATAAGATAAACCTTGGAGAAATTGGTCAAGTTAATGGTGTTCCTATTTTCCAATATGATATGAATTCATCTGATAAACCATGGAAGCAGCCTGGTGTGTTATTTTGCAACATATGATATCAACACAAAGTGTACATATGAAGATGCTTTTATTTTAGGTGCCGACATTACTGACTATTTTAACTATGGCTTCACCGAAGAAACCTGGAGGGTATATTGTGAAAAACAAAAGAAAATGAGAAGTGAAATTCAACTATTAAACCATTCTGTATGTATCCAATTGTTTTTGTGTTATGCATTTGCCTTATCCTGTGGTCATGATTCATTTTGTAATATGTTTCATTAATGCTAAATGTGTATTTGCAAATTGTTTGCAGTTATCCCAAAGTGATAATGTCAAAATGATACCAACCATTGGACAGCAAAGTAAGTGCATAAACAGAATCATAGAAGGTATTTGACATGCTAAGCTAAAATGTAGAATAATGTTCTCATTTTAGTATTTGATGCATGTCAAACTTGCAAAGTTTTGCTTTCATGGGCTTGAACAGGCGCACACTTAACAATAACTAACATTTACGGGACTTAAACAGGCACACACTTAACGATAACTGACATTTACGGAGACCTGATTGCAATAATTGTACTTACCAACTGCTCTAAATCCTACAGTGTTTTAAAGAATTAGTTGATTCTGCACTGAAGTTTCTTCTTGTGTGGGTATGCACATTCTCTTTTTGTTGTCTTGTGAATTCATTTGTACTCCCTCTCCTACTCCTTGCCCTTTTCTGAAGCAAGTAGATGAACCATGTCCATGGTATGGACCATATTGGCATTTCTTCATTCACCTAGTACTGTACATCTGGTCTTTGTGTTCCTTTGAACTTATGTGTGTGGTGTATTCTGCCAGTCTGTAGACTCAGTCACAGTCCACTTGGAGACTGCTCCCCATGTACTATACTTATGTGTACATAAAATATAGTAGAAGTACGTATATACCTATATGTACATTTGTCCATACTATCTACATACGTACGTATGCTTACGAACACAAGTTGCTACGAGTTCTTGGCATTTATGTATGTACGTATGTACATACGTGTGTAGTTAAAGCCCTCTTGCAATAAGAATATCATTTTTGTCAGTACACAATGCATTATAATAGTCTGTATCTAGCCAGTTTCCATGTCTTTTTCTATTTTTTATTGACACAGGCTGCTGTATGGTGCAATAACATGTATTAGCTAGATGTCTTCTTTTTCTACAGACCACTTCAGTCAAGAGACTCCCCAAACAGAGGAAGTGCATCAGCACCCAGTTGGTATGTGTGTTATTGTGAGCAGTTCGTAGATTTACAGTATCTGCTTACATTCTTACGTACGTACGTATGTGCATACCTTCCAAATATAGGAACTCCTCCTCCTGAGGGACGGTCAACCCCTGAAATGGACTCCGGATATTCAATGAAGTATGTTGCAGTTTAAGTTCGTTGATTTTACAGTTTTTTTCCAACCGTTTATTGTTTCTTTTCAAAGGGGTTCTGTTGTCCCTGGTCCAGGGAAACTGCCACTGTTGTCAGGTTAGCAATATCTTGTTGTTCTGATAAATTATAATAATAATAATAATATTGAGTGTCCACATGAAAAGGGACCTTCAGGCAAAATTTGACATAATGATGATACTGCAGCAGCTGTATGTACTGTACATATCAAGACACACCCTATGCTACAGTATCAAGTCCCAATTCCATTTCTTCTGCAGTAAATGGCAGTTTGGATTTTCTCATTAAATATTCATGACCTCATGAATAATTTGTGTACACAAATCCTCACAAAATTGTACCAGAAAGCTAACAGAATTGTCCCTATGAAAGACAAACTTAACCAACCATTTCTTCTTTCATTTTTTTCCTCATAATTACCAGAAAGCTAACAGAATTGTCCCTATAAAAGGCAAACTAACCAACCAACCAGTATAAGATGCTAATGTTTAGTTCTAGGAAATAAATTTCTTGGCTTTGTTTAGTATCCGTACAAAAAACGAGTTTTGGGCTGATTCATCTTCATCTCCTACTCTAACCACATGTAGCGCTTCTTGTTTGTACCTGATTCGTCTTTCTCTGCCTTAATTTTATCTGTACAGAAAAGAATGCCAATTAAATGCTCTGTTGCCCTTTTCCTCATAATTGCCTTGCCATACGAAGATGCTTCTTATTCAAACAAAGACCAATTTTTATTGAACAAGCACCATTGCAAAGCTTTTGATGGTGGCCATCTTATTATGAGCTGAATATGGCCCTTGCCCAGGATATGAGGCCGCTATTATTGCATATCATGTCAAATTTCCTTTTATGTCCATTTCTGGTAATTGCAATTTGACCACAAAGGTCCCTTTTCATGTGGACGTTCACCTGTGGACTTCAGCATTGTAATATTGTGCTATTGTGTTAGTTTATTGGAGATAAATTTGTACTTGGGCATAATACAGTGGGCCCTCGTTTATCTGACTGCAATGTTCCTCATAAATGTGTCGGATAAATCAGGGCAGATCGTGACAGTGTAGTGATGACAATTTACAGCACAGTGTCAGATAAATAAGGTTCTCAGATAGACCAGGTGTGACTGTACAGTATGTGTATACTACCTGCGTACTGTATCTAAATATGGGCCCTGAGCTAGCTTTCTTTTTTTCATTCAGATGTTACACTATATGATTGTTGTAC
The DNA here is from genome assembly GCA_963170055.1 of Halisarca cf. caerulea. Classification (NCBI taxonomy): domain Eukaryota; kingdom Metazoa; phylum Porifera; class Demospongiae; order Chondrillida; family Halisarcidae; genus Halisarca; species Halisarca cf. caerulea. The sequence goes on from CAUJGJ010000001.1 coordinate 952,615, forward strand.
TTCTTATAAGCATGTATTTAATGTGATTTGCAGGTGTTCGTCCTCCAATGGGGGCTGGGCCAGAACTGCCATTCATGCCAAACTTACTTCCATTTGGAGGTCCCTTTCCTGGACCTGAAGGAATTCCTTTGAGCAGGCCACCCTTCCCTCTTCCTCATATGGTTCCACCCTTTGCTGGTCCAATGGAAGGAAATGAAGAAAAGTTAGCCTCGAAATACATACATATTTACATACTTGGATGGTTCTATTATCCATTTCAATCTGTTTCAGCCTCCTCCCACCACCTGAGTTCATGCCACCAGGGCCACCTCACCTTGGTGGTCCATTGCCATTCCCTCCTCCACCTGGCTTGTGGGACACCTCAGTAGGAGATATGCATGTACATCCAAACTTGGGAAAGGCGACTGATACAACAGCTAAAAGAGATAGTAGCCGATGGCCAGAGCGCAGACATAATAGGCATCGATCACGATCTGTCTCTTCCTCTTCAAGTTATGATTCTGACAATGATAGAAGCAGAAGAAGTCGCAGGGAAAGTAATAGGAGTAGCCGACGTGATAGAAGACGGAGGTCTCGTTCAAGATCCCATTCAAGATCTCATTCTAGAGAGCGCTCAAGACGACACCGTAGAGATAGAGACAGAGAAAGAAGTTATGCTAAAGATCGAGATCGAAAAGATGTACGTTTTGATTTCAGGCAAATTCATAGATTTTCAACTTATCCCTTTAATCACCTTGCATATGACTGAATGTATTGAAGTGTTTATAACCTGATATTCCTAGTCTTTGTGAACCAATTGCTGGTTGTGCATGTTTCATTGTTATAGGGGCAGATTTAGGGGGGTGCTTTGGGTGCTGAAGCACCCCCCTTTCTCCAAAAGGGCAAAAAATTGTATTCAAGATCAATCATTCTGATATTTGCTATTGTTTGAAAATCTCTATTCTTTATTGTCTGTCCACTGCTTTCATGGTACCAGCAACACCAGAGCTAACATTGATCAGACTTGACAAGGACTAGAAAAGTTGTCAAAACACTTCGAAGACCTAAAAACATGTCTATTTCCTTCACAGCTCCGGTTTACTCAAGTTTACTCTAAATAGTGCCCTAGTTCAAGCCTAAAAGCTTACTAGATTAGGTTCAAAGTTCTGCTGACTCAGCTAACCACAAATCTATCGCCTTTGTGATTAGAAGAGTCCACCACACACAACTGTATTTTTGAACTAAGCCTAAAGCTTATGCTATCTCCCCTATTTTTCTCAGCTATTAATGTCCCAGGCTTCAACTTAAAGGTTAGGGACCTAATAATGTCATGGACTTCCTTTACCTAGCCATCTGGCACATGTCATACTTGGTCAACCCCTTTGAGTAAAATTTTGTCTTTGTATAATGTTATGTAGTTACCTAATACTTATCCCATTACAAGCAGCTTAATAAGAATATAGGCAAGCACAAGAATGCCCACCGAGATTTACCGTATTCTGTAGGAAGAGATACAAAAGTATCCTTCCCGCTGACAAAAGCCTCGATTCTCTCCTGCTGTTTCTCCTTCAAACCCATGATACTTAATCTCCTCGAAGCTTCAGTTATGGCCTCACACAGACAACACACAAACTCAGTAAAAAGGAAACAAAATGGCAAGCGAACACTACGATTCAACTCCCAACGAGACAAACACCATGGATAATAATGATGTTTCCATTTTGTTGTCACCAAATGTCCAGACACAATAGACCCTCAGAACAATAATGGTATACGTTGGTGACCAGACCCATTCTCACTGACCAAATGACGTCATAATAAAAAATGAAGGCGAGAATAGGGTCTGTGGGACGTGAGACTATTCTTTTTGTCACCAATGCCGCTTTTGATTTCCGTGCGTAAATCATTCCTCTATATAGATAAGGTCGCTAACCAGGTATATTGTGCAACATTAGCCACAGTCACAAAGCACTCGCATCCTTTTCCTTGGAGGAGTTGGCGGAAAACTGTTTCGAAGGTGAAAGTCTTATTCTACTCGGGATTCGTCCGTACAACAAATATGGTGGCTTGTAGGCTTGTACGGGCTATTTTCAAAATTTCTCCATTTCACAAGTAGGAGTGAAAAGTAGCTCTCCTTCCAGACCATTCAGTGAGCTATCGTGAAGATTCAGCCGCAGTCACTTGCAGCGCATGTCGGTGAACTGCAAATAAATAATCACCCTATTTTATTATAAGATTATACTACTTGTACAACAGCTACAGTAGTGGTAATAAATTTGGCCACTATTTGCATTGTAACTTTCCCAGAATATAGTAAAATTAAGCCTGAATTTGAAAAATTTCTCAGGGAGGATGCCCCCAACCCCCCCTACAGATCCACTTATTCTGGGTTAGCCCCCCCCCCCCCCCCCCCCTTATAGATTCCTGGATCCACCCCTGTTGTTATTATATTGTCAACCTTGTCTTTCCTATAGAGAAATGAAGAAAGGGATCGTAAGCATGAAAGGTATTGACTTCTCTGTGCTCATGTCTGTGATGTACCAAGTATTGCATGCAATATGTTAATACATCTGATTGTTATTATTATGACATTTTACATTTCTTACAGCAGACGCAGGCGACATCATAGCCGTTCACGTAGCCGATCACTGGATCATGCAAAGACTAGTTCTAAAAGTGGATCAAGAGACAAGAAGAGTGCAGAGTCCAGCACAGGAACAATTAATACCCAATCCTCAGAAGTTGAGAGTAAACTTGAACATGCACTGGCTTCTTAATGTTTTAATTATACATATTATAGTAATGGATTGATGACTTTTAGCGCCAGAAAGTAATTGTTACTAGTGTATACTGTCATTACTGTGTGGCTTTGCACGCTGAAGCTCATTGCACATCCCCACTATACAGTGTATAGTACTGTATTTTGTTTGATGCAATTGGAAATCATCACCACTAAAATATTGATCCGAGGTATACATACATATAGTCCTCAAGGTGTACAGCCAATGGAGAGGAAGATGGTCAAGATAGTGGTGCATCACACATCAGTGAAGAATCCCTCAACATACTGAATGCAGATAACAAAGGAGGAGGTGGATTTGGCCTTACAACATGTGCAGAGGGAGGCAACTCCTGGAAAGGATTGCATCTCAGCAACCATGATGTGTGGGCAACCCTATATAACCTGTGTTGGAAGAATGGATTGGTTCCAGGAACCATCCTTGTGGAAGAAGAGTGTCATCATCCCAGTCCCATGCAAGGACGCGAGGCAAAGGGCCATGTGTTACTGACAAATTCTGTGGCATATCTCTTACCTCTGTGGTATATACAGTCCTATGTATGATCCTACGTAAATAGGAGGCTATCCTTGATAGCTGAGGAAGATGGGCGAGCTCACTGTTGATGCATGAGCGAGGGTTTCGTAAGTTGAGAGGATTCAGAGATCAAATTCTATCTTTGATACTCTTAGCCCAAATTGGAATGTCAGAAAGGGAAAAGGGGATGTTTGCAACTTTTGTGGATTACTGTAAGGCGTATGATAGGGTCAACAGGGAGAAGATATATATAGGTGTGTCTAAAGAATGCTGGGGTGGGAGGTCATATGGTATACTTCTAGCCTTGCTCTTATATGAATTGTGAAGTATAAAAGTAGGTGCATAGTGAGAAATTCTTACAAATGTGGGGCAGAGACAATTAAAGGAAGTGTGCATTCTCCGTTGCTGTTCTCTCTTTACATTATATAGTGGCATGGTGGTTGAGCTGAGGGGACAGGGAAGGGGTGTGAAGTGTAATTATGGAGTGGTGGTACCGGGTCTATTTGCTAATGACACAGCACTAGTTAACTAGGATCAATGCCAATGGCATGAGGGAGAGCCTCGAGTACATATGGTCAGATGGTACGATGAGTGGGGATTAACACAGGGAGTTGAGATCAACACAGAGAATTCTGGAAATATGCACTTAAGGAAGAGAACAATAGAGAGATCCAATATATTTGGTTTGCAATTGGTGACAGGGAGATACCAATGGTGGCTGATCGAGTATAAATACCTTGGCTGTATGATTTAGGAGTTTCTAGATGGTTGTAGAAATTCTTTGACATGCTAGATCGATTTGGATAAGTTTCATCTTTGGACAGATAACACATGTCCCAATTTTCAGCAACAATCATTCAATTGTACAACGTTTCACCCACTTGGGCTTCTTCAGGTACACACAACTAAAAACTAAACTGATTGAACAATGTAAGTGAGTAAGTAAGTGGATCGATGGAAATTTAACCAATGGGATCAAAGCATGCATGATGCCTGTCCTATCAGGGGATCCCACACGTGGCTCAGGGTTAAACCTGAATCAAGGTTGTAGTTATCCTTGCTCCTGATGTACAGGCTCTCCTTGATCCTCCTCTGCTTCCAATTCTGCTCCCTGTCAAGGATTAGGCATTCTCCCACTTAATACTGTGGCTCTCCCTCACGCTGTGTGCAGCATTGGCGTTCTTCATGTCTTCATTCTTTACCACATGCACATCTGTGCTCCTTTATCCTCACTGTGAATGGTCTACCAGTCTCTCCAATCTATGACTTCTCACAGTCACCACAAGGGATTTGGTAGACAATTCTTTAGTCTGCATTTCTGTGTGAGATTACTGAAGAGGATAGCACTTGAGGCTTTGCAAAATGGAGGGGGTGGATTGCCCTAGGCATTTTGGATGGGAGGACTTAAGTGAGGAGTCTGTGGAAGGGATAACTCAGGATGAGCTTAAGAATAGGTTGAGGGGAATTGCATGGGGAAGAGTAACAGAAGAGTGGGGTAGGGATTTGCAGGGAAAGCCTAAACTGGACATCATGAAGTTTCTGTATGAGAGTGGACACTGATCCAGCTGTGTATGTGTGTCTAACAAGGTGCTCAGGTCAATCCTGGCCAAGTTGAGAGGGGGCATTGCTCCGTTCCAAATTGAAGCTGGAAGATGGAGAGGGCTTGAAAAAGAGGAAAGAATATACATGCACTGTTCACTAGGAGAAGTTATATAAAGATGTTTACCACTGGATGAATAAATGTACAGCATGGACAGAGAGTGGGACCCAGCTGATTGAAAAGGTGATTCAGAATTGCATGATTGATGTGCGTACCAAATTTTACTGATGAGGAGGTTGCAGATTATGTGTGTAATGGATAGAGCGTGTACCAATTGTCAGTTGATGAACAGCATAAAAGTGATGTGGAATGAGAGATTCAAGGAATGATTGTCCTGAACTTGTATGTCTAACTCTAATTATATATATAGGCGCTGCATGTGCATGTAATTGTGGTGTGCATGTGTATGGCATTGTACATGATGATAGTGCTGCATTGGACCTTGTGTTGATCCTAGTGTTGTAAGACACAATGCACTGAAATAAATTATCAATAATAATATAATACTATATATATATATATATATATATAGCATCCGTTACCATGGTAACGGTACAATTATACAGTGAACTTGCTGTCAGTTTATACTTGGAAACTTGTGTTTTCAGGCAAATACCTCTCTGTAATGTTCGAACCTTGAAAACCTTTCCAAAGAAACACGCTACCAATCAAACCCAAAAGAAGCCAATCTTCGCCACCGTGAGAAGTGAACTTAGCATTGTAGCCGCATGATATAGGGTGCATGCTGTTACTATCTTGGAAAGCATATGCAAGTAAACTTAACAGTTTGTGCTGTCACAAAGATTAGCTCAAATTTTCATGGACCATCAGATCCTAGACAACACACATGTTTTAAGTGTCCTTCCATGTATCCGAGCATACATAACCATGATGTACTTGATTAGTGCGCTTTGATGTACAAATTTTGAATTACAGTGACTACTGACAGTGAAACCTTTATTAAAGGACACCTATAAATTCTGCAGCCAATAGACACCACTGCTCTGCCCCATTTGACATCCCTCACATTGACATGTGTATAATACAAAACCTCCATAAACTGCACAGTTAATGGTGGTCCCAAGAGTGTCTTTTGATGGCTTCCAACTTGACGTTAGGCCCATTACATGTTCTCACTATAAAGGACGGGTGGGATGAATGAGGTCCACCTAAACTGAAGCAATCCTTGAAAGCAGCTATAACTTGATGAAGTAATTGCTGCTTTTGAGGATTGCTTCGGTTCTAGGTGGAAGCTTCAAATTCATCCACTTGAGATGTACACCAGGTGGAAGCTTCAAAGAATTATGCAATGCCATGCAAGGAGCAATCTGTATTTATGCAGATATAATATTATAATCTTTCCTTTTACGAAAGGCCATCTTGGAAGCAGAGATTTCTCCCTGGGTGGCCATTCGCAGTGGATGGAAGCCGAGTACTACACTATAATTGAGCAAGCCGGATTTCTCAGACTCATCAATCGCTGGCTGAAGGAAACAGTGCTGAGACCAAGCCACGCTTCAAAAACGAGCTTCTTGCTACGTAGGCCTAAGCTTTATCGTCATTTGAACCTCCTGCCCGTTGCAATCCTTCGTGGAATAGTGGCTGCACGCTCCGTAGCCGCAGGTCTATCCCACTAGGCGCTGTGTACGCGGACGGGTCTCGTTTATTTAGTACTCAATGCTGTGTCCTTTAAGAACAAATGTAGGCTGGACCCATCACTTGTCCTTCTAGAATACAACGCTGCTACGCAAGTCTTAGGCATCGATCTCGTTCAGCTATTATAGCCCTTCGATTACCTCGCTTTCGACCGATACGATCTCGTTGTCCAGTAGGGAGTGACGTCACACGGAACTGTTATACACGTCATTTCCGAAATGGCGACTTCAAACAAGGCGTCGACCGGAAGTTTACGATTTTCTCGCAAACGAAAGATGTGGAGTCACTCTTTTGCCGATTACTGGTTATTAGGTAGTCATATCTATCATTTGAGACCAACTTGTATGAACGTGTCAGTGGCCCTTTAAGTCAAGTCAGGAAGGTGAGGAGTGAATGGCTAGAGGTGGCTTCAGAACAACCAAAACTTGCTTCTGGGGGAAGCTATGAGGAAACATGAAGAACCGACAGTAGTGTACATTGATGACAAAAGACAGAGAAGAATGATAATGATGATTCGAGGAGGTATGGTGAGACTGAGGATTAAAATGGGGAGATGGAGGAACAAACAAAGAGAGCAGCGTATTTGCAAGCACTGTGAACAGAGGGGAAGTGGGAGACGTGGTCCACTGGATTCTATACTGTGAAAGTATCACCTGGTGGAGAGACGACTTGAAGTCAAGAGGGTGCAGATCAATGGGATGGGAGGAAATGTCAGACAAGGAGAAAGTGGTTGATTTGTTACATAGAGGAAGTATAGACAGTGGATTGAGGCAGATAATAGAAAAATTGTGGGAAGCAAGATTTGAATAGTTTATCAGTCTGTGTTTGTCTTGATTTTTTTTTAAATTAGTTTGACTGTGTTTTGTTAGACTAAGTGTCCTTTTTGGTGTTGTTGCTCTCCTTGTGGTGAGGCTTTGACGTGTGTGCAGCATAGAAATGTATTTCTAGTGCCAGTGGGGCATAATGCACAGTAATAATCTGGGGAACATATTATTATTCAAATTATTTATTATTATTATTATAATTATTAAATGATGAGATACAGGAAAAAGTGATGAGTAAATAAAATACTATGAATAGGAAAGTGGCACTTTTCAACATCCTCCACACCTGTCCTGCAATTGGACCAGCCTTGATTAACACATACAGAAGCCAACCAAAGCTCTTCATACAGGGTAAGATGCTGATTTCTGATGAGGGTACTACCCAGGGCGACCCCCTGGCCATGGCCATGTATGCCCTGGCTGTTGCTCCCTTAATGAAGAAATGTGTATAGTGAATCCACAGAAGTATGGTTCGCGGATGATGCCTCTGCAGGTGGGTCCATTATTGAGACCTTCACCTGGTGGGAGAAGCTCATCAAATATGGTCCTCAGTTTGGCTACTTCCCAAAGGCATGTAAGTCCTTTGTGGTTGTCAAGCGGAATTCCGAGGCAAAGGCTCGTGAAGTCTTTGAAGGTACAGGCATCAACATTACCCTTGAAGGAAGTAAGCATTTAGGAATCCCACTTGGAACCACTGAGTTCCGGAACAGGTGCATTGATGAGAAAGTGCAAGAATGGTGCAGGAAGATTGAAAAGCTGGCATCATTTGCAAGATCCCAACCACATGCCGCTTACTCTGCACTAACTCATGGGGTAATATCTAGTTGGATGTACTTCATGAGGATGGTCCCTCTATCTAATGAACAGTTGCAGCCACTAGAAATTGCAATCCGCGAGAAACTTATTCCTGCACTTACCGAAAGACAATTAAGCTCTCACCGAGTATGAAAGGGATCTCTTCGCTCTCCCAGTCAGAGATGGTGGTATGGGCATATCCATTACACACAAGATATCTTCTCAGCAGAGATTCCTCTCACAAAGGATATGTGGTCCGTTGGTAAAAGCAGTGATAAATCAACAGAGAGTGCTTGACACCAACCTTCTTCAGGAGCATGCTGAGAACAAGAAGGAAGTCATAAGACAACATCTTCATGAGAAAAGCGTTATCTCTAGCAGAACTGTGGAGCACCTCCCATCCAAACTTCAACGTCAGATAGCAATCATCAGCCATGCAGGACGGTGAATCTTCCTGGCTGTCCACCATTCCTCTGAAAGTTTATGACTTTGCTCTTCATAAGCGTGCTTTTCATGATGCTGTGGCTCTCAGATATGGCTGGCCCCCAGATGGTGTGCCAACTAGATGCGAGTGTGGAAAACCATTCAGTGTTGACCATGCCTTGAACTGCCTCAAGGGAGCATTTCCCACCTTGAGACACAATGAGGTCTGTGACCTCATAGCATCTCTTCTAGATGAGGTATGTCACGATGTGTGTGTGGAGCCACACCTACAACCACTTACAGGGGAGGTGCTACATTACAGGACTGCAAATAGACAGGAAGAAGCTAGATCAGACATCAGTGCCTGCGGATTCTGGGGATCACGTTTTGAGAAGGTCTTTATGGGTGTGAGAGTTTTCAACCCTAATGCAGATTCATATCGCGATCTCCCTCCGGATGCCTGCTTCAAACAACATGAACAAGAGAAGAGACGACAGTATGGACAACGTATTAGAGAAGTTGAGCATGCATCCTTCTCTCCACTTGTCTTTTCAACTTCAGGTGGGATGGGTAAGTCAACCGCTGTTGTCTACAAGAGACTTGCCCACCTACTGCTGTGAAGAGAGATGAGTCCTATAGTACTGTCATCCGCTGGATGTGTTGCCGTCTTGGTTTTGCCCTCACTAGATCGGCCATCATGTGCCTTCGAGGATGCCGCTCCATCCACTCCAACAATGCTCCACCATCAATCTCCCAATGTGTTGTGGAGGGACAGATTCCCACATAATTGTAGTCATCATTGATCAAAATTTTCTTTATTGGTCTCACATGACATACACTTTTAATTTCTGTGCGTATTTAATCATCGTATTATAATGTATTATTGTATTGTATTGTATAAAATTAATACTATTGATATTATTATTATTATTATAATGACATGTACAACTAAATTAAAACACAAGATACAGATAATTATTCTTATTACTAACAATACACTACTACACTTGCATTATTAGCTACAGATACAAAATTAATACAGATACAGCTAAATACAACTCGAAAGAAAACTACAGAACTAAATTAAGAAGTCCTCATCAGAAGAGGTAGCTGGGAGGGACCCAAGCACTGAGGTGGCATTGCCCACCTGGATGGCCACTGAGATCCTTTAAAGGAGGAAAATGTATGATCTTGGTTCTCCAGTAGCCATCTTTACGCGTTTGCCAAGTTCCCTCAAGAATGAGGCAGAGGTGGGACCCACTGTACCACTGGTTTCGACAGCAACAGGTTGGAACTGGTACATGGGGTCCAGGTGGGCATACTTCCTTGTCTTTTCCACCTCAGCATGGGTTGCTGCACCCCCCTGGGACTTGTGAGGCTCTGTGCTGGTGTGATTGACAATACGTGTCCACACAAGTGGCATCCCAGACAGGGTACTTGCCCTGGGACCAAGGGACCATGGTAATGCCATCTGGTCGGTTCCCGTCAGAGTGACAAAGACCAGATGGTTCCAGTCTTGTGGGAATCTTAGCAGCTTCAAGGGAGTGGTATATGATGTTATTGATGGAATAGTGTCTCGGCAACCTACCTTGGCTGAACCTGCAACTGAGGCCATGCCTGGCAAAGCAATCCACATCTTTACCACAATGAGTGCACGTATGGGGTTGACAGATTGGGGCCCCCACTCTCAGGGCCGTGGCAACTTGAATGGTGTTGTTGGACATTCGAAGGCCAAGGGATGAGATTGGTGGGGGATTTAGCCAAGCACCAGATTCCCTGGAGCTAGCAGCCAGAAGCCTGGCTTTTCCTTCTTCTTCACTACATGCTGCAAGGAGAGAGTTGAATAACGATTCAACTGTGGGCTTATCCCATATTTTCTGATGACTAGAGGTTGTAGGCTCTGATACGTCAGGTGGAAGGTCCTGTCTCCATGCATACAGAGCAGAATCCCTTTCTGGGTAAATGGCTGTGGACAGGTGATCAGGTAGTAGCTCGTGCATACATGAGGAGGCTCCATCAGCCGAGGCTAAAAAAGCAGAAGGGGCAAGATGAGAGGCACTCCGGATGCCCAGGCCACCAGACCTGACAGGGAGGGATGCCTGTAGCCAGGAGGGATCACCAGGAAGAAAATTTATGTTGGTAATTCTTGAAACAATGGATATCAGTAAATTGTCTCAAGAGAGCAGTAGAGGAGACAGGAATGCTGGGGAAGTCCACAAAACATGGAGAAGCTTTGGCACAGCAAATGAGTGGTGTAGAATGGTAATTGCATCATGAGAGTGCAGATGGTGAAGACGTTCGCCAATCACTTTTAGCTGGTGTATTTGAGTCTCCAAAGAGATGACCATGGCCTCCTCTCCCAAAGGAGATCCCAACAAAGATGCTTGGGCTGGCGGTACATACTGAAGGCCAGGAAAGATGGATAGCACATTACTGGCTGATGACTGGTCCTTGGCAATCAGTTCAGATTTCTCCACATTGATCATGAGTTGCAAGCCGAGGTCCTTGCCCTGCTCTTCAATGAGCTTCAGATCTGCCGTGATATCTTCCAATGTACCACCAATGGTCCCATCATCTGAATAGAATACATTCAAATCAGACTTTAAGCTAGACACAAGTTCGTGAATGGTGATACAGAACAGCAAGGGACCAATGGGGTCACCCTATTGAATACCTTCAGAGGAGGAAATCTGGAAGCTATCCCACAGGAGAATGGATGGGCTGGAGTATGCAGAGTGGACAAAAGGTAACAGATCAGGGATATATCTTTTGACAGCAGTGAGGATTTTATCTCGCCTGATACTGTTAAAGGCATTCTGAAAATCGACCTTTACAATAGCTTCATTGGGTGGGAGATGATTCAAGTACACTCTGCATGCATGCACAGCAGCCTCTGTCCCACCTTGGACTCCAAAACCCAACTGATGGGGGGCCAGCAGGTGTGGGACAGAGTTGAGAGCATGGAGAACTGCACATTTGGAAGCAAGTCTTCTGATGGTACACCCAATGGCTATTGGGCGTATGCCACCACTCTTTTTCCTAAGAGGAATGAGTGTAGCTCCAAAGAGGAGTGGGCATATGGACTTAGGGGTACGACCTTCAAGGATCAATGTGATTATCCCCACCAAAGCCTTCAACAGGAGCATGCCACCCTCGCCAGCTGATGGCCCTGTGAGATCCTTCAAGTGTTGAGGTAGAAGGCCATCAGGTCCCCCACCAGATCCATTGGGGAAGGAGATGATTGCTTTTGTAATAAGGTCAGCATCAATGGGGAAAGGCAAGGGAGAAGCTTGCTCCAGATTATCAATGGAGGAATCTACGTGTGGGGGGGGTGCTTAAGCCTTAAGGCCTCATGGATAGAATCTGAATGTTCGGCTAAGGCATCCTCAGAGCAAGCTAATCTTACAGCACTTCTATAGTTACCCTCCTCTAGTTTACTTGAGACCCTAGCAGCAAGGGATTCGATGGTGTGGTGTGGTTTTGTTGGCTTATCTCTACGACCTAAATTGCTGGGAAGCTCACCAAGGTCACTAGCCTCCTGAGAGATCTGGTTGTTGACAATGGATGATAACTTCCATCGTTTTCCCCCTCTTGGAGGTGTGTAGAGGCATTTCCTCGGGAACTGGAGAAGTTCGCCGCTTCATAAGAAGGAATAGCGGTGGATAGGGGCTGGCTCGCGAGACTAAAGGTACATACAGCTTGGTTTAGCCTATGTACACTACAGGTCCTGGCAACGCCAGAAGAAAGCAGCGTCTTCATATACAAAACTGATTAACCAGTGGGGCTGACAGCAGTTGCTAAATTCGCGTGAGGGTTTACCCTTGCTGCCGCCGTCTTCATCGTTTCTAAATTCACTCATTACGCTGCTCCTCCTTCTAGAATTGCGACTTTCTTTCTCTTCATTGATTGTGGCATTCTTTATGTTCACATTCCTCTACTTCTTTTCACAGGTGGGGGGTCTGTGGCATGGTTGATGGAGCAGGTGATTCTGAGGCTGGGTTATGGGATAGATGAAGGTCTATCCCCAGCAGAAGTGACTCTTTGGTGTATTTTTTCCCTACACCCCCCCTACCAACAAAAGCAGAAACCAAAGAAGCTAGAAGAACGCCAACTATAGCCAGCAAATTGATTGAACACAATTGTTACATTTGATTGTTGTTGTTTGTGTGTATAAATTTGCCGTGTACGTGACCACAGGACCCCCTGGAAGACCAGCCAAAGGGCTGAAGGGGCATCCTGTCTAAATATTGAGATTAAACTTTAAACTTAACTAAACAGGTGCCACGTGGTGGTAGCCATTTTATTCTTATTTATTTTTCTGTGGCCGATTTTTTGTTCGCAGTTTACTGACGCGCGCTGTGACTGACTGCGGACGACTGTTCACGATCGTCAACCGTAGGGTCTGGAAAGAGACTGTAAGGCTCTTCTTCACTTTTACTTGCGAAATGGCGAAATTTCTAAAACATCCCGTACAAGCCTACGAGCTGCCATGTTTGGTTTACGGGCGAATCCTGACAGGGGGGGAAACCAAATCATTATTGATTGAAGTTGTACATAGGGCTAGACATGCATAGGGCCAGACATGCATAGGGCTAGACGGGCATAGGGATAGACATACATAGGGCTAGGCATGCATAGGGCTAGACAAACATAGGGCTAGACATGCATAGGGCTAGACGGGCATAGGGATAGGCATACATGGGGCTAGACAGGCATAGAGCTAGACAGAGGTGGGTTGGACTGGGTACAGTGTGAATATTCCTAAATCCTGCAGCTAAAATATTAACATATGCAGGATGTAGGAATTGCCGAGGCGAAGCTTATATACAGGTATGTTATAGTTATATCCCGGTACGAGCATGATATCCAGGTTATCGCCCAAGACCAAGGCGAAACTGAGGTTGTGGGCGATGACCTGGATATTATGCGAGTGAACCGGGATATAACTAACTTCTATCCCATGCAAATTGATATAAATATTTATCTTTATATTAGTTAAGACATTGGGCTGAAGAAGCCCTAGTGCCTTTGAAAAATTGGAAAATGGGGATTTCAGAGGAGCAGTCTACACCTCCTCAGAAGCCGCAATTGTTCAATGGAAGAGCTATTCAATCAACACTGCAGATTCACCGTCAGGAGGATGCAGTCTCCAAGCAGAAACCTTGAGACACTCCAACTGTTGATGGTCAATTCTCTTCACTTCTTGCCAATAATTCAAACTATCCTACTACCTTGGCCAGCCTCTGTACATCCTGCCAAAAGGAGTCTGGAGCTTGGCTAACAGAACCCCCTGTGGCTGCCCTTGGTCTAAAGATGGCTAATGAAGCTATCTGCATTACAGTTGGCCTGCATCTGGAGGCTTTCGTGTGCATTCCTCACAGCTGCTCTCTTTGTGGAAAGCCTGGAGATATCCTGAGAACCCATGGTTTAAGCTGTTGCCAAAGCACGGGCAGAATTCCCCGCCACAATGGGTTGAATACCATCATCTAACAAGCCCTGGCAATCCTCGAACCACAGGGCCTTGTTCAAACCGATAACAAGTGCCCTGATGACCTTAAGTTTTTCATCACTCCTTGGGCTGATGGCTGTCCCTTAGTCTGGGATGCTACAGTTTGGGACTCATTTGTACCCAGCACATTGCTTTGTCAGCCTCTGCTGCAGGTTTGGTGGCTGATCGAGTGTGCTGTCAGGAGGAAGCGGGAGGTACAAAGAGCTATATATCTGTAGGCCACATGTTCAATCCAGTAGCTTTCCAGTCTACAGGTGTGTTGGGGAAGGACGCCCTATCATTAATCAAAGAATTTGCTCGTCATTCCAGATTGTTCACTCACGACGCGTTGTCTTACTTGAAACTTTGTCAACAATGAAGTATCTGTATCCAAAACTTCAACTGTGCTTCAATTCTTGGTTGCTCACATGTACAATGATCTTTCTTTTTGTTTTTTGTCTGGTTGCCTGTTATTTTGTTTTTTTTTTTCAATTTCCTTTAGTTATACAATTATATATATTATATATATATATTATATATATTATATATATTATATATATATATATATATATATATATATATATATATATATATATATATATATATATATATATATATATATATATATATATATATATAACATATCATATGCATGCTGCAGAATCTAAGGCAGAATGTACTTATTAGGAAATTTGCACAATGATAATTATTATTATAATACTAGTTGTGAACAATGTTCAAAACCTCACAGAATTGTGTCGCTGAATTACTGAATCGATATTAAATGACTGCAGGTACCCTAAATTGGGAAATATTCGCGAACAATAAATTTTGCGAATTGGCATCAAATCTGGTAGGCAGAAAAATTTGCAACTAAAAATTTTACCAGTCTCACCATAGATTGTCTATATCTATACTTTGGAACATGTGCAGAAATATTCGCAACAAAAAAATTCGTGATCGAGTGGAGTCAATTCGCAAATAACGCGAATAGTATTGGTCGTGAAAATTTCCCAATTTAGGGTATTGTGATGCAATATGTATTATTGTCGTTCTTTCATTTGAGTATAATTATGGGCAAATTGGACACTGTCGATCACAATGGGTGGTCTCTCATTGGTGATTGACCATCGTGATTCTTGTGTATATAATTACGTACATAATAGATGAAACACGTGCTATGAGCACATTTAACATATACCGTGCAATTCGTGTAAAATTTTGCAGATATAACGATTGAGACTATAGAGAATATATCTGTAAAGAATTAAAACAACCTAGGTTCATGTTTGTCTTGAATGCATCTCAATTTTTGGACCCCATTTTTGAGGCATTTCTTAAGCTTCTCGGATGGACTTGTCATTTAAGTGCATGGAAGAAGTGGGTTGAAAAACATCTTGGATTACACCAGATATATACTATGATGGAGTATCCTCTATGATTACGCCTTGTAGATAATCCAGCCTCATTACACAGAACATAGAGTACATGACTCAAGCATGCACGAGGTAATGAGACATGCACATGTCCCAAATATTACCTGATATAATATATAAATGGCAATGCAAATGGCCATTATCAAGGCCAAATTTCAGTGCCTATTTTGGAACCCCCATGTTAAGATGGTGGAATATGAAAAATTTTTGAATAAATAAGTTTCCAATTGTTTTTAAAGTGCATCTAAGTGCATTTTTGGACTTGTAGTCCCATGGATCGAGCTAAAGAAATTGTTCAGGTATGATTTAAGTGTCACTTTAGGAATCATGTGCAAAGCACTGTTAGGATCTGAAGAAGTTTTTATATACCTTTGTGTGCTACATTTGTGCCCCCTTGCAAGTGGTGGGATTAATTGTCATGCATGTACCATATTTCAATCAAGAAGAGATTTCTTGTCAAAGATTACAGATGTTGGCCTGAAATGAGCAATACCTCAATTGAGTGTATGGGATTCTTGATCTGAATCGATCCGCTACCAACCGTAACCAGCTGCCAAAATCAGTAAACCTCGCTAACGGTCAGTAATTAAATGGTGAGCACAGACAATAAGCACTCTTCAACTTGTGCTACAAGTTTCATAATAAGCATCCCAGAACTGATCCATGCATGATATTCAATGTGTTTAAATTTGCATATCTACATGCACATAATGGATTTGAAGTGTTTGCATGGTACGTATGTTTGCAATATTGAGGTGCAGCAGGTTGTATATAAAACCATAGTTTTCATTGCAATTCAGTGATTACCAACACTTCAATGAACATTAAAATCAATCGGATGGTAAAATTGTTTCGAGTGTTTTCTTGTCCAATTACATGCAGTCTTAGAGCACAGTGTACAGCACCATGTGAAAGAAACCATTTTTGCAAAGTCACATCTATCACATGATACAGCATGTTGGTGCACATGAATGTTAAAAATACTTTCAAATTGGTAAATGGGGCAAATGCTAACAAGCCCTGGATTCATTTCAATGAACTATATATACACAACACTAAAATAATGAATTCAACCATACACTGCAATTATAAACTGTAATTCGTGAACGGAAACTTCTTCTCATACATAATTTGCACTATATTGCATTTTTTCATTAAAAACATTGTTGATGTATCTATATAAGCCTATAACAGTTTGACTCAATGATTTCACTTCTCTGTCAAATTATAGGGTCTATGGTCAAATCTAACTAAAGCTCTGCGAGCAGCACATATATGGGAAGCAACCACATCATTATTTCACCAATACAAGTATATAATAAGGTTACAACTAAGGTGAGGATGCAATAATTATATAATGATGTTAGTGATGCAAAAAGTAGCCTCAGACACGGGTGATTTATGATTCCCTCCACATATATATTATAAGTCATGTCATGCTATCGTCAGGGACAAAATTATCAGTAAAAGTACAGGCTTTTACCAATTTTTGAAATTAAAACAACAACTTAGGTAAATCATAATAATTATTATAATTCTTCAACATGGTCTGTGCACGTGCAAGAAAGTGCCACCATAAAGATGTCCGACACAATGGTCATTACATGGACCATGCATCTATTGGTGGATTGTTTCATTACATCTACAGATCAAAACTGAATACATACAATTAATGTAATTACAGTACATGCAATTAAGTTTTGTATCCATTGCTGCTGCACATTTGCCACTGTTATACCTAATTATAATATAACTTGACTTCAGAGGCAGAGTGATTCTGCAGATAATATGACAATGGTGCAGTAATTATCGATTCAACACAATTAAGGTAATTTTTAATGTTGTTTTCATTTGGACTTCCTGTGTGTGTGTGTAATGCTCGTCCGATATATATATATATATATATATATAATATGGATTTGAAGCAAAGTCTTATAATAGACAATTTATATAATAGTAATAGAGAAGTATGAATTTATACAGGCCCAAAAATTTCATTACAACTGTAAATTTGTTGTATCATTTGCTATTTTTTGGGCATGCTTCCGATATTATATCTTTAATTTCTGATGACTAGATCCTAAAATTTGCTCTGCCAAACAATTAGGGAATTCGAATTTATAGGATATACACAGTAAATGCACCATGTAGATATGCAACGTGCATGGTTTGGCAGGCCGGAAATAATACAATAAATATAGTAATTTTAACTACATTGTGTACATACAGATAACACTGCGCATACAGTGTACTTAAAGGTACTGCATACATTCAGAAAATATATACCTTTTGGAACATTACAATCAAAACTAATAAGCGAAATATAAAACGTACATGTACAACAGTTTATACTTTACTGCAGCACATAAAAGTAATGATTTTTATTCAGCTCACACAAAACAACTTGGCGCAGTGATCATCAGAGCTGGTCAAAAAGCAATTTCTTTCTCTACAGTGAATTTGAAGCACAAGCAAATGTGAGCATGCAAGAAACAAACTCTAATGATCTGTACTAAGCCTTGCACTATATCATGTTATACACAAATGAGTAGTATAATGTCTTGTTTGACATACTCATTTACTGATAAGTCCAAAATAGCATCAGAATGTCCTCTCCATGTCTTCACACACTGAGCTGATCTGCTGTCCCACAGTTTTACACTTCCATCAAGGAGAGCAGAGTATATAACAGGATTGGTCTTAGACCAAATCAGTTTCACGACCCCTGACTAGTAGTACGGTATATAGAAAGTTAGTCACAAACTGTAACCGTGGTAAATATCAACATACTATACTGTATGTATGCATTTACTTCAGCATTGCAGCGACAACGCTCCTTCTGAGTAGAAATATCCCATACTGTAATAGTTCCTTTTAGGGACCCAGCAGCAGCTAATGGAGAGCTAGAATAAAGAGCTCCTGATAAGATTCATTGAATAGCATGCTATTTGTATTCACAGATATGACATAACAATTACTGTGTACATACCGTATACGTACTTTATGTACACAACAAAGCACAAGCATGGGCACAAAAGTATGGATGTAGTACATGTTCACCTGGTACAAAACTCCAAAGTCTCAACAGAACTGCTAAAATCATCTTCGCAACACCAGGTGGAAAGGATCTAGTATTAGTGGAAAATTAGTATTATGAAACATAGTCTTGACTGAACTGGAAAATAAATCTTTGTAACCTTCCCTGATGTCAGGCTTAACAGCTTGACACTTCCATCCGATGAGCCACTAAGACCCAATACATTTTCTGAGTGGACTGAAATGCATGTGACTTGCTCAGCATGCAGACTGCCTCCTGTGAAAGAAAATAAAAATGATTACAACGACTCACAAGGAATGCACATGGCTGCCGAGTCCTTCCTAATTAAATACCCATACAGTGGGTACTCACCATCCCAGTGATGGATAGGCTTGGATTCCTTCAGATCCCACAACCTAACTCCACCATCGCCATAGCCACATAACAAATTCTTCCCTACAAGAAACATACATTCTGATTCTCAGGGTTACAAAAAGTCTATGTTCAGGAGCAAGAAATTGTTTCTCTCGGTATATGTACATAAACCTACTGCATTGTGATCAAAAAATACTAACACCAGTGAGTGCAAAATGCTGCATAATTAATAATTCATACACACTAATCTGTAAACCATAAAGAATCATACCATTGGGACATAAAGCAGCAGTGGTGGCCGATACATTTCGACTGTGCATTACTTTACAGTCACCACTTGGTATTTTCCACATCCACACATCACCCACACTGGTTCCAACAAGCAATATAGGAGCAGAAGAGTGCCACAACTGCCACTGAAGGATACAAAATGTAAAGAGATTGAAATTGTAAAGACTCAAATTATCAATCAAATGAGAAAACATCAGTAGAAACCCATATGATCACCTCGATATCTTCAGACTGAAAGCTCCAAACACATTGTCCACCATCAACGCCCCAAACTTTAATACACCCTGACATATCTGCTGATGCCACAAGATTACCATCACTACTGAATGCTGTGCAGGCAACGGAATCTTTATGTCCTATGTATTCAGGAGAAAGCATACAATATACAGCATATTGTATGAATATATTGTGAAAATTTGAAGATCGTTCTATGCCAAAGAGATTGTAGTCCCTTGTATAGTCTTTCTATTACGTATATTGAGTTCAGTAGTATTTACAGTACAAAGGTTGTTTATGAATGCCAATAGATGTCCCTATCTATCATCATATTATTGTGTAAAACACAATGACCAAAAAGTAAGATGAGTGCCATAAGAATTACTTTATCATTAATACTATTAGAACTATTATTACGTACTATTATTGTAGTGTAGATCACAATACTCACACAGAAACATATTAGAGATAAAATGATTAAAGATTAATTCTTTACACAGATGACAGGTTTCTTCATACACAGCTACACCGCAGGACATTCACTAGTCTCACGCGCCAGCCCCCATGTCACCCTTTTTCGAGGCGGGAAGGTCTGGCACGCGAGACTAGACATCTACTATAATAACTTAACCAAACTGACGTACCTGAACATTCAAATACAATATCACCAGTTTCAGTATTCCAAACAAAGGCTTTATCATCCTCACCCCCTGTAACCGCTAATGCCTTATTTGGATGAAGAGAAGCTGAGAAGACAGATCCTAAAACCAGGTAATCAGCTTAACATAAAGTTATTGTGACTTCACTACTGTACGTACACATTAGATTTACAATGCACAACTTGAGCATTTATACTATACCTGTATGAGCATCAAAAGTACAAACAGAATCATCTACTTTAGATGCTTCACGGACATCCATAGACTCCATAGACTCATCTGGGATGCCCTCATCAGCTTGGTCATCTAGGCATGAAGAATTAAGGACATGAATACACCAAGATAAAATACACATTGCTTGGTGATTGAGCATAATATACAAATATAATATGATGCAGACATACATACATTCATACTCACAGAAGAACATACAAATTTCACAAACATGCAGTGTATGTATTTTCTTCAAAAGATGCTGTGCATGGTAACTACTAATTTCAGCTGTGTTACAGTAAGTGCACATTACAGTACCTACTCTTCAAGGGTTTTTTAAACCAATTACATGCACATAATGAGGGTTTATAAGGAAATAATGTCACTATTTAAGAAAAATAAATATTATACTATCAATACGTATATCCAGTTTACCACTGAGATCACTTGCACCCAAGTACCCAAGTATCTTATGTAACCTAGGGAGAAAACACCACAGTCTATTCTAAAGACATTCAGAAAAGTAAGGAAAAGCTACAGCATAAAAAATACAAACAAATACGTACATAGTCAAATTCGATCAGCAAGTGGAGAATAAGACTAACATGCACACTGTACAAGCAGAGTTCACTTATACTGTACATACAGAAAATGAAGAAAATTTATGCAAAATTCGTCAAATGGCAACCAGGTGCACCAGATGGAACCTACCGCTCAATCCCCCCAAATGTGCACGCATTCAATTCACACTCACCACTACATAGCAATCATTCCACATAATACTTGTATCCCAATAAAGCATTCCGGCTGTTATACATTTTGCAATGATTTAAAATTTATCATCAGCCTAAACTTAAAATATTGGAATCAGCACTACGTATAACAAGTAATTCGGGTAAAAAAAAACGTGGGGCTGCTGCCCCTCATCCTCAATTACTGGTTTATCTCTGTAGCAATGGTATCGGGTTTACGAACAGGTTATATCCTTAAGCTTTGTATTTTTCACCTTTGTTGCAATTTTGAAGAAAATTCGCTGCATTTTGGCAGAGTTTCAGCCCTTCCCTGGCTGTTTTACACAAGCGGCTGCATTACTACAGTTCTTATTAATATTCATTACAGGAAAGTTATGAACATTAATGAAATGTGGTCAAAAGCAAATGACTGCCATCGCTGGGCTTTCAGCTACAGTAGATGTTGTTTTTTGTACGGTTTTGTGGATGCAGGGAAATTTAGGTATTTCAAGCTGGAAATATTGTACAGGCTGTTGAGTAGACATACTCTACTAAGCGTGAATGGTGTTGTTGAACTCTTTCGCTATCTTGCTTCCCATCCAGGAAGACTTCACACAGGTTTGAATCCAAATTTTATTAACATTGAAAGTAATTTTGCTTCAATGAACATATAAGACAGTGTAAAATGTCACTTGGTACTTGAAAAGGGCGATCGTATAATGCATTAGACAGGTGGCCAGATTAATTGGGTTTTGATGTAAGGAAATAGATAGCTGTTTGGTCGGGACTGGAAGTCAGCGAACATTTTAGGCAGTTGGCCGCTTTAATGAACACAGCACACTGACACAGGTTCCACTGTAGATAATATAATATTATATATATATATACGTGTATATATATATATATATATATATATATTCTTTTTTAATTTTTTTTAACCCTTTGCATAGATGAGAGCACCAAAGTGGATATGTTGGCTTTATCCCCCTCACTCTGAATAACTGATTCAAACAGTGCCACACTTTTGGGTTCTCCCATTGGCGGGATACAAGCCATTAATGATGTCCTCTCATCGAAGATTGAGAATCTCAGAATACTTGGTGATAGATTGTCAGTATTGCAGGCACATGACGCTTTGTGCCTTCTAAGAAATGCTTTCTCATTGCCAAAGCTACTGTATGTCCTACGTACAGCTCCTTGCTTCAGCTCCCATCTTTTGTCCACCTTTGATGATCTGCAGAGGTCCCTACTAGAGTGCATTTGTAACATCCACCTATCTGACTCTAGCTGGCTGCAAGCAACCCTTCCTACCAACTCTGGAGGCTTAGGGATAAAAAGTGCTTTTATGCTGGCACCTTCTGCCTATTTGGCATCTGCTGCTGGCAGCACTTCAGTGTCCCACACCATCCTCCCTACCCGCTTTCTCTCCATAACTGACCACTCTAGAGATGAAGCTCTTCAGGTTTGGTCCACCTTAATGCCAAATTCTGTGGAACCACCATCAGGGTTCAGAGCCTCCCAACAGAAATCCTGGGACTCTCCCATTGTACAGGGTTGTTTTAGCACTCTCATCACTGGAGCAGAACCTAGAGCCTCTTAGTCTGGCCTGCTACGACCGTCCCATGTACGCGCCGGGGGGCGTGGGACGGTCGTAGCAGGCCAGACTAAGAGCCTCTTGGCTTCTGGAGCAGAACCTAGAGTCTCTTGGCTTCTCAGCAGAAAGAGTCAGGGGCCTGGATAAGTGCAGCTCCAATCTCCGCCCTTCATCTTCGGATGGGGAATGAAAGTATTAGGATTACTGTGGGGCTCCGTCTTGGAGCACCCTTGTATGAACCCCATGACTGTACTCTCTGTGGAATGCCCATTGATTCATCGGGAGCTCACGGATTAAGTTGCCGTAAGAGCCAAGGTCGAATCCCTCATCATTCTGGACTGAATGAGCTAGTAAAGCGTGCCCTCACTGCCATTGATGTCCCTGCTATCCTCGAGCCCCGTGGTCTATGTCGAGCAGATGACAAGGAGTGCGGCTCCATTTGGCAGGGTATGCCTACTGCAGTTAGGCTTCTACAGATGACATCATTCACTGCATTGTGACGAACATGTCGCCCTCCACTCTTGCGGCAGCTCAGGGCATGAACAGCAGTCTCATCCACTGGAACACCACATTGGATACAAGGGTGAGGGCGGCACAAGGGCGTACCCAAATGTAGGCTCACTGCTATAGAGATGGTGTCCTCATCCATGCGGAGTCCCAGGGAAGATACAGGAGGGGCATTCAACCATGCTCCTGATTCTTTACAGGAAGCTGCCAACAATCTGGCTCTTGAGGGTGGATCCTGGACATTCTCAAGGAGATGATGGAGTCTGGCACTAACCTGAAGAGAATCCCATGCCTTTTGATGGCAATCGCCAGGGCTCTCAGGTGGCGGGACTGCAATATGTGCATTCCACACACATATTATATATATATATATATATATATATATATATATATATATATATATATATATATATAATATTATATATAACATGGATTTGAAGAAAAGTCTCATAATAATATAATACTAATATATAATAAGAGTCTCCTTGTACTGGGTGCCTTTATAGTAGCCTCTGGCTATTGGCCTCCCCAGTTTAAATAAGATCCCCTGAGATTTCACAAAATTTCAAAGATTTCACGAAGATTTCAAAGATTTTGGAATACGATTTCGGAAGATGTTGCCTAACGAGATTTTAAGATTTCAAGATTTCGTCTAAGATTTTCAGATTTCCGGTAAGATTCCTGGATTTCAGGCAAGATTTCAAGATTTCATTAGTGATTTTAAGATTTTGGCAAAGATTTCTTTTAGGATTTCAAACGTGTATAAGGATTTCAGATTTCAAGATTTCATAAGATTTCGGGATTTCACTTAAGATTATAATCAAAGTGTATGAGATTGCACTGTGTTGCGGACCCCTTGGGCAGCCCCCACGAGTATTTAACTTGAATTACTTGTTCAATTATATACGGACCCCTCTGAAATTTTTTGGATCCCCTTTTCAGTGGTATTTCTTCTCAAACAGACATGTCATTTGAGTGAAAGAATCAGACAGAGAAACAAACCAACTGCTAAAAGAAAAGGTACACCACTAAGCCATCCATTACAGCTAGTATCCTAACTTCTTCCTTTGGGTAGAACCTCCCGGCTTTTGTGTAGGTCTTGTGCGTTGATGGCGATCACTGGAATCAGGATCACTACTGTTGCTACAAACACCCATAGTAGCATGTCTATGACAGTCTGCATCACAGGGTTGGTGTAAATACTTGGACACAGGTATATAGCCAAGTTAGTGAGATCAAATTTTGACCAGATTCCTGTCCATTGAAAACACTCGAGTACAAGATGGTTGTGCAGATTGTGGGTTGTTTGCAATTGCCTTTATGATCGAGTTTTAATTTAGAAGTGATCCAGTCTGTCACCAGTAAGCTTCTGCATGTAGTAGTTGCATATGGTGCAATGTGTATCTCACCCCTTTTACTTACAGGTAAAAGTATATAATCTTACCCCTTTTACTTACAGGTACAAACTGTCAACATATGACTGAATTTTGCATACTCATTTTTCACCATTACTATACAATTACACAACATAGTTTATAGTATTATCCATGTAAATGTGTTTACTAAAGATAGTGAGTAGCATGACCTAAAAATCTTGTACAATCAGTCTACACGATTCTACACAGCACTGTGATGTACACTTTTAAACAGGCCAATCCACAAGCCAATTCCATATAAATTGTCACATATTTACATTGTTAGGTTTTAAAATACGTATGTGGAATTCATCAATTCCAGTATTTTATTTTTGAAATCTATCTTCAAGAGGTTAATTTTCAGAATAAAAGACCAGAATTGATAGCAACATTGATCACAACTTTGTGTGTAATTTACACCCATGGCGTAGAAATTTAATGCCCTGAGACCTTTTGGGTAAATTTATCTCAGCGAGGATGCAACAGATTTCCTGGAAATTGCATCAGAGTGAAGCTTAAAGAAATAGCTATTAACCTACGAATGATACACAAGGAGAACATGATTCTTTCAAAATAGACACCCTTCGCTACTAGTAAAGGTTAAACTTCAATTGGATTTGCTCTGGGGTCCAAAATTGTTTGAGGGGGTCCAGGTATTTCAATAGAATAAGTTTCAAGAGTCCAAATTTTTGAAAAATGGACCAGGGGCCCATATTTAGGGGGTCTAATCTGTCGTGACAGTCCCCAGCTAGATTACAGTGCTCAAATTCATGCAGGCCATATAGATCTACTGCAAAATATGCTAGTGATGGATCAATATCTATACATTGTAAACCCCCATTAATGCCTTGCATCTTCCGCCCTTATAAGATGGGTCAACCTACCTTAATATTATATATTCCCTAACAATCTACTGTACATTACAATGTCATACTCTAACCTATATAGTTCTCTTAGACTACCAGGGTGATCACTTAATTAGTGAACCCCTGTCTTGGACTTAAGGGGGGGTGCAGGGCCACCCCCCAGGTGCTTTGCAGCCTAACCCGTTAATTTATTTCCTGACATCCGGTGTCAGAGTTCACAGTAGCTTCCCCTTGACATGAAGCTGCATATATAATTCCTACTTTGCACCTGGGGGTCAACACCTACCCCCACCCCTTTCACGCCAAAAGGCGGAGAGAAAAAAAAAGAAAAAGAAAAAAAAACAGCAGATACAACCGAGCAAAGGGGCTTTATTCCCGCAATCGTGATCCCAGACACAGTCCCGCGCTGTCCGCGTATCTTCAACTGCGCATGCGCACTCTCATGCTGGTCCTGCCACCAGCTTATACCCAGCTATAGGACAAGCGCCGCGGGGCTACAGGTACAGGCATTAACTCCATTCAACTGCGTTAAATTCCATTTAACACTGATTGTGGCTTCCAATCATTTTATCATAGATACTCTAACCTACGTAGGTGAGAGTATCTATGATTTTATTAATACATGCATAAGATACACATTAATCGTATGGCATGGTATCATACACTGCAGTACCGGAAAGGTCGTCGTCATTGACTCCATCTTCCGGATCCACAACGTGTAGTACGTCTTCAACCAACAAAGGTTCTAAATTATGATCCTCATCAGATTCTTCAGCTCGATCATCGGCCATCGCAACAGTCAGACGGGTTGTATTCTACGATATAATGGGTTTGAGAATCTCTCGTCAGATCAAGGGTTACAGCCTGGACTGGAAACTTGCGACATCATGCAATACTTAGAGTGTCCATGGTCAAATAACGTCACAAAAATGGAGGTTAGGGACATTATAGTCTCGTACCCGCACCCACTTCCGGCCGCCATTTTATGCGAGAATAAAATGGCGGCCGGAAGTGGGTCGGGGTACGCGACTAGGGACACTATAGCTAGGGCTTCAGAATCGTCGCCCAAGACGTCATTGGTTGAAAATTGCTTATATCCGCTTTTTAAAGGAGATCCAACGTAAGCTCATATCCAGGAGTAAAACTCGAAGATCAAGTCCTTGTGATTCAAGTACCGAACTGTATTGATTTTTAATACCGAACGCGTCGAAGCCACCATTTTTGTTTTACTACGTTATTAAATGGCGGCCGCGTCTCTGAGGATGTCGAGCGTGCTGGCTTTATCCAGTGTGCGCCTTCAAGTATTTGCTCGATCTATTCAACGACTGTTGTCTACCGAGGGAAAGAGTAAATACAGTGAAGAGTATTTCAAAGAGGTAAAAATTAATTCATGGCAGTCACTATTCCCCCATTGAATATTTATAGTATGTTTGACAGTGTACACTGCGATTATTTTTGGATAAGTTTGTTGCATGCATTATGCATTTTGGGATGTCCGAGTCTTTCGCTGATCAAATTTTCACACACACACACACACACACACACACACACACACACACACACACACACACACACACACACACACACACACACACACACACTCGATCTTTACACACACACTCGATCTCTACACACACACACACACACACACACACACACACACACACACACACACACACACACACACAGAGAGACTGTAGTGTAATATTTGTATTGTACTGTAGGCTGTTGGAAAGAGAAATATGGTCGTGTTCATGAAAGGCATTCCAAGTGAACCGATGGTAAAGACTATGATCATATTCCTGTGTTATAGTATTAATGTTGCTTAGACTCAAGTATGTTCTTTTTCATTTAGTGTGGCTTCAGTCGTCTAGTTATTCAGATTCTTAATATGCATGGTAAGTCCTGTTTTGTGGATGCACATCAGTAAAGTATTCAGCATTCAAGCGAAGGACTTACACTGGCATATTGATACTAACGTATTGACATATGTCATCTCTTTATTGAGTAGTGTTTCCTGTGAACTTTTACATCTGACATTATCTACTCACACAAAACTCTTCATCATGCATCTACCAAGACAAGTAATGTGGGAAAATAAAGCAGAGTATAGGAAATTTATTATCATTGTTCTAGTGATATTAAATATTTAGTTGCAAATGATGCCTGACCTATCAGGTTTGGATTATGCAGTTAGCACAATCAAGTAGTCCCATACAATCCCTTCATTTTTAGAAACTCTGATTGGCTGTTATTTAGTCCATTATTTTGATTGTATGTATGTATATAGGCTACAGGGTGGGATTATTATACATGTTGTGTGTGAACACATAGTTTCCATTAAATGCCATACTCACTACATAATGGCTACTGCTAAAATGTCCGAACAGAAGTAACTCCCTTGGTTACTGTTTGGTCTGATATGGTATTTACGTATGTTCTGGTCATTCATGCACACTAAAGAGTTTCATCAAATCCATAGAATTTTGTGCAACCCTTTTGCAGTCTTTAGTTTGCATTCTGTGCAGGGGAATGTTTAGCAGTTAGACACCTGTTTTTCTGTGAAAATGCTTGCCATACAAGTCTGCACAATCAATCACTGTTGAAATTTCCCTGAGACCACCTTGCAACACTAATTGCTAACTGTCATATTCAAAGGTTGACCTATTATTCCAAGTATTCTACAAGCAAATACATAAGTCATTTTCACCATACCATGTAATACCTACAGAAACTTTAAATTGGTTGTAGACAAGGCTGCATACCGGATTTGGGTCTATGGGGGGTAAATGGAGATACCTAAAATCCAAGGGGGTAAGGCAATATGAGAGTATATATGTGCAAAGACCAGGAGGGGGGGGGGGGGGGGGAGGGGATAGGTGACTATGCCTAGGGTTTCTTTCAGAAAGTTAGGAGGGGTAAATCTGTGGCATTATGGAGGTATGTGAAACTAGCTAGGGGGTCTGGTTGGATTTCAGTATGTGAACTGGAGATTTTTTTGACTGAATCTTAACATTGTAAACTTGGAATAATATACCACCAGTTACAATTTAAGGGGGTCAAGGGATTGGTGACCATGGTCTCAAGAAAATTATTTCATATTTCATAATGATACATATGATACATACCCTTGACAATGTTACCTTTCATCTGAGTGTAATCATGCGTAAATCGGACACACTGGGTGACCTCTCATCAGACTAAAGAGCAGGGCCTATGTGACACAAATCTGCAAGGTTCTGAACTTAGTTCACAAATAGTTATATAATAACATTCACAACAATTGACATACGTACAGCGACAAAACATAGCAACAAACAATCATTCAAAAATTGACCTCGAACCCACCCCCTACTGCTCAAATGTTGGATTGACATGGAAAAACATGGCCACCACACATTAGCACAAATTTGGGTGGGTAATCTTATGTGTTATTCATTGCTATAACATATATTGAGTGATAATATTCTGATTCTCCTTGTAGGTGTGAAGGATTATGATTATTATAATATTTTAGAAGATTTGGACTTCAAGGAAGCAGTTAAGAAACATTCGTTAGTAATTCCTTCAGAATATTTATTGCTTTTTGTACTGTATACCTGGGGGTATCAGTTAAGATGTGTTCTTGTACTAAAAGCTTTCTTTGTGTTGTTGCATAGCATGTATCAGCTTCCAGGTTCCTTATGCGTATTTAGTACTAACAGTCTGTAACCAGATACAGTGTGCTAATTCCTGCATCCCACATCTGGAGGATGTTGAAATTCGCACACTGTAACTCTGTCTGGCTCTATGCCCGTCTAGCCCTATGCATGTCCCTCCCTGTTCCTTATTGCAGTGTTTTCAAATCAACAACTCATCCCTATATCCTTTTTCCATTTTTAAATTCCTATTTAATACTAACAGTCTGTATTCCTCACAGCAATTGGCCTACTTTCCCACAAGTGTATGTCAATGGAGAATTTATAGGAGGATCGGATGTACTTTTGCAGATGCACCAGAATGGTAAATTTTTACTCAAAGTAGAACCAAAAGTGCAAGGCTTGTTGTCAACCTCAAGTATTCATTATATTTTGTTTATTGGCATGCAGGTGAATTAGTTGATGAATTGCTGAAGATTGGTCATAAGTCTGCACTTCTGAAAGAACAAAACTGAATCCATTGTTGTAATTTTCAGCAAGCTTGTATATCTGAAGCATTGTGCACTAAAGCTATTATATGTACGTAGTACTTACTTCCTATGTTGTTTGTAACCTAACCTGTGTGTGTATTGATGCTGTCAATGTGCTGCTCATATTTTTCATTAATTATTAATTGGTTTAATGGTTCTTGTTGGAAGACACAACAGTCATATTCATATTATTTATCAATGTATAATATGAATTTGATTTGTTTCAGGGGAGGTGGAAAGGGGGGGGGGTCAGGGTCGTCTGTAGACCCACCAAAAGTAATACTGGGGGGTCATTGACCCCTGAAATCAAGTAGGTAGATCTTATATGATATGTCTTGTGTAATAACTTTTATAGGCTTATTCTGAAAGTCATTGATAAGGATAGTTGTCAATAATTACTGCTTACGAAATCAGGATGAAATGGAGAATGTCAAGTATATGATGGCATATGCGTATAAAATATATATTTATGCCAATGTGGTCTGACCCCCCAAAGATATAAGTAGCTTCCGCGCCTCCCCCCTGTGTTTCATTAGCTCCAACCAAATAATAATTGGTGTACATATGTATGTTCTGCTATATCTAAAAGGATGTAGCGCAGTACATATTCTATAAAGCAACAATAATGGTAAGTTAAACATGTATTTTGTGTACATAGATATGCATAATGTGTTTGTGAATGCATGCCCTTCGAATTCGATCACTAATTAAAATTATTAGTATATAATTATTGTGCATGCATGTTGCAATATTTATATAGTTTATAACTGTTCCTTATAGTCTGCATGTGCTGTATACATTAAAATTGCATATGTGGGCAGTGCAGATATCTCTTGCACACAATATGCAATCACTTATATAGCTATACAAGCGTGTCCCTAGGCTATGCATGCTGCATGGCCATATGTACTTGTATGAATATTGCATACATGCATGAGTGCATGGCTTATAGACAGATTTGATGTACATGCAATATAATATGCACAGGTTGGATGTATGTCTATCGTCATTACTACTATTATAGTAGACAATGATAGTCAGAAGTACAAAGGACTATTATATACTATATTATAGTAATAATCATTTGTACTTAATTCTGACTATTACTATTATCTTTATTATTATTATTATTATTTGGCCAGGCAAATTCATTTCTGTTTTTACCAAACTTGCATATAGCATGCGTGTGGAAGAGCATGCGGGAACTTCATTTTTTTGTAATGCTAGCTATTGTAACTAAAGGATATTGAAATTCACAATGAAATTGTATACTGCATGTGAGCCACACATATGTATGCAAACACATAAGCACACTATTTTAGTGGACAGATACTCTACATATTAACGTAGCTGGCCCAATGTATCAGTTTCATGTGGACTTTAAAAGGAACAATTAAAATGTAAAATTATGTGAAGAGTGAGATTAATATTACATAGCATTAGACATTGATCACAGAGCTAGACACAATGGAATGTGTAGGAAACAAGATGACAATTCACGAAAAATTGCATGACCCATGCATGGCCATGCACAGAAAAGCTGCATGGTCAGAGATTATAATTTGATGTTGTAAATGGCAACTCACAAAATACAGTAATTACTGTACAATGCCTGGTTTTGGATTATTCTGATGTCAATGCTTTAGTATAATGCTAATACAATATAAAACTTTTCTTGTGTGGCACAGCTTGTCTTGCTGGATAAGGATTCAATGTGCATGATCAAATGCATTGATTCAATTTAATTGTCCTGCATATGGGAATTGCAGTCATTTGATGAGGTAGTACATCCATGAGTTCATACCAGGACCTCAATGGCAACAATTCTAAATGATCGAGTAAACTGATCATTGTACTGTAATTAAAGACAGTAATTGGGATAAATTTAGTGGATCACCACTACACATTCTCTAGAGAGATGATGTACAGTAGGTATAGGGTCTCCAGATTGTGACTCATGCATTCTGGATCCCAAGCAGACAAGTGATAGATAATATGGCTTCACAAGTCCTCAGTGAGTAGCAAGATCCCTTCAAGGATCATCTAAAGGTGAATCATACATTAATTTGTAATGGGCTGTCCATGTGACATCACTGGAGATGATAATGCTGACCTGAGTCCCGCCCCATATCCCTTTACAGGGATGGGGTGGGAGTCAGTGCAGTATGTAGGGTCTGTTGGTTAGGGCCATTAGGCAAGCACAATGTCATTTGCTTTGGTTCAAATGTTGCTTCCATTTGTAGTAGCATCTGAGAATAGAGTCAATGTCTTCATATATGAAGATTTGTTGTTTTATTATTTATGTGACAAATTGGAAGAATTTAATATCATCAGTGAGAAATGTAGATAGAAAAATTGATTATGCTAATTGGAGTAATTAAGTCATTAATGTATATCAGAAATAAAAGTGGTCACTAGATACTGCCATAGACACTATATACTATAAAACCTAGTGTCTATGTATGATACTGCCTTGTGGAATCCCAGATCTTAATACTGGTAGCTTATCAGATGATGATCATTTAATTTGAGCATAGTCTAATTGTACATGCCCTGCTAAGTAGTCTTTCAGCCAAGACCATAATGTATGAGCCAACAATGCCAATTATGATTGATGCATGCTTAAATTTCATAAAATGTATGATGAATTGATTACAATCTGCCATCACATACATAAGTGGGATTTTTATGCCAACAGTCAACCACTAATGGGCATATCAATATATGCATGCATGTCCATTATGCAAGGCAAAGGTACTTGATAGTACTGTAGATAATACAAAAGGTAGTATCACAACTCTGCTGGTCTTGAAACTATCGGGTGAATCCCTCGAGACCAGCAACTGTCAGGATGAAGCAAGATTGAACATTAAAGTACAAGGCTTCTGGATTGAATGTCATCAATGTGCATTTTTTTGATGTGAGGGTTTTGAACCCATTTGTGCGAACTCACAAGAACAAGCCTCTAAGCAGTGTATAATATTATGTGCATGGCACAGGAAACGGAGAAGAGAAGAGCTTATGAGTAGCATATCAGAGAAGTCGAACATGGTTCCTTCACTCCCCTGATCTTTTCAGCCCTTGGTAGCATGGCAGAGTCGGTAACAACCACCTACAAACAACTTGCCAATCAGCTTGCAGAGAAGAGGAACCTCCCCTACAGCCATGTGATCGGTTGGCTGCGTTGCATACTCAGCCTTAGCCTATTGTGTAGTGCAATCATGTGTATCAGGGGCTCCAGGAAGGTCCATCACAACCCACAACCAGTGAAAGCACTGTCAACCTAGCCCTCCATGAGGCCAAGTTTCTGTAGTAACGTACTTATTCTTTTATGCATGATTTTCTCTATTTATTTTAGTATAGAGTAGGGTGGGGTATCACGGGACGGAGGCTATTTTTAGCCATTATGTGATAGCTTGAACAGCGTCATCAGGAAGTGTGCGCAAAATTCCAAAATTGCTGCGCAGGTTTGTTTGCCATCTGTTGACCACACCATTCAATTGCAAACAACTCGGTGGCTGTGACAGTGTAAACACACACAAGTTACCAACTACTGTATTTCTACCTTGAAAATGTCTTGAAGAAGCTAAGAAATCAGTGCTCAATTTCAAAGTAGTGATGATAGCACAAAATATAACAAAAAGCATAAATAAAAAATGCATCATCAAAAAGCTAAAAACATGCTGTTTTCCATGCTAGGAAAAAAATAAATGAAATTTATTGATGACATGAGACAGAGCCCTGTGTGTGAAGAGCGGCCATTATTATGCTTCGTGACCAATAATGGCCTACCCAAGTGTCCCTAAAGAACTCTTTGTATCTTCGCTTATATGCAATGTGAGTCATTGGATTCTATGTTCAATTATAGATAATATGTGGCCCTAACTGGAATGCTAGTAAATTATTCTTCAACTTCATCTGTTGCTTCTCTACAATGAAAGACCCTTAGGTGTCCCATAACTCCCCACATTACTCTATAACTTGAATATTGCATGCTAATCTTTGTTAGGAACTTGAGTTTATTGATTTATTGGCACTAAGGTTTCTACCCTATGAACTGGCTGCCACGCACATTGATGACGTGGAATCCATTGTGGATGTTGTACGAAGCGCGCGACGCATAGCGCTTCGCGAGTGTGTTAGTGGGCCACTATAGATTAGGTTATAGGTTCGCGCCGATTAATTTGCGGTTACGGTAGATCCGTTCGTCGATCACCGCTTGCGTGTCACAAATCTGAGAGATCAACAAGGAGATCAAATTGTCAACATAATACAAGCGTTATGCGTCTCGTAATTTTGGATGACTACGACAAAGCTAGTGAATGGGCTGCAAAGTATGTCAAGAAGAGAATTCTAGAATTTGATCCAGGACCTGACAAGCTGTTTGTCTTGGGCTTGCCTACCGGTTAGTTTGAAGTTACTGTATGACTTGTATTGTGCTCATGGTTTGAGAGACCGCTCGAGGAAAGTGGTCTCTCAAAGCAGGTAGTCTTCCATTGAAAATGTGGCATACATAAAAGGGAGAAGTACGTCTATTAAGGGATAATGAAATATGAAGCAAGAAGCCTAGGACTCGAACCGTCACAAAACAATTTTACAGAAGAATACAATAATATATAAGGCATAAGACATGGTTCCTGGCCAGGCAGCAGATACACTATATCATCATTGTACTATACTCTATCGTTATCCATTGATGCACCCTCATACTCCCTGCATGGTGATCCCTGGGCTGTAATGTCAGCCATTGAGCCCTGTGTCCAAAGCCTGTTATGGAGCAGCCATATTAAATCTATTTGCATGCTAGCTTACAAATATCTAAATTTCATTGTACACGCTAATCAAA
The DNA here is from genome assembly GCA_963170055.1 of Halisarca cf. caerulea. Lineage (NCBI taxonomy): Eukaryota > Metazoa > Porifera > Demospongiae > Chondrillida > Halisarcidae > Halisarca > Halisarca cf. caerulea. The sequence goes on from CAUJGJ010000001.1 coordinate 987,048, forward strand.
TCATCTATCCAGCTACGAACCTATCAGGGTTTCTTTCAGGAAATACGTCAAGGGGGGGGGGCGAAATTTAACCATGAAGAATATGTGGGGGGCAAGTCAAAAACTTTATGGGATATAGCATATATAGTCATATTGTGATATAGAGTATCCATGTATATTTTCTATGATGGAAATCTTGTATAGCATCTGTTATCATGGTAACAACACAATTACACAGTGATTTTATGTTGTATACTTGCCCAAAGTCCACGAACAGATTCTATAATGGGAGGGTTCTATCTAGGATGAAAATTTGAGGGGAGCTTCAGTATTACAGTGTATGCCTGCCATGTAAAATATGACCGTGCTTTCTTTAAGGATAATGATCATGGGTGCAAAAACAAACGTTAAACTATAGGGGGCAGATGTTTACATACGTACATGGTGTCCAAGATGTCTGTGAAACACATGCAGTGCAGTGATGTAAGGAGGTGCAGATATGTACATATGTATGTATGTGGTATAGTAGGGGTATATAACTAGGGGGGTGTGGGGGTATGCCCCCCCCAGGGAAATTTGAGTTTTTAGGTTATATAAGGTGGTATTTCGAGCCATTTTAGACCATCTAAGACTTATTTTGACACTCAAGTAGCCTTAGGCTCTTCTCTATAGTATTTTGTCCTGCAATTGGAATGGTTAAGACATAAGCACTTGGGCTGTATGGCATATAAAATGCACTCACTCTCAGGTACAAAGTGCCAAGGGCAAGTGCCATTTGTGTTCCATACAGCCCTCAAGCCTATGCCTGTCTTATAATCACTACATAGAATCCACCTGTTGTGTAGATTGATTTCTTTATGATCCACCTGAGAATATCTACGCCCTAAGATTCCTCTACAGGTGAGGATATGTACATGGTCACTGCCATAAGGTACAATTTCTCAAGATGACAGGAAATTAGTCTCTATCTCATTCTACTGTGTAGGGGAAAAACAGAGGCACTATTTCCTGTAATGGATGGATTATAAGGCAATTGCACAAGCCTAGCAGAGAGAATTTTGATAGTGTCAAGATCAGAAACTATAGACAAGGTGTTCATATCATTGTAATGATCCTACTTAAACATACATACTAACATTACATTTTATAAAGTATCACCCTTACAAATTTTCAAGGGGGGGGGGGAATGCCCCCCCCTGCCCCCCCTAAAAGAAACCCTGATATATCTATATCTATATCTATATCTATCTATCTATCTATCTATCTATCTATCTATCTATCTATCTATCTATCTATCTATATATATATATATATGTAATATATATATATATACGTACATTAGTGTTGTGCGATTAAATTGATTATTAGATTAATCGATTTGTGACAAATCGTAATCGTTGCAATCGATTGCCATGAGAAATCGACAATTACTTGAACAAATTGTAAAAACAGCACAGGTCATGGATAAAAATATAAAAAAACTGACACTGAGCATGTGCAGTTAGATAGCACTGGAATCGAGTGTGGAAAATGGCTGAAGAATCTGAGGACCTGCTAGCAACAGCTAATTTAAACCCTCTCAAGAATAACACCAATGACATTATCACTGCTCAGAGAACATGTCTGGACACTGAAAATGCATCCATGTTGTGTTTTTTGGCGGAAAACTTGTCTGATGTACTGATTGCGGTGAATACTTTTTTAAACACATCTCGATTTGATACTGCGTTTTTAGGCTTTTAGCTTTTCTTTTTAGTTTGATCACCTACAGCTTTTGTGTTGATTAATCGAAGTATCGTGATTTCTTTCAATGTTGATTAGTAGTAATAGGCAATGTTGATTTTTTCAATAATCGCACAACACTAATATACATGTATATAATATTGTAGTCTATACAATGTCATACGCATCTACGTACCATGGAATTACAGTACCATACCATTTCAGTCACCCTTTTCGATTACAGTCTAGGAAACAAAACTTACCATTTACACTGCAAATTATAGAGATTCAAACCTTTGTGCAATCTTCTTAGATGAAATGAAAGGTAGCACAAAAATTGTTTTTTGTGATACCTTATACCATTGGACTTTCATAGACAAATGGATGTTGTTTCTTTCACGTCTACTTAGGTTCGACTCCTTTAGGAATGTACAGAAAGCTGGTTGAATATTGTAGGGCAGGCACCTTGTCCTTCAAGCATGTTGTAACATTCAATATGGATGAGTATGTTGACCTCCCTAGGGACCATCCAGAAAGCTATCATTCATTCATGTTCAATAACCTATTCAATCACATTGATATCGAGCCTAAAAATGTACATATCCTTGATGGAAATGTGCCTAATCTGGAAAAGGAGTGTCAGGAATTTGAAGATAAAATGAAGTCATTTGGAGGAGTGGAACTTTTCATTGGAGGTTTGTAAGCTTTATTTCAATGCACTGTTTCAGTGTACGTATTTCAAGTTCTACTATTAATAGGTATTGGCACAGATGGTCATATTGCTTTTAATGAGCCAGGTTCATCCTTGAGCTCCCGAACTCGTGTCAAAACCTTGGCTCAAGAAACAATTAATGATAATTCAAGATTTTTTGATGGTGACCTCTCCAAAGTTCCATCTCAAGCTCTGACTGTTGGTGTAGGTACTGTAATGGATGCCAGGGAGGTTCGTCTACAATGTTTGTTCCTGTTGTTATGTGTGTATGTACTCTTGTATCATTAGTCAGTAATGCAATTAAAAGGACACTCCAGGCAAAATAGAAGTTTGTCCTCAAATAGAAAGTCTTCGATGTTGATTTCAATGTTGCAAGCTGTTTATGTATGTGTGCTTTTAGTTTAGAAGATATTTTAGTGAATTCTCTAATTGTCGTCATCATGGGTGTGGCACGTGGCATTGTTGAGTGAAGGTACAAAAAACTATCCGTGACAATATGGTATCATCATGTAAAGAAGGAGCAGAAAGCATGGTCTGGGCTACGCGAGACTAGTGTACGCATATGCATATACAGTGAAGATAAAGAGGCACAGATCATCTTTTTTGACACCTGTGGTATTGGAAACATCAGGATAGAATCAATATGGTTTTGTTTCATTCTTCTAAGCTGTTCATAACAGCTCAAGACAGTTAAATTCACCAATAGTGTATAATTGTAAGTCATCTACATTATTTCTAACACTGATAGGTGAAAATGTCGTCATAGTCATCAAAAACAACTCGAAATGCACTTTCTAATACTCGTACACATCCCTAAACCTTCTATTCTGGACACTTTGGGACCAGAAGGGACTGTCCAGGTTATTGAAGTGTCCTCATTTCAGCGGTTGAAGATGTATTATATCAAAGTATAGTGATTCATTTGGTTCCAGTGGCATGTGTCCATAATAGAGGGGTGTCTGCAATTTAGGGGTCTGGATTAGAGTGGTTCCACTGTATCTCATAATCTAAGCAGCACATGCAGAAAACAGGAGCAATTTTGAGATCAGTATACATGTGTCTCCTCATTGAACTTGTATTTTGCCTGAAGTGTCCCTTTAATTATGACATGCTATTATGCTTAAATATTATAGGTAATGATCATCATTACTGGTGCCCACAAAGCCTATGCTCTGCATAAGGCTATTGAAGATGGTGTGAACCATATGTGGACTGTGTCTGCCTTTCAGCTACATCCCAAAACAATTTTTGTTTGTGACGAAAGTGCTACTATGGAGTTAAGGGTTAAAACTGTCAAGTACTTTAAAGGACTAATGTCTGTGCACAGCAAGCTGGTATCTGATGACTGAAGTTTGTTTAGAACTGTTCACTATCTATGGTTATCTAGATCTTCATAGTATTTATAACAGTATTGAATGGTGGTTTGAAATGAGCTCTGGGTGTATATTGACTGCAGATAGGTGACATTAGCTTGTATTTGGCAAGCATGCGTACTACATGTATAATTTTGTGAATCACAGATTGCATGAATAGTTGTTATAGAACACTACTATTGACTGTATTCATTACACTACACATAATATGCACTTCTATTATAATAACAATTGTGTTTGTGTACTTGCACGTTAATATTGTGGAAAAATGCACAATCTATCTATTTACATTGCTTCTGTTAACAATGACGATTAGAAACATTTCCGATGTACTATTCCTGGCCCAGATTCATCAAATTCCTCTCTGGAAATCCACATTTGCTGGAAAGTGGATAGGTTGGATAAGATTGATGCACCTATCCAAACACTGAATTTCCGTTCTGGCGGGGCGATAACCTTGACCTTCATGCTAGGAGGGGCAAGGCTCTGTATTTCCTTCTGCATTCTATCTGCCAACCCATTGTACATTGTTGTTCCACCCGAAAGAACAGTGTTGGCATACAAGTCTTTTCTTATGTCTATGTCACACTTCATTATTGCATTGTAGGCAAGTTCATGAACACCTGCTGCTTCCATTCCCTTAAAGGCTGGCTTGAAAAGGACCTCGGGTGCTCTGAAACGCTCATTTCCTATTGTAATTATCTGTCCATCAGGTAATTCATAGGTTTTTTCTATCTTGGAAGATTTGCTAGCATCTTCCATTTCTTTTTCGAAGTCTGCAGCCACAAAGCACAGTTTTTCCTTCATATCTTTCACTATTTCCATTTCAGCTGTAGTTGTGAAGCTATATCCTCTTTCAGTGAGAATTTTCATAAGATAATGTGTTATGTCCCTCCCAGCTAGATCAAGTCGGCCAATAGCATGAGGAAGGGCGTATCCTTCGTAGACAGGAACTGTATGTGTGACACCATCACCTGAGTCCATGACCATACCAGTGGTACGCCCTGCGCTATACAGTGCCATAACTGCTTGAATTGCCACATATGCTGCAGGAACATCAAATGTTTCAAACAAAATTGAGATCATACGCTCCCTGTTTGCTTTTGGATTAAATGGAGCTTCAGTAACTAGTACTGGATGTTCTTCGGGATTACAACGCAGCTCATTGTACATTGTATGATGCCATATCTGAAAGAAATATAGCAATAAAATGATATGATCATGCAGTAAATTTTGCAACAATAGTGCATGCTATAATGATGATATATATAATTATGGCGTTGTGTTACATGAACTTAATTTCATGTGCACATCACATACATAGTAGCCATCCCCTATCAATGATGTTGTGGGACAGAATATAGAACAGTTTGCAGGATTTTCACTGTTATCTCAGGACACTTGTTGTTCTGTGTACAAAAGAAATTTGCCTTGCATTTATATTAATAAAGCATTTTGGTGATCATTGGAAAAATTGCAAAATAATTTCAACTGAATTGACACTAAATATTCCATGAACAGTGAATTTTGACAGCTTGCAAGATGAATTTAGCAAGAATATATCCCTTTTTGCGTCAAGTGATTTTTGTAGTGTTTCAGGGACAGCAGGACACAGGCATTTTCAAGGACTGTGCTGCAAAATCAGGGACAGTTGGCAGCTATGACATCAGATTATATGTACAGTAAGTACTTCTCAACAGTACAATGATTTCTCGTTAATATCCGCCAAACCGGGCCCTTTCATCCGCCATTCCATGCATGAATTGATTAAAAGACTGCACATTGATTTGGATAATCCACCCAAATTTTTCAAAACAAATCGTGGAATAACAAGCATTCACTGTATTCATAATCATAATAATATAATAAAATTAATTTATAAGGATACATTTTTGGAACAATGTATATTATACATACAATCCACTAGCTATAGCTGTCGAGTCTAAACCAAGATCATAATAGATCTGTGCTACTATATACAGTAGGCCAAAAACCTCACATGCATAATTATAGGGCTTATAGGTAGTACCTGTAGCACAAACTAGCATGAATAAATTGTAAATATAAACTTCCTGTTTTAGTATTCCTAGCTACTTATATGTAATAATTATAGGGACTTCTTGATCCTGTTATAGATTGGCTATATATAAAGTGTACAGTATACATATAATATTATATTTTTCCAACAGGTAATTACTCTCACCTTTTCCATATCTTCCCAGTTGGTCACAATTCCATGTTCCACAGGATAGGAGATAGTAAGAATCCCCCTCTTGCTTTCAGCTTCATCCCCAACATAGCAGTCTTTCTCACCCATCCCTATCATAACTCCTTGATGTCGAGGGTATCCAACAACACAAGGGAACAGTACCTGTGGTGCATCTTCACCACCATACCCTGCCTTCATCATACCTGAACCATTGTCAATAACAATGGGAGCAGAACCTTCATCATCACTATCCATTACTCAGGAACTTTATACAAAGCTTGGTACAAGTGAGTGTGGATTGAACTTCTACTGCAGCTTTTAACTCAGCAACTGGGGTCTCCTATGGTATTTTACACCCACATTCAGAATGATGATAAGCATGTAATTAGCCGTATACCTGGTGTCTAGGTACTGTGTATGCTTTTGGTATTCTCCAGTGTGCACGATATAGCATTGGAAATTACTTAGCAGTGTGACGGTAACCATGGTATGTTGTGGTATATTTTGTTTTGGTACCTACACATGCCAGACAATGCAATAGGATTAGTACATTAACAGTATAATAATGGAATACACACACACACACACACACACACACACACACACACACACACACACACACACACACACACACATGTACACACACCAGAGCTCACGACAAGCTTCACAAAGTGCCCAGACACAATGTCCAGGCAACATCAAATGTGTCAGGACATGTCAAAATTTGATCAGACATTTCAAAAGTCACTAAATTAAGGATAAAACATTGTTGTGTGCATGGAATTGCATGCTTTTGCTTGAATATACGCAACAGAAATGCTATACATTTACGTATAGTGTGCAATATTTAATTTACGTTCATTATAATATGTTAAACTTGGAAAAGTCAAGTATAAAAGCGGCTTTAAGCCATACATATAGATTAGTGGAACACCAAACTCAATACAAAAGAAATAAAAGTTGAAATGTGTGAAACAACTACAGTACAAAATAACTGCAGTCTAACAAAGATTACTTAATCCATTGATGACTGGGCAAATGTGTGAGCAATTGACGAATACTCCATCGGAACACTTGACGCTGATTTTTTGCACAAAATCATAGCGCTCTTATGGATGTCAGACTGAACATGCTCCTTGATGGTGGATATGCGGACATTGGACGAACCTTCGATAAAAGTCGTGAAATTCTTCATTGTCGACAGCTCACTTTGGAAACAGGCGCAAATTGAGCACTTTAAGCGGGCTACGTGCGGGTCACGATTACCTGCAGCAGTTTCAAATTTCAGCCAGACAGATGTACCAATCGTTTCTCGTTTTCATTCTCTTTTATCCATTTCTCCACTGTCTTTTTTTGAACTGTCCTCTACTTGGGTTCTGGGTTGTCTTCCAAATTAGCTGGACGTTTTCTTTGATCAGACATTTTGTCCGGTCACATTTCAAAATGTCCGCCCAGAACCAGAAACTGTCCGGACATTGTCCAATGTCCAGTTGCAGTTTCGGGCTCTGACACACATACACACACACACACACATACACACACACACACACACACACACACACACACACACACACACACACACATGCAAACCACACACACACACACACACACAGCATGCATGGTATACAAACTATATATACAATCGTTGAATGATCAAGGTGAGATGTGACTTTTTGAACCTTAATTTCTTTCTTACTCAGTCAATGATTGCAACCCTTTAATAAAACCATCCAGCAATGATTTTTAAGTTAGCAATTCTAGAAGAACCAAAAATTAATGAATACCTATACTAAAACAAGACTAACATGTAGATATAGCAATTACCTATTTTGCTCTTTCTATTTTATGCAAGCATAATTGTAAATGTTTTTATTTTTCAATTCAAAAGTAATGCAGAAGTGACCGATGGATCGATAATATGACTCTTATCATATGTACTTAATTAAATTACATGTTTTCATATAATCAATACATATTTATGAAAACATACAATGAGACAATGATGATCAAGCTATTTTGCACTGAAGAGTGTGGTTTGAGAGACTGCAACCATTGACCAGCTAGAGTTGTGGTATGCAATATTACAAATATTACAAGTAATAAGTAGGTTGATACACCAATACATGTGACTACCACAATTGTAGTGAAGTGGATGTAAACAATAAAAACTCTAGTATCTATGGTGTAAACATAGACACTCTGTCTATGGTATAAATAAAACACATAGGTGGATAATATATTATTATATTGATGAGTGATTCATTTATCATGAACTTGATAGGAAAACATGTACAGTTGAACTTGATGGGAAAATAATGTTACAAATACCACAGATCCAGGAGTATAATCTTCATATTACGTATACGATTTAATGATAATAAATTAAGTAGTACTTGAACACAGGAGGTACCGCCAGTAGACCTGGTCTATGGTCCAATGGGCAATAATTTATAAAATTCACAGATCAACTCTTCGTTTTGTCACGAATCATCCTGCGAAAAGCATAGCTAGCCATTTCGAAAGTAACCAACACACAGAAAATTCTAAACAATACTTTTCCAATTCTTAAGTTAGGCATTCGTGCTCAAAACAGTGAAGCTGTAACCGCTGATCATGACCCGAGTCATGACCACGTGCACATAATATTGGAGAATCTGGATCACTAGACCAAGTCTCAAGCGAAAAATAAATGGCGGAAAGCAGTCGCGTGTGTGAAACACCTGGCTGTGGACAACCTGCAAAATTGAGATGTCCCGTCTGTGTCAAACGAGGAATAGAAGGCAGCTTCTTCTGTGCTCAGGTATATGCAGTCAAATTCTTTAGGTACAGTTTATCCGAATGACTCAGGGTGGTTCTTGTTTCCCTTAGTACAGGCATAGACACTATTATACTAAATTAGTCTGGCGTAGCTCAGACCCAATCTCGCTCGGCCATTTTTGGCTACGCGGGACTAGGTTTAAATATGGGCCATTATTTTTCTTTTATTTGTCAACGGAAGATTCTAATATTTATGAGTATATACATTCCGTCGGATTTTGTCAATGTAGGATTGCTTTAAAAGATACTGGCCAGAGCACAAGAAGAACCACGGGAAATTAGGTACTCGATATCATCCGGACAGCATTGGAATTGAGTATTTATGTATGCATACAAAATTGATATAATCCGTTTGATCCACAATATTTACACATCACCGAATCTTAGCTATCCAACTGAATGTACGATAAAGATTTTATACTGAAAACTTGCTGCTAAATTCTCTCAGATATATGGAGTAGTGGGATATTTGGCTTTCCTAACAATTCTGTTTGAACCTCTTGATATTGGGTCATGTGCTCTGATGTGGAACTAATTACCATTTGCTTTTTATCTTCTGTGGTAGTCTACTTTACATATATAGATCTTGTGATAATTTTCCAACCTAAACTACGTAGGTATATTTGACTAATATGACCATCTGTGATACAACTGTGTTAGTCTTACGTAGCCAAACCCTCAACTTGGCTCCTTGAACTTTTAAATGTCACCTCTCCTTCATATTGAAGGATCAAAGAGGTTTGGGTCTGGCTACGTCAGACTACATCTGTGTACCCAGTGGGTCACCTGTTGTGTCTGTACGCTTATAACACTTTTGACTGTTTCGAATTTAGTACTTGAATGCACATTTAGCAGACGGATGTGCATAGGACTGTGTTGCAGGTCCACCTTTTGATTAGTGTTTTATTGGGCAACTGCCATTTGGTCTTAGTGACAACTTTCTTTGAGCACCACTTTATGCAGGTATCTGCAGCACTGTAGAAGTGCTATTGCGGTTAGTGTTTCAATTCATTTTTGGTGTCCATCTTGTTTGGTAAACATTGTAGTCTTGTCTGTACATCATACATGCCCTGTTATTTTCCTTTGTGAAAATATATTCATCCATTATATTGTTTCAATTCTTTTTCTCATGTAGAACCAGCCCCTGCAACTGAATACAATCCTTGGCCTCATTTCAGATTTACAGGCAATTTGAGGCCATTTAAGCTGGTTTGAATTTTACTATGGTTATCCATCCTTATGGCTGTTATGTGAATTAAATGTACATATATATGTTCTCTGTGTGTATATCCCATAGTCAGCAACTAGGAAAGTTCCTTCATATATCCCAAGACCGGATTATGCTGATAATGAGAATGGTGATTAATGATGTTGGTGATAAATACTTTTATCCATTGAATCTACATACACGTACGTATGTATCCAAATTTCGTATGTTGTCCATGTCATATTTCTGTAGGCTACCCTATCAGTGAAGTTGAGTCAAAGAAAGCAGGAAAAATTGCAATACTCAGTGACAATGAGATAGAAAAAATGAGAACTGTTTGCAAAGTATGTGTTATAAGATATATGTGTGTGTGTACATATTGGATCATTTTCTGAGGGTGACTATAGTGTTTTCTCTATGCAGATTAATAATTTTTTTTGTGTCTTGATACTGGTGTAAAATGTGGGCCTTTTGTATTAGTATTTTTGTATGGATAATAAACAACCTAGTATGACATGTTTGTACTATTTACGTACCATCCAGTATACTATAATCTGAGACACAACTTGATAATAATGCTTGCCTTTCCGTGTATGTAGTGATTGCAGCATAGTGTGTCTGCACCACTAGGTGACTTTTTCTATGAACTAAAGAAATTGTCACTGTCTGAGCATATATGTGTCTATGTACCCATTTTCTTGCGTACTGGTTATGCTTGTTGATAATGTATGTAGTATGATGAACCACTACATTTTGGTACTTATTTATGTATATGCAAGGATATTTGTAGTGTGTGTCATTTATATTGATGACAGTGAGTTGTTTTTTTGAATACAGTGTATTTCCTGTAATGAATTATTGCTATATGCTAATTCCACTCTTTTGTTGACATGTTTAGTTTGGAAGGGAGGTATTAGATGCTGCTGCTAGGGCTGTTAAACCAGGTGTGAGTACAGATGAGATAGATAGGATTGTTCATGAGGTGAGGAGGTTATCAATGTAGGAGTGTAAAGGTATGCACATAGCTGGAGATACACGTGATACCATTGTAGGATCTTTAAATTTTTCTCCTTGAAACACCATATTTGTTCCTGTGACATGTTGCCTTTTGTGACTGTGCTAAATACTTAACATATTTCTTTCTCTGTTTGTAGGCGTGCATTGAACGGGAATGCTACCCATCTCCTCTTAACTACTACCAATTTCCTAAATCCTGTTGCACGTGTGTTACTATACTCTAACTCACAATAGTATGTTGCTTACATTTGTATACGTGATTGTCTGTAGGTCTGTTAATGAAGTCATATGCCATGGAATTCCAGACAAGAGACCATTAGAAGATGGTGACATATGTAATAGTGAGTATTGAGATGGGTGGTAAGAGCCAGAAGCTTATAATTGTATTGTTAATGTTATGTTTACTATTGTAGTTGATATTACTGTGTATCATGATGGATTTCATGGTGATTTGAATGAAACATTATTGGTTGGCAAAGTTGATGAAGACAGTCAAAAGCTTGTGAATGTAGCTTATGAGTGTATGATGGCAGGAATTAGCATAGGTATGTATGTCCTATATACGATTGTGAATGTAAAGTACTGTACATGGTACATGGTTATAGACTGCATGGATGTATGCAGCTGTGTGTACAAAGCTCCCAATATGCACCTTCTGTAGTGAAACCAGGAGTGAAATATCGAGAGATTGGCAATGAAATTCAGAGGCATGCCAACACTCATGGGTACTCTGTAGTTCGAACATATTGTGGTCATGGAATTAATCAGTGGGTAGTGTTTGTGTTGTTGTTGCACGTATGTAAACTATGTGTTTATATCTGTTTTCATATGTGCAGAAAGGCAAAGTATATTCAAATGCAATTGTAATATAGTATTTTATTATCATGTATGTAGACTATTCCACCCTGCTCCTTCAGTACCACATTATGCAAGTAAGACAAATACTAAAGATGCACACGGATTATTATTAATGGAGTTTACCTGCTTGTTCACTGCCTTCTAGAGAATAAGGCTATTGGAGTGATGAAACCGGGACACACGTTCACTATTGAGCCCATGATTTCTGAAGGTACTTGGAAGGATGTCACCTGGCCAGACAATTGGACAGCTGTCACTGCAGTGAGTAGTTCAGTATCATTGTAGCGATTTTACTTTTTGATACACACCCACCCACCCACACACACACACACACACACACACACACACACACACACACACACACACACTCACACATACACACACACACACACACACACATACATACACACATACACACACACACACACACACACACACACACACACATAAAAATAACAAAATTAAGAATGAAAAGCGACAATATACTCAATATGCAAATGAAAGTTTCCAATATTTAGGGAATATACTATCGAGTGAAACGAGTTGTGAACATACATAGATGATTGTATGTATGTAATTGATATTCTCTCTATTTATGTTCGTTGACAGATCTGTAAACGTTTCTTTTGTAATATGTATGTACACCTTGTAAGCAGAACTGCAAGCATTTCAATTGAGTTTGTGTTTTGCTTCTTTAGGATGGAAAGAGATCAGCCCAGTTTGAGCACACACTGTTGGTGACAGAGACAGGTTGTGATATTTTGACTGTTAGACCTGACTGTGATGGAAAGCCTCATTTCATGACACAATTTTAGTCACAATGAATTTGAACACTCTTTTATCGGTGTTCTATGTGTAGATTAGAATTTGTATGGAAGTCCCAATTCAAGTATAAATTTGTAAAATACACTAAGCTTTTTCTTTATTAGATTAACACATTGTTTTCATATCAAATCCTCTTGTCATAGATCCCATAAGCCCCATCCAATTGCAAATGGAACGTACAATAATAGTCATTGCAATATATTCCTGTGAAGTGTGGCTGATTATTTGGATCAATATGTAGATCATACATCATCTAATTCATGTACAATAGAACCTTGTTAAGGAGAGCAAGAAAACTGCTTCACACAAACTAGCCTTCAAGCCCTGTTTGGTTTGCTGCATTTTTACATGTGTATTTCCTGATAAGGACTTTTGATGTTGAGAACTGATTTGTGGGTTTCCTATAGGTTTTCTCAACGAGGTTCAACTGTACAAATTTTAGATGAGAGGATTTTGTGTGACTACTGGTATACTACTGACCGTACTCTGGTTTTTCACGACATTTGAGTGATTAGATTGGCATAATAGAGATTAGAAACAATCAGTGAAGCCTCTATAATCCAACACCTCCATAATCCAATATTCTCTCTAATCTGACCACCTTATGAGGTACAGTCACCATATTATGGTATGCTAAGAGTTACTCCATAATCTGACAATGTCTGAAATCTGATATGATTTTGTTGCCCAAGGAATATTATACTATAGAGGTTTCACTGTACAACTGATATTTGTGGGAGTTATTGCGGGGAATGAGGACTGGTCCATTATGGTGAGAATGCCTTGACCTTGAATTGCAATCAAGTCGCTTCTTTAGTGAAATTGGTATGGGCAGCTAGACCACAAATGCTCAAGCCAAACATAAACTATGCCATTGCAACATGCCCATTGTTTTGGTGACTGGGGTGGCAAAGTGAAGCCATAGCTGGGTTCAAGAATATACTCCATACTACCATAGACTCTACTCTAGAGTGTATGGTTCGAACTCTAGTGTAGTTTCGTGTAGCCAGCACCTTGTTCATGTTCTCCTTTGTTCTAAAGTGAAGAGAACAGGAAAAAGGCTCCGGCTACATGAGACTAATTTAAGTACTTATGGTGTCTGAGCATAGGCCTAGGGTCTCTCGAATCATTGATACACGGCCCTATAGGGTCAAGTATCAAGGATCGCCCCTGTATACCAGTTATCAAACAATTGAATGCTCGAGTATATATGTATGTTCAAGCATAGATAGTCTCGTACCCAGACCCACTTCCGGCCGCCATTTTATTCTCGTCGAGAATAATTATAAAATGGAGGCCGGAAGTGGGTCTGGGCACGCGGTTATAGTTAGTCCAGCCAGCTGTGACCCACGTTTATACGTAAGCGCCGACGAAAGGGAAAGAGAAATCTTTTCCCTTTCGTAGGCGCTCAAGTATAAACGTGGGTCACAGCTGGCTAGACTAATAGTTCAAGTGCTTGGATGAGACGGTCTATCTGGCCAGACTGTATGTAGGGGGGGGAACCACATCATTGAATTATAGATCATGTAATAAATGGTGTGATACAAAAAAGGGCCTAGGACTCAGGGGAAAATACAGGTGGAGGCTGTACACAGACCCTGGCAAGGCAGAAACAACACATTAATGCATGGAGAGTGATATTATTAAGAGATATGTGAGAGAGAGACTACGAACATAATACACTACTGAGCAGATATTAAGAGCACACTAATTAATAATAAAGACATGGAGGAAGGTTATATGCACCACTGGTTGACAGACCGAGCCTTGAAAATGGTATGGCTACCAGCAATGGCGGCTTTTGCAGCTTGTTGAAGTGCAGCTCGTCTGTCTTTGGATGATGATGAGGGTGCAGCTGTCTTAAGTGTGGAATAGGCGTCGTTTGTGTAGTGGCCCAGGCAACCAATCTCGATGGTGAGGAGATTCACCTTGAAACCCTTAGCATGTAGATCTGATGCAAGGAATTGGTAGCTGGCCTTGGCCTGCTTTCTTACTCTGGCATTTTCAATACTGGAAGAAGAGTTCCATGGCACTGTGAGTTCCAGGATGGTGGCTAGGTTACCTTGGATGATAAAGATGTCGGGTCTAGCTGAGGTGCTGATAACAGATGGTGGGACCGTAGAGGGTGGTTGTTCGACAGCACGGTGGTTAGGCAAGTCTGCAAAGATTTTTGCAGATGGGATAAACTCCTGAAGAAAGGGAATAAGCCTAGCTAGCACTAGGTCATGGCGATACGTGTACCGACCCTCGGACAAGCTGACAGAACAGCAGCTGAGGATATGCTGAGCATTGCAGTGTGGGTAGCTGCATAGCGGGCATTTCCTACTTGGCAAGTAGCCCCAACGTGCTAGGGAGGATGGGCTGGGCAAACAGTCACAGCTGGCTCTAAGAATGAAAGAAAGGTGGCCTTCAGGCATTCCTAGAAGGAGACGCTGCCACAGATGGTCTTCAGAGCCAAGTGGAAGAACATCCAAGAGCTTGGATTGAACTTCTAACTGTTGGAGGTGGGATTCCCAGTTAGCTGAATATTTCCTTGCAATGGACCCATTATTAGGCGTTAAAATTACAGGGTTTTCCTCTTGCGCGGGACTATAATCAGGAGGTAATATGCCGCGGAGCAGAATCCGTGGTATTCCTGTAAAGGAGATTTCAGCTAAAGTGGGTAAAGATGAATTGCTGAACCGACTAGAGGTAAATTTATGTTTCATTTCAATAGCAGTATTTTCACCATTCTGCAACGTCTGTTAGTCAGCAAGACTCAGCACTTCGCTTGAAATACTATTGCGTTTGTAGTGAAGGCTTTGTTTATAGTATTATAACTGATATTTAGCGTTATGTTATGGTATCTTTAACAATTCTTATAGCTGAATCCCCCAGAAATGCTGATGGTAGTCAGGTAGTGATATCTGAGTTAAATCCAGGAGGAAATGCAATAATACCTCCTGCTGTGCGATAGCATGGACACTCTAAACTTCATAGTACAGTAGTCCAGGTGTCTATGGCGAAAGTATTAATTAAGAAGCATATCTTTGATAACACTAAGCACTAACCCTTTGTCATTAATTTAGATTTTCGTTACTTTGGTACTATCTTCAGCAAGTTATTAAGTTTACTTATAGCACTAAGAAACCTGAGAAGTCACCGGAAAATAAATAAAGAGGGGTACACATCAATGAATCGAGTGTAATTATGTAGCTAAACATTATTCCCTTATATTTATTTACTTGTCACCGAATTTGAAAAATTCCACAACAAATTAAGCCATCATCAGCATGGGTTCCGCAGAGGATATTTGTGCCAAACACAGATATTATCAGTTGTGCATGAGTGGGCTAAACTCATTAACTCAAGATTTAGTACTCATGCTATTTTCTTAGATTTCTCCAAGGCGTTTGATTCAGTGCCACATTAAAGAATGTTACTGAAACTCGATCATTTTGGCATTCGAGGTAAGCTTCTCCGTTGGATTGAAGCTTACCTTATCAACGACTTTAATTGATGGTCACTCCTCAAATTGGGCACCAGTAAAATCAGGGGTCCTGCAAGGATCCATCCTTGGACCTCTCCTTTTCCTCATTTATATCAATGACAGGACTGTACCTGAACTCTTCTGTTGGGTTGTTTGCTGATGACTGCACAATTTTTAGGGAAATCAGAAATTCTACAGATTGGGACATGTTGCAGAAAGACCTAGATACTCTATTCCAGTGGACGAAGGATTGGCAACTGTCCCTGAACTTGTCAAAGTGCAGGGCAATGAGATTTACAAACAAAAAGAATACTATTGGCTATGATTATTGTTTGAATGGAAATCCTCTTGAATGGTGCAAGTGTTACAAATACCTTGGTGTGGTCCTTAACAGTCATCTAACGTGGGAAGAGCAGACTTCAGAAGTGAAGGCAAAAGCCTCTCGTATTCAGAATCTTTTGAGGAGGACTATGTACAGATGCAGCAAAGCTGCTAAATCAAGGGCATATGTGTTCTTGGTTTGCCCGCATCTGGACTACTGTGCCCCAGTCTGGAGTCCACACCAAGCTAAGCTTATGAATACTTTTAAGTTTAGAAAGTGTACAAAAACAGTCAGCCAGATGGATTTGTGCTACATGGGACCTGGATCAGTACAGATGGTCGAAGTCTTATGAAGATTGTAGAACTGAGCTAAATTGGACAACAATTAAAGATTGGCACTATGTACTTCGTTGTTGTCAGATGTACAAGCTTGTGCATTCCCTTGATTCTTTGGTACTAGCTAACTATCTAACCTTTAGAATCTCAAATACTCGGTCTCACCCACATTCATTTCATTGTATTCAATCTAGAGTAAATTCATTTATATTTTCTTTCTTTGTAAATAGTGCATTTGAATGGAACAATTTATCACATGATCTTCTTAATTGTACATCCTATTATGCTTTTAAATCACAACTTACAAAAATATTTTCCATCACCCCAACTCACTGTCGTGTTTGATTTCTTGTTGCGTCAGTCAGCCTTTATTATTATGTCTTCAAATTGTTATAAATTATTTACTGTACTTCCTCTAAAAATTCGGGACATTTTTAGTAGTTTCAAATCACATATTTTGAATTTTAAGAGGTTATGTCTTCTTGTTGACAGGCACTTTGCGAAAATTAGAGACTCGTCACGAAAAACAGAGCCCACGTTCTTACAGCCATTTTGGGACTCTTTTTAAGATGGCTGACGTCGCATCGTTGTTTTTCTTCCATCTCTTGTATTGTTAGAGCGTACCATGTGTATAAACAAGTTTGGAAACCTGACATTGGAAGAGGAGTTTGTTTGCCATATAGAAGAAGGCAGATAAACAGAAAATCGATTGTCGAAATTAGAGGGTCTACCACGAATGTTAGAGTTGCACAAAATTCGAATTTTTAGAAGTATTGGAAGGCAAAATTAGGCTGCCCTGTCGAAAATTAGATTCCCGAATTTTTAGAGGAAGTACGGTATTTTGGGAGAGCATTTTAATAGGACTACCTTTTGTGCGATCCTTTCTCATGTACAGTCTTATGTGAAATAAAATTATTTCAGTTCAGTTCAGTTTTATTTTACAATGGCTGAATATGGAATGGCAAAGATTTTAATCGCGGTGCTGTGCCGCTCTACCGCTCTTTAGTGACTTCCCTGTGAGAAACACCAATGTTTTGGCTGCCAAATTGTTAAGTAATGTTTTAAAGATAACCTAACACAACGCTAAATATCAGTTAATGGTTATATCCCAAAATCTATGGTAGGCAGCATGATTCACATTACCTTACAGAAGCTATTAATCTATATTTTTCAAAATATTTTGTCTCTCAAGAAGCACAGGTGGGATAGTCTTCACAGTAGGAGAATGATAGCACACATCACACTCCCCTACCTTGAGATTATGTGCATGCACAACCTATCCCCCCCATGCCAAAGTAGGGTCTTGAATTTGCTAGTCCAATGCTGTGTGACTGAAAATATTTGCAGTGAGTTATTTTTGCAATTTGCTATTTTGGTGCATCAGAAGTATTGCATCCAAAACTTCTATTAAGGTTTGGATTTATTTTGAGTGTGACTTGAAGTTTTAATACTGGAAACCACTTCACTGAAATTGCTTGGACAGCCAAATTTGTACATACGCGAAACCAACCTCAAAATTATAAGTACGCACACTCGTATACACATGTATAGACACACATGCACACAAACACACACACACACACACACAAACACATACACACACACATATCTGGTACCCTTGTAGGCAACTGGTTAAAATTCCACAAGTGAACTTTAATAAGATGGGAAATTAGATTAATCTGATCTGTGATTGTGATTGGTTCAAGTCTTACTGATGTTTGTACATGAATTATGTTGGTGCTGATGCCATTGCTATAGAAATGTTGCAAGTACTTGGAAGAGTTGGATCAGCTAGAAGATGACCCACCTCTTGGTTTGTCAGAATTGGCTATTTCTCTGGTGAGACAGACAATAATTGGTCATGGGGACAAACTTGTGAGACTCTATGCTGCCAAGGCTATTGCTGAAATCCTGAGAGTGTATGCACCTGATGCGCCTTATGAGGATGAAGACCTCAGAGTATGTGATTCTTGTTTTACGTATGTCTTACTAAACGTAAAAAATATATATGTACAGTACTTCTGGTCAACTTTTTTATATACTTGTGTAACTTACATAATATACATGTATGTACGTACCTATGCAGGAAATTTTGTTGCTGTTTGTTGGTCAACTTGGTTATCTTGCTGACTCTGAAGGGACTTATTATGCAGAATATGCTCAACTACTACAAGTAAGCACTAGTGACAGTTGTATGACTTTCATCATTAAGTAGTTTGATTTCATTGCCTGTGTCTTTCATGCAGAATTTGTCCAGATTCAACACTTTTCTAATCAGAACAGATGAGGGAGTAGCAGATGTGCTCATTGATTTATGTACTACTTTATTTGATATAATCAGGTGTGATTGCTATGTTTATGCATACTGCATGTTTAATTGTAAGCCGTTGACCTCTTTCTCATTTGATCCTATATTATTGATGTACTTCATCTCTGGTTTCTGCTTATATTGATTCTTGTGGTCATATTATGCTTAGTATTACTTTACTATAATACCTGTGATGAACTGTAAAAGTTTGTAGCTAGAAAGTGAGTAATATCTTTCTTGTTTCTTCATTCTATAACTTGTAGTCACCTTACAGATACAAATTTTAGCAGGTTTCAATTTGGGAAAAATTAGTGACTAATGCATTAATAGCAACAATTAGTACCTGCTATATTTTTGACCATTAAATTGGAAGGAACCAGAGTAAAAGGCAAAAACCTCTATAACTTTATCTGAGATGTTCTTAATGCTATGAAAGTAACAATGATTGGAATGAAAAGTCCATTGGATCCTCTGAAATATGTGTTAAGTGTGTTGAAACTGCATCAAGCTATTGTTGGGGAAATCTGTTAGGATTTGGGAGTGTTAAGAAATACAGTTTGTTGAAGATAGTTCTCCATTCTGTCTGGACATTCCGATCCTGTAGGTCTTCATCAGCTGTCGAAGTGACTTTCGAGTTGTCCTCCTTAAATAGGATTTTGACTTTCTGCTTCATTACTTTCAGTCATGTGATTTTCGCTCCTTGGGCAAACAAATGGGATCCACAATCGATCCAGAATCAGCCCAACATCAAGGTTCATGCTGAGTTTAATTTGCTGGATGTCCAGGACTTCAAGGACCCTCCTTATTCTACATGTGTTCACCGTCTCTTCTTAACGTTCCCAAACCCCAACGGATTTCCCCAACAACTACCTGACTACATACATATGTACATTACTTACGGTGATTGTCCTGCTCTCAGGTAACCAATACATAGTTTTGTCCCCACCCCCAACACCTTTCAAGAAATTACTAAATTCAGCACTGATACGTATGTATCATTAGTATATGATTATGTACATACTTGTTACGTATGTATGTATAAATTATACGTATGTATGTACCTGCACACATGTATACTTATGACTATCCTTATGTTTTTCATTATTAATTTATTGTTCTCTAGTGGTAATCAAGAGATTACAGTCAAGAATGCTGTTGTAGACATTGTAGCTGTTATTGTGAGAGAAGCAGAATTTGTCCCTAAAGGTTTCATAGAAGTTATTCTACTTCAGCTGGTTCAAAAACAAGTGAGTGTGACTTTTACTTTGTGGACTTTTAATACTGCAGGCATACTATGGTTTACAATCTATCTCCTTTAATCCCAAATTATACAACGTACGTGCATTCATATGCATGCACCAAACTGTGTACATGTACAGAAAATGGATATGCTCCCTTTATTATGCATTAAGCATGTATTGCCTTTGAAAGAGACCTGGCAACAAAATATTGACAGCTTTTCCTGTAGTAAAGCAAAATTATGTGATTTTTTAAAACCTTAAAAATTAATACTCTAAGTTGCTTACAATCATCATTTGGGTTATACAGGGACAGTAAACTTCTGCCTCTTGATTGTCATGCTTATTGCAGTTACGTATGTCATCAGAAATGAATGGTAGCCAGGGTTTTATCTGGGGGGGGGGGGGACCCTGGGTATGGTTCCCCCCCAAAATATGCAGGCTTAATTTTTGTGAAGGAACACTGTCATGAATTGATCATAAATCCATTTATAAAGGGTAGAATTTGCCAAAAATGCTTATATTATTAATAGCTTGTATTAGTCAATCTTGAATCCATTGGTAAGTATGTTTATTTAGCAGTTACATTGTCAATGAATGCATGTGTCAAAATTTAGGAGTTCTAATGTAAATTGCATGTGGTTTAGCTTTGTTCCAAACAGCATGGCATAAGCATTCATGCAGGATTTATTCATGTATAGGTACTTACGCATGCTTGCACATGTTCAGAGTTTCTTTTAGAGGAAAGAGGGCACAGGGGGTATCTTTCCCTTGAAATTTTATCCTACCTATAACACACATGCGCAGTTGCAACAGACCAATCTGTGGACTGTATTCAGAAACAGCTTGAGTGGCGTAAAACAGCCTCATTTATCACCTTCTGAGGCATGAAAACTAAAATTTTTCCTGGGGGAGCATACCCCCAGACCCCCCTAATTCAGACCACTATCATTCCACATGCATATCTGCCCGCCGTTACGTACATCACTATACTTTGCCATTGCCTCATCTTCATCATTATTCTGAAAGAAAACCTGATATGCATGCTGCATGCATGAGTGTGGTTTTTAATATCATTGAATACACAACATCATGCTTGCGCCACGCCGCGCCGCGCCACGCATGTGTGTATATACATACATACATATAAATAGATGTGTAGGTTCCCCCCCCAAAAATTTGACCCCTGGTAGCATCTGTTTACTTGTATGGCCAGGGTCTTATCTGGGATCAAATTTTTTTTTGGGGGGGAGGAACCTACACATCTGTTTATATGTGTGTATATACACAAATGCGCGGCGTGGCACGGCGCAAGCATGATGTTGTGTATTCAATGATATTAAAAACCACACTCATGCATGCAGCATGCATATCAGGTTTTCTTTCAGTATAATGATGAAGATGAGGCAATGGCAAAGTATAGTGATGTACGTAATGGGGGGGGCAGATATGCATGTGGAATGATAGTGGTCTAAGCTAAGGTCTGGGGGTATGGTTCCCCAGGAAAAATTTTAGTTTTCATGCCTCAGAAGGTGATAAATGAGGCTGTTTTACGCCACTCAAGCTGTTTCTGAATACAGTCCACAGATTGGTCTGCTGCAACTGTGCATGTGTGTTATAGGTAGGATAAGATTTCAAGGGAGACATACCCCCTGTGCCCTCTTTCCTCTAAAAGAAACTCTGAACATGTGCAAGCATGCGTAAGTACCTATACATGAATAAATCCTTGCATGAATGCTTATGCCATGCTGTTTGAAACAAAGCTAAACCATGTGCAATTTACATTAGAACTCCTAAATTTTGACACATGTATTCATTGACACTGTAACTGCTAAATAAACATACTTACTAATGGATTCAAGATTGATTAATACAAGCTATTAATGATATAAGCCTAATTGGCAAATTCTACCCTTTATAAATGGATTCATGATCAATTCATGACAGTGTTCCTTCACAAAAATTAAGCCTGCATATTTTTATTTGGGGGGGGGGGGGTAACCTTTCCGCTTAGGAGGGGGAAACATACCCAGGTTCCCTCCCCCCCCAGATGAAACCCTGATGGCAGAAGTACAAGCTACTGTTACCTCGTTAGCATCAGTAGTACAGTAAAGCAATGTTGACCAGCTCTAAACTGGAAGTTAGTGTAACGTGTGCCTAATTAATCACATAACAGCTTTAGTAAACTTGAGAAGTTGAATTTTTTTGAATCAACCTTATGTAGTGGTGCTTCTTTGCGGCTAAGGAATGAAAATCATAGCTAACATATTGATCAAAAGAGAAGAACATAGTATTAGACATATGTAGTATTGGTAGAAATATACAAATGGTATTGCTTTACTCTGTAACATTTCAATTTCTGCATTGATTGTTAGATTGTTCTGATAATCGCCGTCAATGTACCTTATGGAAGTGTGTATGAGTGTACCAAGGTGGTAAAGTGACAGGTTCTCTATTCGATTACCACTAAAGCTCATTTTCCGCACAAGACTAACAAGAAATCTTGTACACACTTCACTATGCGTACTTATGCCATATACACTTTTATTTTCGCATGGTGAAACTTTCACAGATGGCTTCCAATCCGCGAAAGCTGCAAATATAAAACCACATGAAAATTAAAAAGTGTGTACTGTATCCCTTTCTGCTACTGATTGTGGGAGAAAGGAGTGTGACTCTAGAAATACGTAGAAATAAAGGCTATAATTACAATACTTTGTGTGTGGTCATTGAGGGAAAAGTAAGAGTTACTGTGATCACTCTGTTTGAATTGAATCCTGTGGGAAACATTGTATGTTAGTACACTTTCTACTTTTTTGTAGCCTGCTGCATGTCCTCGTCACCAGTTGGCCTCTCTTATCATCAGGAAAGCTGCATCTGATTTGGAGCCTTATATTCGACAGGTTTGGTTTGATGCAGTATTATTTCAGAGGTCGCAATAATCAATTGTGTCTAGTCAGATGTTCTAGCATTTACCTAAGCTTTTTGACTGGTCGAATTCAGTATTAATTAAGTGTGGACATACGAGGGGTTTGTAACAACCTTTTAGCAATATACACACTAAAAATTAAATGAAATTAATATGCTGTAGAAACAGACATTATTCTTCTCTTTAGAGTTTAACCTATTTGTATGTACTTACTGCCTTTCTTCCATTGTGTGCACAGGCATTGGTGAACATTCTTCTTGTGGGACACCAGTCAGACAGTGAGATTGGCCACCATGTGATAGAGATATTACATCAACTCAGCTTAATTGATGATTCAACTCTAACATCTGTTTTACCGCAGTTGGAATTTAAGCTTAAGGTGTTTTACATACATTTAGCTGTCTACCAAAGTACATGTATTTTCTTTTTAAATTCACTCCTATATATCAGTGTAGAGGTTTTGAGAGTATGTCATTATTGAACGTGTAATTTTGGTGTCATTTTCATTGTTTCTCTTTAAGTGATTCATCCTAGGTATTTAAACCCTGAGGTTTGTGAGATCCATGCAATCTTGCTAAAACCTTCAACAACCCTAGATCTCAATTTCATTCTTTACGTGTAGTCTTGAATATGTACACTTTTAGTATTCAATGGAGAGTCTGTACTCAAGGAGTCATTTTCTGCATTTTGTAGAGTATGGATCGAGAGGAGAGGCTGCAATTTACTCGCTTGTTAGATAAAATGTTCTCAGCTGAAGAATCATCCCTGGTGCAGAAAAATCCAAATTTGTGGAAATCTTTTTTAGGAAGGTTGGCATGTACCTTGAGTGCTTTCAAACGCCATAATACTATAATCTTTACTCTATGCAATTTTTATAAGTATAATGTGCTTTCTTGGTTTTAAACATTCGTACTATTAATATGTATTTGTAAATTCTCAGATTTGAAGACATTGATGTGTCTGTTAGAACAGCTGCCGTGGATAGTGCCCCTCATTTTTTTGCCAGTCAGCCCATGCTCATTGGTGACATTGCTGGTATGCACTCAATGTATGTGTACCATATGTAATGCAAAGTTAGCGCATATGCCTTTAATTGTTATAATGTGTTTGCATATAGTGTTTTGTGTGTTTTAGCATAATTTTCTAGTCTACATACTGTAAGAAACGTTAACTGTAAAAGTCACCAATTTCCAGATATCTCCTACAGTAACTAGAAATTGCTACATGGTAATCAGTACTGTATAGAGTGTTAACTTTTAACATTTACTGAATATGTGCATCTGTGTCCAATCTGTGCATCTGTGTCCAATCATAATAGTGTTATATTCTCCAACAATTTTGAAGCAAAGGTTCATTGTAATGTTGTTATGGATTTCATTTGTCTTCAGGATATATTAGTGATGTTTTGCCAGGATATTGTTAGCAGAGGAGCATTCACTAAAATTCTATTTGAGTTTTATATTGAATTGTTCACTCATACAACCACTGTTTGTGCCGTAGTAATTAGTAGAGTAATGGGAAAAAACTGCAGCCCATATTTGATTAACTACCCCTTCAATCACAAGTTTCACTAATTTGTCCTTGATTAATTTAAAATGGGATTTTATTAGCTACACAGCCTGCTTTCAGGGGACAACTGTGTAACATGACAGTACATGTGTACCATGCTTTGCATTACACATGGATATTGTAAGACTTAGAATGTTAAAGATTACAGGCTAATTTTTGCAAACTTGTAACTTATAATTCTTTTCTATGAGCAAAGTTGCACCTTTAGTGCTTTTCAGGTAACAACCTGAAAAGCACTAAAGGTGCAACTTTGTTATTGTTTACTCTTGCATGATCTACATTGTGTATACACTACAGATGCTTTGCACAGCCGTTGCCATGATATAGAAGAGAGAGTTCGGCTACGAGCTGTACATGTGGTTCATGACGTGGCCTGCAAGCATTTTGATGCTGTTCCCATGCAGGTGCATAACTGTGTACATTTATACGAATTGTACTTACTATTGCATGTGTATGCAGTTACTTTTTATGATCATTGTAGTCTACATGTCTTCCTGTGTTGTACCACACATACGTGTATGTACATGCATGCATATGTGCAATTATACATAATTGTTTTAACATACATGTATATACATATGCAGTTGCTTCATGACGTAAAAGAAAGAATGTGGGACAGGAAGGTGAGTACATGGTATTATTGTATGTATAGGTGTATACATAAATGCATATCATTTGTAATATATAAAGTATTGTACAGTAGAGAGGTTGATTGCAGAAATATCAGACTGAGAATGCTTATATCAACCAAGGCACACAGCGCCGAGGTTGATATACAACCAGAGGTCCAATGTTTCCGCAATGCACCGATCTACCATGCTTCATGCCGTATGGTATGCACTGATCTACCATGCCTCATATACTATATCGTATGGTAAACCAACCTTAGATTAAGATTGAGGCTTCGAAATGATTGATTTTGCTCTTATCTCGTCAGGCGTGCCTGAAAATCAGTAGCTATGAAACATCTGCCATTTTTTCTAGGTGTGATATGAGCCAGCTGGTCATTATGGCATATATACAGTAAGACCTCACTCTAATACTAAATTTCCTATGGTTGTGCAATCACCATACGATATATTCATATATATGTACTTGTGTACATAAATACCATGGAGTGTAATGCACTTTATCTTTGCCTCAGTGTGTCACCTTGCAGCTACATAAGTATGTACATACATACATTATATTATGGTAATGTTATATATTTTCATAGTGGTCAGTTCGTGAGGTTGCCATACAGCGGCTTGCTAATCTCTTTTCAACTGTGGCTGGAAGGTTTGTTTATGCTCTCGATAGACCTAGAGAAATTAACCTACGACTGTATTGTTAAACTGTGGTTGTTCATTGTAATTTTTTTTGGATTTTTGTCGGACATATTACACTGTTGTATGTACTTTATGTATGTAGTTGCCTCTGTAAGGGGGATCCTGCCAACCCCTCCCAGCCCCCTAAGCAAAGCCCTGCAGTGTTAAAATTAAGGAGCAAATGGTGGATGGACACATGTCCTAGCACTATCATGTTGGCTCAGACAAATTTAGCTTTGCTTGGACATACCATATTTTTGGAGAAGTACACATGTGCCACAGTAGATGTACATCAACAAATAATGAAAACTTAAGTAGGCATTCTCAGTACCAATGACTTGGTAGCATCTATGTGTATATGAAATGAACATTTGGTAGTGCTCAGCCAAATGTCTGACCCAAACCTTTTGGGGTCAGACATAATGCCAAAATGGTCAAAAAATGTCTGTACCATTATTTCTAACACTGGCCCTGATTGTTAATTCTTTGAAAATATTATACATACTAACACAAGCCAAAACTACACTATTTACTCTTCCAGCCAGTGGTTGGTATTTTTTGATATGTCCTAAAAGCATATAATTTTTGCTCTCTCATTGTTAAGTGAATGCTGCATGAGTTTCAAGTACGCAGACATACTTACCTTTTTGTATTGTGTGTAGCTCTGAACCACATAAATCAGTGTTGTGGATACCAGCCAGCATCCTCAGCGGCTTTTATAGAGGTGGTTTTGAAGACAGGTGTGTGTGGACATTTTTACATATTGTATGTTATATATTGTAGGTTGCAAATAAAAAAAAATGCGTATTCTCCAATGCTTTTAAGTATTCTTATATAAAACTACGTATTCTTGATTTAGAGGACTTATTGGAACATGTTTTGCTGACATCTTACTGTCAGGTGATAGTGATGCATCAAACAGGGCACAAAGGATAATGTGTGTCTTCACACACTTGGACAGCAGTGCTAAAAGGTTATATCACAATAGAAGCAATTTGAAGGCAATTTATGTAGCTTGTTTTCCTAACTTCCATGCTCACAGAGTATTTGGAGACATGCTTAAGGCTCAAGTGATGTGAGTGTTGAAACCTTGTGTATCTGTGGGAGGGACACTGTGCATAGATTGATTGTACGTATATACTTTGTAGGTTACAAAAGAACTTTGTAGCACTGATACAGCTTATTGAAGAGGTATGTACATACATACATAGATATGCAGATGTCGTGTTATTTTAGCCATGCTAGAGTAATATACCTAGCTAGTTGATTTTTAGTTGTTCTATTTCATACAGAAAGAATATCCCAAGAACAAGTTTAGCAGTCTGTTAGCTCTCGTTGCAAGTAAGGTGATACCTTTAAGCCTTTGTTCCTAACGGTCTCGCATCTTATTCTGTCAATATTCCTGCTATTGTAGAGTCTTTATCTGATCCTCAGAGGCTACTATCAGTAGCAGATGACTTGGAACAGGCTTTCCACGATGAAGGCGACCTGCTGTTGCTGGCAAGGAAGGCTGCGGGCCCTGAATTCTCTTGTGGTGAAGCTATAGAGGCTAAGGTATAATATAGGGTATTTTTCAAGGAGCAAAATTTTTGTAGATTCCAAAATTTTGAATCATGGTATAAAATTGTGGTTCATGCCAGAAGGGTAATAAAACTTTCAGTAATACTGACATTTGTAAGTAAATGTTTTGTGGTTCCCTTCCAAACCACAAAAACCATGAATTTTTACCCCTCAAAAAAATACTTATTGTATGGTATTAGCATTGCCACGTACAGTTCACTACATGTTTACAAAGAATAGATGGAGCATATTACATTTAGATGTTCCATCAGTAGTTCATGGCAACTGTTAAAGGACATCATGTGTTACCAAAAGTGTCCCTTTTGTGTTTGCGTCCTTATGCAGAGGAATCTCCAATAATGGACTCTCCAAAATAAGGTCAATCTCTCTACAAGGACACAGCTGGAGGTCCCAAGATAATTTCTCTTTATAGTTCCAATACATTTTACACCTCCCAAAGGGGACAACCTTCTTAAGAAGGACAAAATATGTCCTTTTTCGGAGATTCCACTGTATATATATGCACACATATAAGTACTTTATAGTACAGACAATATACTGTACATGTACAAACTTTCACGGGATGAAACTTTTGCAAATGGCTGGTTTTCATTTTTTTTTTATTTTCACGGATCCCCCTTTAATCCTGCCTTATTTTAGTCTTTTATTGCATGATATAAACTTCCTCAGTTTCTAGAAGAAAGCCATAAGAAATGAGCGAAAGTGCTGACTTGCTTCCTGGCGACTCCTGCTCTTTAGACGGCCATTTTGGTCATTGCACAAGCACTTTACCAAGATTTTTCGTGCATGACTTCCAATCTGCGAAAATTTGTATGCATACAGTAGATATTACAGCTGAATATGTAGTGTACATACATACCAGGGTTTTAGCTAAAACAGGGTAGCAGGGTGGTACCACCCTGCTGTCATTGTCCCCACCCTGCTTTCATTCTTCCCACCCTGCTTTCATTCTCCTCACCCTGCTTTTATTCTCTCCACCCTGCTTTCATTCTTGTGTGAGATCATGGGGATTATGAATATAGGAGCAGAAATCCATCATTTTTGTCCTTGGATTAGTTAATTTTGCTTTGCATTGATTTGGATGAAAAAGAGTTGTGGCAAGAATTTACTGTACTGCAATCACTGACTTATGCTATACCCCTTACCCCACTGCTATAGAAAAATTCTGGCTAGAACACTGCATACGTACATACATACATACCACACAATAATTGATTTCATGCATGCTTGTATTTGTACAATATGTACGTATGTACATGCTGTGTATGATAGCCATAGATACTACAACCATAGTACAGTATTGTTGTATCTGCTGTATGCATTCATTGTGCTATATACGTATATTGTGCATTTATTTTTATTTTCTAGGAGTGTGTTTTGAAATCTCTGGCACACATTCCAAAGTTGCAGGTTGTTCTTGCCAAAGTATTCCAACTCTGCTGTCCAAGTTTTGTGGATGGAGAATGCATTAAACTGATGGTGCACAATGTTTGTGTGGGCACCAATACCACAGAATCTCAGCTAATGGATACTCTTTTTCTGCTGGAGGTATATATGCACATTTGTGGATTTGATAAAAAAAGTTATTTTGTTTTGACATACAGTACATACATGTATGCTCTGTACATGTAGATTTATGCATCATTGTTCTCTTTGCAGATTTTGTCACAAAACTACCCAGTCCTCTTTAGGAGGATTGAAATTTTTCAGAACATTCTGAAGGTTGTGCAAAAAAGCTATACCTCTACTATTGGTAAGTAGTCATACCTGATATGTGTAGTGCCTACAAGGACATATGTACGTAGTACACATGTTTAAGGGTTCAGTCCAGTGGGGGGAAGCTTCCATCCCCCCCGAAAGGGTAATCCTATACAGAACCCTGATTTGAGTGTCAGATCAGAACCAGAAATCTGGGCATCTCGTCATGTCATTTGAGAACCACAAATGAGTCTGAAAATGCACCTCTGAGGGTATAAATTCAAAAAAATTATGGGAGAACATGCCCTCAGACCCCCGCCCCCAGACCAGAAGGCACACTATTGTGCACACTCCCTTTGCCCCCCCATTTTTTCGTAAGTATTGTTTTGCCCCCCTTGCCCATTTTTCTAAATGACACCCTGTATGTACAGTATGTACATATATATACAGTATTACAGTATGCATACGTATGTACTGTACATATACTGTGTATTAGTTATACCCCGCTTTGCGGGGTATATGGGAAATATTCTAAGTGCTTGAGCAGCGTGTTCCCTTCTATGTTTCCTTCTAAAGTTCACTTTTAATCTTTATCCATCGTCAAAGTTACAAGAATTTGGGATTGATCAGTTCGGGGGACAACTACTGCTCTCCTGAAACACTTCTCATGCTGTAGTAAGGTCTGAAACGATAAGTGTGAACACCAATGTACCTTAAAAAATATTAAGGTGGCGGGTCGGTCCGCCCACGCAATTTTCGCAAAAAATTGAGTTATATCGATGTTGCTGAACGATATTAGTGCCACTACTCTTATTCATCTTACTGAGTTAATTATTAAACCAGTGCAGGCCAAAGAATAAATGAAAAAATCATTCACTGCAGCAGAAACGAAGCTCCTTCCGTTCGGCGTACTTTGACACTTTATCGAGTCAAATTTTAACGTAACACGTGTATTTGGACACTAACTTGTAGCTTGCACTCGTATTTCAGATTGTATGTATGGAATTTGGGAATCTCCTCGGCTTAACCGAAAATCAACTGTTTGGCGTTGCTGCGGGTGCAAAATAGCCA
Organism: Halisarca cf. caerulea; assembly: GCA_963170055.1. Lineage (NCBI taxonomy): Eukaryota > Metazoa > Porifera > Demospongiae > Chondrillida > Halisarcidae > Halisarca > Halisarca cf. caerulea. The sequence continues at coordinate 1,017,594 of CAUJGJ010000001.1, forward strand.
TTTTGTGCATAGTTTGGGAGTCGTGGCGCAGTGGAAGAACAGAATTTCCGGAAATCCATACATACGATCATTCACCGTACCTAGATGAACACTCAGTCGAATTTTGACGATAACACTGGGCTTCGTGCAGGAATAAAGCGTCAAAAATGGTACAGCGATCATCTAGTATACTAGTAAGTGCTCTATAATTATATTCATGGCCTGGTAATTATATTCATAGCTGCTGCAAATGGCGGCTGACCCGCCACCTTAAATTCTTCGTAGGCTTAGTATACAGCAGGTGTGCTGCTGTTGCATCATCTTGTTGACAAGATAGTAATGAATTATCATCACTTAAAGAGCGTAGTATATGACATTAAGAACTTGAAAACTATTTGAAGGAGACAACAGTATATGCAAGCCATCTTAGAGACCGAAATTTACCATTCTTTTATTTTAGTACTTATAGTACCTAGAAAGTATTTCATGTTATCACCAACATTGCTGTCACTTGGCCAATTTCGCCACATATTAGATTTTTTGGGTGATTTTCTACTGTGTGAGCATTGCAAAAATTGTGAAACTATTTTATAGTATTGCACAATGTTCAACTTTTTTTGAGTGCCTGTTGCAGTGGAAACTCATTATAAAGAAATCTCTTACATTGAATTTCTGCATATAGTGAATGAATTCACATGACCCAGTGTATATTTTAGTATGAACATGTAACTGGTTATAGCATCCGTTACCATGGTAATGGTATGATTATACAGCGACTTTATAATGTATACAACATGGGCATCTAACTTGCCGTGAGTTTATACTTGGAAACTTGTGTTTTCAGGCAAATTTCTCTCTGCAAAGTTCCTTAAAGAGATTTACGAAGAAACATGCTACAAATCGAATCCAAAAGAAGCCAATCTTTGCCAACACGAGAAGCAAACTTAGCATCATAGCCGAAAAAGTCTTCTTTGGGGATTCTTACTGCCGATTCCCTTCGGAAACTCGATAGTTAACGTTCAAATTGCTTCGTCAAATTCCTAGAAGTCAAGAACACTTGCCTAAAGTCCACGAATGGATGCTATAATAGTTAAGACATAGGAACTCGGGCTGTATGGCATGTAAAATGCACACGCCCTCGGGACTCGGCATTTTACATGCTATACAGCCCCCGTGCCTACGTACGTATGTCTTAACTACTGAATAGTGAATTTCTGATATAATGAAGAAGTTTTAGTGTCTCCTGGGATTTGTTATAATGAGATACCACTTTTTATACATACATATATCGCACTTGCTCAAATTTTTGCAGCATGAAACTTTCACAGATCAGTGATTTTTACAATTTTTGCAGTTTTTATTGTCACTGATCCCCCTTTAATCTTACCATAATTTAGCCATTTTGATGTAAACTTTGTCTGTTCATGGATGAAAGCGAGTGAAGGCACTGCAGTGCTTCTCGACGACCCCTGTTCTATTGATGGCCATTTTAGTCATATCACAAGAGCTTGACCTAAATTTTCATGCATGGCTTCCTGCAGTATCTGTAAAAACATACATATATGTATATATTATGATTCCTTCATCAGTATGCAGCTGCTTCCGCATATTTCTCAATGTTGCTGGAACACCATGGACTACAGACTCATCATATCGTCAGCAACTGAGGTAGAACTTAAGTTTGATATAGTATCTGTTTTTGTTGTGTTCGTCCATCCGTATGTGTGTGTGCTTGTGTGTGTGTGTGTGTGTGTGTGTGTGTGTGTGTGTGTGTGTGTGTGTGTGTGTGTTTCCACCATTCCGCCATTTTATACGTAATTTTTCATTGCAACTCCAGTGTGTTGTCTAGCCCTGGACAATATATCAATATTAATACTGTGGAACATGTGTTAGTGGTCACCTCATTCGGGAGTGGAAGTTGGCGACCGTTCTAGGCAGTTGACCACTTTGGCCAACTGCAGTTGCTGACTTCTAGTCCTGAACAAGCAGCCATCTATTTCCATACATCATAACCTGTTTAATCCAGCCACCTGTCTAATGCATTATACAGTCACCCTTTTCAAGTACCAAATGTCATTTTACACTGTCTTATGTGGTCTAGGAAGCAAAATTACTTAATGCTAATAGAATTGAGATTCAAGCATGTATGCAGTCTTCTTGGATTGAGAAAAAGAGCCAAAAACTTCAACAGTATTCATACTTAGTAGAGTGTGTCTACTCAACAGCCTATGCAATATTTCCAGCTTGAAATACCTAAATATCCCTGTATTCACAAAATCATACAAAAAACGAAGTCTAGCTAAAAGCCTAGTGACAGCAACCATTTGCTTTTGACAATATCTCATTAATATTCATAGCTTTCCTGTAACGAATATTAATGAGAACCCTGGTAATGCAGCCACCTGTGTAAAACAGCCCGGGAAGTTCTGTCCCAAGGGTAACCGCATTAGACAGGTTCTACTGTAGTCAATACCAATCCATAATCGACTATACAATAATTGTACTTTTGAATAGTCAATATATCGAATATTCAATAGTATAGGTGTGCAGTATAAAAACCATTTAAAAGGGTAAAAGGAATTAGGATTGACACAGGACCGTGCAGAATGCTTTACCAATAAAGCATCCTCCAAAAGCACTTGGAACAAGGGTAAGTTATGAAACAGAAACAGGGCCAGGTGGGCAAAGGGCAAGACAGGCATAGGGCTAGACGAGCATAGGGCTATACATACATGAGGCTAGGAGGGTACAGGGCTAGACAGAGTTAGTTGGACCGAGTGTACACTGGAAATTCCTACATTCTGCACATGTGTATATGCTACAGGATGTAGGAATTTGCACTATGTATACTCGGTCCAACTAGATTCTGTCTAGCCCTATACCCATCTAGCCTCATGTGTGTATAGCCCTATGCTCGTCTAGCCCTATGCCTATCTTGCCCTTTGCCCACCTGGCCTTTAGCCTGTTTCATAACTTGCCCTTGTTCCAGGTGTTTTTGGAGGATACTTTATTGGTAAAGCCTTTTGTACGGTCCTGTGTCAATCCTAATTCCTTTTACCATTTTAAATGATTGTTATGCACCATGAATAGAGGCTGTTAAAGTAGGTTTTCGCTACAGTTGAGAAGGAACCCAATCAAATCTTGTAAGAAAGGAAATTGAGAAAATTGACTAAAATCAGTATACCCAGCTAAAAGCAATGACTCAAACAAAGAGTGTTATAGTTGATTGTTTAATGCATGGCCTTATGTGCGTATGCATATGCCTGGTCTTGCATAGCCATTTCACTGATCCAAAAATGGCCGATCTGTCAAATGTATGGGACTTGCCTATTAAAATTTTACTTGCTTTAGAAATGTATATGTTGCTTTAAAACCTACAAATGGCACTTCACACTAACAATCGGAGCTCACTGGTGAAAGATGAGACCTCTGGACCTTTCCTGGCAAACTGTAGCTTAGTTTAAAAAATGATAGGAAGAAGACAGATAATCATCTTAAATTCCAATGGTGTTGCGGAGCCATACCTCTGCGTCTTTAAAGAGATTGACCTAAGAAGGCTTTTAACTACTTTATCTTGTAGCTAGTGTATCAAAATGTACCAATAGCACTTCGAAATGCTTCTACAGTACCTGTACTGTATCGTTAGATGGTGGCCATGTTTTTTCAGTGTCAATCCTACATGTGGAGTACCACCATACTCCATAATATTGATTATCAGCATTTTTCTAGAACAAGTGCAGCTACCTCCATTTGCAGTCCAAGAACAGCCAGGTTAAAATTCGGAAGACTGACAGCAGAAATCTAATGTATGGCTAAGGTTTCGAATTGGCGAGGGTACATATTGCTAAAATATTTTAATCAGCTCATCAGTTATGTCATAATTTGAAGGATCATAAGTGGAATATCTATCAATATTGGAGGATAATATTGAGATATACCGACAAATACCGACTACCTGTCAATTTGTTAGTAGCGAATTATAATGTATTTTCAATACCGTCCAGGACTTAGTCTAGTGTTGTCATATTTGCCTATTTTTTATCACGTTTCCTGTTCTTACCATCGTATCTCTCTTTGCCAACCTGGACCTGAATTTTGCTCTGACGAAATTCAGGGAATATATTGTATAAACAAACGGAAGTATACAAAGCTTGATACCCTTCATTGGTGCTTGGAGTTGCCTGTACATGTTGCTAACCAGTGTACCATTTGCAATGACTTGTGTATGTACAACCATTGCATAGGTTTTACTTTTTAAAAGGTTGCACTAATTTGTTTGGTGGGAGATATACCCTGACACTTGTGTACTTTTTCATTGTGAGAAGAACCCTGTGCCTATGTTTTTTATGTCTTCATTTTGGTAATCAGTTTGCTGGAAAAGCACGCTGTGAAGTGTGCTTTGGAAGGTACCCCAGATATGGCAAAAGAGGCAGTGAAGTGCATAAAGCAATACTCAAAAAGTTTGGAATCACTTGAAGCATTACATGAGGTGTGAACCATTTTAATTGATTTTTTGTTCACTTCTTTTGTATCCAGATGCCATAGAATTCCTTCTTTTAATAGACACTGGTTTCTGCTCTTCATGTGGGAAACCCACTTTTGCCCACAGTGATAACTGCACTAAAAGAAATTGCTAAACTTGAAACAAGTGTTTTTGAATTAGAAGTCGATGTCATCATTGGTGAATTTGCCATTAAACAAGTGTTGCGTCAGGATGTTGATGTGGGTTGTGTTAGCCTGACAAGGTTGTGTAAGGAACTTGATAACTAATTAAATCACTTCTAGAGTCACAAATCTAATAAAGATGAAGAGGTTTATGATGTTTGGTGCTCAGAAGACAGACTACCCAAAGAGGTAAAGATTAAGGTATGATTTTATGTGCTAAAATTGTATTCCTATGTCATTATATTTGTGTATGGAAGTAACAGTGCAATGCCAACAAGTATTTCATACATACGTACCTATGAAGTGTTTTGTCTATGTATAATATGCCGAAAAATGGCTGCTCTTTATGATATCTGCTTGTGCTTACCTTCAAACCAACAGGAGTAGAACAACTAAACAACACCATTTAAATTCCATTGATCTGCTTATATTTATAAAATCCAGATGTTAAGCAAAATCTTTCAGCCTTTGTGATGAAGACTACTCTTTGTGAATACAACTGATAAAATGTTTAATGTTTTAAACAAGTCTAGGACAACTAAACCTAGTGTAGCCTAAAATCTGTGACCTTGCCTACTGGATGTGCTTCCTAGCTCAAAAGGTAGAGCATCAGTGTACCCATCTCAGGGCTGCTGGTTTGATCCCAGGAGAAGTCCACTTTTTCTCATAGGTTAGGCTAGGTTTGGTTGCCTTGGTGGTGTTCTAATGGCATTTGCTATTGATCTAAGTATATTATAAATGAATGAACTACAGTGAAGCCTCAGTCATCCAAACCCTCATTTATCTGAACTGCACAATTTTGGGAAATAAAGACCACTGCTTTACCATTGGTAACACTAAAACATTTTACATAAAAGCTTACAGCAATAGAAAGCGATGGTACTATATAGTTATGTACAGTACATGAACCATTAATTTTATCATCCACATTAATGATTTTGTTTGTCATACAAGTATTCCTGAATCTTAAGAGTTTGGATTTCTAAGTGATTGCAGAGTTCCTTATCTTAAAAGCACGGAATTTATTCTGTAACATTGGATTGCATGCATGTATGCTCTTAACTACATAGTAATCCTTAAATTGCACTTTATTCCTCTCAATGCAAAAGCATTTTCACAATATTTACATATATTGCACTGTATGTTCAAAATTTGCGGTAATATGTAGCTTTATACATGCGTACATATCTTTACCATTTCACTTCAGTTTTTTCTAACTTTTCACTTAATTATGAAACACCTTTCAAACCTGCTGATGGTGGAGGGTTTGGATATATGTGGTTATACTGTACTAATGAATTTTAGATTCAAAGCAAATAGGGTATTAACATGAAAAAGAAACATACACAGTAGCACCATTTGTATTATATTTTAAGTTCTACAATGAAATTATTCAACATTGTACGTATGTAAATACGAAGCGATACTTAAAGATTTCTGTGATATCTACTGGTTTCTCCATTGACTTGGTAATTATACTATTGCTGTGCATCAGACACCTACGTATGTATATCTTAATACACAATGTAAATTTTGTAAACAATAAATTTTATCCCATGTGGTAGTTCACATGTGTGTGGGCTCTGATTCCTACACCACACACACACACACACACACACACACACACACACACACACACACACACACACACACACACACACACACACACACACACACACACACACACACACACACACACACACACACACATACACACACACACACACACACACACACACACACACACACACACACAAACACGCACACACACACACACACACATACACAAACACACACACACACACACACATTCAGTACGTTAACACTCACACACACACACACACACACACACACACACACACACACACACACACACACACACACAAACACACACACACACACACACACACACACACACACATACACACACACACACACACACACACACACACACACACACACATTCAGTACGTTAACACTTATGGTATACATACGTACATGGAAGGTATGTGCCTTTCTGTTGGTGCAAAGTGTGAGATTCTTGTCCAGTGGACTGCTTTAGAACCCTGCAAGCCATTGCTTGTTGCTTACTGCAAACACATCCACAATGCAACATTTGCTAAACTGAGCTACCACATAACGGAGATCCACACACATATTCTCTATTTCCTATTCCTGACTACAATTGGCTCTTTCTTACACTTCACTATCTGTTGTCACATGGCTATATGCTGCACTGGCAGTAAGCAGAACTTGGAACAGACTTCTTGGTACTGTAGCCCTTACAATACTGCTTCCCGTGGAGACTGCCAGAGTCCCATTCCCAGCAATCAATTTGTTATCAACCTCATGGTGATTTTCCTAGCATGAGTACATCTGGAACAGCTTATGGTCATTGGTCAAGTGCTATCATGATATGGCTGTTTTGTGTCGGCCAGTACTGTATGTAAATGTTCACCTGTGGTTGCTCTAGGCTACAGGTGGTTCCCAGCCCTAATGTAACTGCTGTCTCAGCAGAGACACCCTGCTTGTTCACAATGTGTCCAGTGAACTTCCCTATCTATCCGATGGTGATATCACTTAAATACAGCTCCTTTCTGTCCTGAAGCCACAATATGGTATCTCCCCTCTTTCACAAGGCTTACAGCCATCTCTCAAACACTTCTGCCAACATTTTCCCACCATATCTATCAAAGATTTTATGCTTCAGCTAATGTACCTGCTCAAGCCACCTTTGTATAATGGGAATTGCACTAGTCAAGGAGCTGGGAAATCACAATGCCTCCATGCACATTATGTATCATCCACCCACCTCAACATTGTATTGTAAAAGCTCTTCATAGCATACAAACCTAAGCATCTCAGGTGGGATTCCTAACTCTTCAGCACATTTCACACTCTTTATTTAGCTCATATTTCGATCAATAGAGGTGTGGCCTTGTCTTGTGTCAAGAGTTAATGTTTCACCATGTGCTATCCTTGCCATTTCCAGCTCATGTGCGAAGTATTCACTATGGAGATTTTCTGTAAGACCCTTGAGAAGCGTCTTCCCCAATTCTGACATTGTACCTCAGTGGAGCTCCTCACGTTGTCATCTTTATTCTATACTGCAGCTGTATTCACAAGTTCCAACCCTCCTCATTCCCCTTACAGTGTATATTCACACCAAATCACTTTGCCACCCTTCCTGCAACTTCTAATTCCGGACTATATTCTGAATCTGTACGTTGTTTCCTTTTCTCTCAACCCACCTCAAGTCCTTACACATGTATTTATTGCATGTATTCAGTTTGTTTCCTTGTACTTAACTACAATGCATGCATTCTTTATGAAGAACATAGTAGTGGCATTTCCCTGTCGCCTGAGTATATGTCCAAGAACTGAGCCTGTTGGCTTACACAATGATTTTACACTGCGTATATACTTCAAAAGTCCTCTACTGTTGGCACCACTCAGACCCATGTACAGTATGTGTACCCTGACATGCACAAGCATGTATTTCTTTCTACGTAACAGATCTTGTGTATCAAGTTATTGGAGAACTGGTTGTTGGGTCAAGTGTCATTGGCTAAAGAAAAATATGACAAAGTTCTTGTTATCTTACATGGTATTCTTGCACGTAAAGGTGACTTGAATAACTCAAAGAGTCTAAGGTACCGCTGTTTAACTCTGTACTTGAGTAAGGATTTAAATCACTACCGTGTATTATATTTTGTTCAGCTCAGGGTCCTTAGCTCACTTACGGTTGTGTGCTGCTAAAGTTCTCATAAAGCTAGTGTGTAAAAGGAAGGACTTTTCTTTGTCATTATCAGATTTTCTACAGCTTTCTCTAGTTTCTCAGGTAAGTACATGTAGAATTTGTCCTAATGTTCATACTAGTGTAAATTTATACACAAGTGCTATCACATCTACAAATTCAAGTACTATTTGTTAATTTATATTTATAGGATCCTTGTATGGAGGTTAGAAAAGGATTTTTGGAGAAACTTCACAAAGGACTAGCTACATGTCACCTGCCTCTGTCATATATGGCCATTTTCAGTTTCTATGGGATAGAAAGCGACAAAACAGTATTGGCTACTGTGAGCATGTCCCTACATTGTGTGTACATTATTTACAGTAGTTAAACACAATTAAAGGTGCTAAGGAAGCTTTGAATTTTGTATGTGCAATGAAACTTGCCCGTTAAGACCACTCAAGTGATTGTGGTATCTGCAGGAGATAGTCATTGTGTTAGCTAAGGTACATAGTTTCTCTGAGGTGGATTCAACCAGGACGTAGTGGTTTCTATGGAGAGACCTTCTTGCTGTTGATCTTTGAGGTCCTTCTATACAGGTGGTCTTTAAAGACAGGTTTCATTTTATGGCTAAGTATTTACGGACTTTCAGCTTGAAGTATTGCTACTAAGTACTACCTAGTACATGCTACTGATGCAGCCTTTTACTACAATACCTTAAAGCAATGCACTGTATCTTCACCTAGTTATTTCTTTCAGTGTAGTTTAGCTAATTAAATAGCAATCCCATTTGCTTTCCAGTGTGACTGGTGTACTTTTCTTGTATTTACTATCTCCTTCACCTTGCACTTTACCAGCCAAATGTTTCAAGTATTTCCTGGTTTGGAATTTTGGCACCTTGAATTTGTGAATCAGTATCGGAATCATGTGGTTTTGGTCACTGGTTAGGAACATATGTAGATAAGACTTATCAAAGGCATATCAGAGTTTTATCTCAAACAGCGTTGGGCAAAGGGGTCAGGAAAGTATGCAATGAAAGCAGGTGCACTATTATCTGGTTGATATCAGTGGGTATGCCTCCACCGAGAATAATTGATTTTTTTAGTTTTTACAAGGTGGCATTTGAAATCAATTTTGCACACATTTACCTGAAGAAGCCCAAGTGGGCTAAACATTGTATAATTTAATGATTCTACATATGATGACAAATTGTGACTTGCATTATGTATCCAAAAGTTAAACATCTTACAATCAATCAGCCATGTCGAAGAATTTCACCTTAAGAAATCCTGTTTGAGCCCTTGTACTAATGTACATAGATAATGTACGTATGTATATTGCGTGATGACTGGTTAACCAGCCATGTGATGTGTACAATTTTTTTTGCAACAGGCCAAGAAGTATGTTCAGTTTAATGTTGACAGAAGAAGGAAGTTGGCTAAGGAGCTTGCTGTTCCTAAAGGTATGCGTTGGCATTTGTACATACGTATATGTAACACAAAATTAATGTATTATAATGTTCATTGGAATCTCAATTTGGGACAAATGGTGCCTGTAACTTCAGAATTGCCCAGAAAACTCCAATTTTGGGACTTTCTTAATGATAACATAATGAAGGCCAAAAACAGTACTCTCTCCTGTATGTAATAGGACCACTGGCAATGGAGAACTCTTAGAATGCTATTTTCGATTGAATTGTAGTTTTCCAACCTCAGTCCTGTGTACATGGATAATTGTGTACCGATTTTCTGCAATACTCTGTGTATACATTGCCCATCATCAAGTTTTAAGTTTTTTTAGGGAAGTCACTAATGAGGCACTGAGACTTTATGATCATCTACTGGCCAGTAAACTTCTGTTTCTTGTTGAGAATGATGTTCTGCTTTCCTGTCAGACATTTTAAATATGGTTGTCTTGCCAAAAGACTTGCCTGATAAACTGAATTGCCCAGAACTTTGACAACCAGATAAACATGGTTGCACTACTGTATGTACTGTATCTATGTAGATTTATGTGCTTTTGTCATACTCTGAGTTCTCTTTATTTATTGTACAGAAAAGTCTTACCAACTCCAACCTGAATTCTGTGTTCCATATGCTATTTACATGTTGGCCCACCACCCTAAGCTTAGTAGACTGGATTTTGTGAGCTTGGATTCTTTTAAAGAGTGAGTGTATTGTTCAGATTCTCATTTTCTGCTTTCCACATCTGGTTATGGCAATTTCCAAGTTCAGATTCTCATGCATGAATGTGCACTTATCCATCGTTTGCTTTGCCTTAGCTGTTTGTGGTTCATATTGGAGCCAATTGTGAAGGATGGTGAAAGTCATGGTGTACTGTATCGCATTTTGACAAGCATTAAGCAAAGTGTGGACACTCAGCATCCAGAGAGCTCAGAGGCTAACAAGGTTAGTGTACTGATAATTGGAGTCAAGTTAGCAGTTGATGTTCAGCTGTCTTTTATTTCTATTTTGAAGATTATAATGACTACTGTACGTATGTATTTGATCTTTTTGCAGAAACTTTATGCTATGTGTGATTTAGCACAGGTTCTGATTGGAAGTAAGGTACGATAGACTTTCCTACATGTAGTTTTTGTATGTAGTACTGTTACGGATATGGGTGCATGGCTTTATTCAGATATCCAAAATACACTTACATTCTAATCTGGCCAAATTTTCTTGGTCCCAAGATGCGCGGAGAGAGAGATTTCACTGTATATGCCCCATATATGGAAGATGTGTCCAAATAACATGCACTGTACCTTGAAATAAGGATACCCTTCTAACTACAGCATGCATCCAGCTTTACCACTCCTATTTGGATGCCCAGAGAATTGAGATTTCTGGTACAGCACTAGTGTAGTAAGTAGGGTTGGGTTGAGTTACATTGAGCTTATTTTTACACACTTGAATATCTGAATGTGTAATACATAAAAGATAGTATGTACTATGTACTGTACACCTACACATACAGTACAGTGTTATTACAGTATGTCTTTTATGTTATAGGCTACTGGAGCCAAAGCTTCAGACAGACAAGGTGCTATTACCCTTCCCAAGCACTTATATACTCACAATGAGAAGGTTGTTGATTGCATGAACTTGCAATGCTAGACTTCTGCATTGTTGACCTATGTTTCCCTCTGATGTAGAATGTTTATCATGTTACAGATGTATTTCTTCCACCTGATTACGTTGCAAACCTTCACAAGGTATGCAAAGATATGCACATTCTTTTGTAGTACTTTATCTGAGTCTATGCTGTCAGTGCTTGCATGCGGTGCATGTGACCAGTTTCATGTATGGTGGGATTTGAGAAGATTTAGGTATTTGCATGTCAAGTACTTGGATGACATCACAAAATACTGTATATGTACACAACCACTGTCCAGTTATATTGTTCCCATGCAAGACTGTATGTTCACTGTCCTCTATTACTGATCTTCTGCACAGCAGATATCTTATTTAGTTGTGTGCTAACTTTGTACTACGTATGTCCTGGTTATAATTGTAAGCGTATCCACTGGGGCATATGTCTGTACTTAGTGTTTCACCTGGGGTCAAATTGTTGGGGGGGAGGGGAGGGACCTTCACATCTTTATGTATGTCTAATATGTATGAATGTATGTACCGGTTTCTTGTCAAGAGGGGCCAATAACAAAGTATAGTGATTGAAGGGGGGGCAGACATGTATATACGTTGAATCATAGCAGTCTATATTAAAGTGGGTTGGGGGTATGCTCCCTAGGAAAATTTTTACCTTTTAGGTCTCAAGAGATGGTATCTGAGGCCAATTTATGTCACTTAAAAGCAGTTTCTAAATACAGTACATGGATCAGTCTGTAACAGTTTGACTTATCTGCTTGTGAACTGCTAACATTAGACTGTATTCATTGTGTGGAATTTGAACCTAAGTCATATATATTTATATATATATATATAGTTTTATACGTCTACGTAGTCAGTAGACGAGGCTGTAGAAAGAGAGGTGTTACCATGTGTATTGTGTGAAGCATGATGGAGATGGGTTTTGGTGTGTCATAGGGCAGTTGTTGTTTGCAATTGAGTTCTGAAGTTGACAGTGTCACTCGATGTGAATGCCCCCTATACACAACAGACTCGGCAACATTACAAGTCTGCATTTGCATTTGTGTGGATACAAGCTAGGATAAAATTTCAAGGGGGAAGGGTGGTGAAGTACTCCCAATGCCCCCAACCCTGAAAGAAACCCTGTATGTACACAGACACATGTACAACAAGCATGCATGTGTATTCACATTATACCCTTTCTAAATGGATTCATGATCAATTGATGACATTGTTCATTCACCCCCCCCAGATAACCCCTGGTACTCTATGTATTTATGGCATGTTTTGCATGTGTTTGTGTATATTTTGAAATATTTTCTATCATGTATGTACATGTGTACCTATACCTACATGTACAGTATGTGCTTTAAACCAATCACAATATATGTATATATTATGTTTGCTTACATCCTTTTATATACACTTCCACTGATTGCTCCACCTATTAGTCTGGTAGAACTACTCCTATGTCTAGAGCTTATGGCTCTCCTCAGCGACAGTCAGCCTCTCGTAGTGCAAAGGTTACTCCCAGTTCCACTGGTGGCAGTCCTGTGCCATTGAGTAAAGGTAAAACTTCAACCTCCTCCTCAAAGAGAAACAAACAAGAGTATTCTAGTTCACAAGAAGAGTCACCACTAAAAAGGTACTGTATGTCCATAGGTACCATATGAGTGTTCATGTCACAGATCTTGGATTTTAGTGATTTTTTCATTTTTTCATGGACAACCATGTTTTTTGCTATCACACAAGAGCCCAATCTGAATTTTCATGGATGATTTCCAATCTGTGAATATACGTATATAAACCATGCAAAATTAAAGCGCATATGGCATATGACAATCTTCCTCTATGTAGTGCTGTGGTCTGTTTATGCTTACAATATCTTGTACTCAACTTCAGTATTTGTTACCTTATTTTCACTTGTTTTCTAACTTTTGATATTCAGACCATCTAAATCAAAAGGGTCTTCGGTGCCCAAAAGGCACTTGGCAGTTGCTGACAAACTAAGCACTATTAGCGAGACAAGTGAAGGTGTTTCAATAAGTGCTCCATCTAGTATGGATGACTCAGAGCCCTTGCCTGGTGTGAAAAGGTCTGAACTCAATATTGTATGAGTATGTTTATATATGTGTACATACTATATGTACATATGAACTATGCACACCATTTCATGGAGTCATTTAGAAATTGTGTAAGCTGTATGGTGTGAAGTTGACTTGAAATGTTTGTTGGCCAGTGGAAATACGCATGTACAATGATGTGCTATTCAAGTGGTTATGAACATGCACATGTGTTTTATGTATTTTCAATATATTTTTATATAATTATTTGGCAACCTAAATCCAAGTGGGTCAATCCCTCTGCATGGTGGAGTGAATGCCCCTTTCCCAACACAATGAATTTAATTTGTATTTATAAACGATTAGGTATCAAAGTATAGTAAGGTGGAAGTTCTTAGTTAACTAGAATGCATTATTGAATAGAAGAAAATTTGTGAATATTTTTGGTCATCTAGGTATAAAATTCCCACTTTTTGCTTTCCTTATGTGGCTTTGTAGCACACACACACACACACACACACACACACACACACACACACACACACACACACACACACACACACACACACACACATTATGCACATGAACAACAAAACACACATGCACAAGATCAGTTATTAGAGAGGTTTAGCACTACGTAAAACGTTACGTAATAAGCTTACTACGTTTCAGGCGGTGGAAAATTAGAACGTTCTTAGTAATGGTTTCAACATATCAAGGTATCTTAGTACGTTGTTGCTCTACATTATAAGGCTCATGTTGACGATCCCTCCATTACTCCTCTAACTGCTGCTCTTCAGCATGGCATTCCGTTTCTGATAGTAAAAGAACGCCTTCATGGCCCAAATCTCCCCCAGAATTGCCAAAAACTCGCAAAAAGATCTTCGGCATCATTCTATGTTGCTGTAATGTTACGTACTAGTATAAAGTATTCGACGTTTTGCTAGAACGAAAAACGTACTAAATTTTGAATGTATCTATCAGCTTACTACGTAGCGTTCAAACATTATGCTAAACCTCTCTATTGTGCTTGTGCAATCACCTTTTTCCACCCCCCTTTCAATCTTTCAGTAACAAGAGACGTGTTCACAGTAAGAAAATGCCTGCGAAAGAGGAGGTTACAAGGTAATACCCATTGCTTTATGCCATTGTGTTTGCAATAGTTATCATTGATGTGTAAGTAATTACTGAATGGTTTAGCGAAGATGTTAATTTTGTTTCTATTGCCAATGGGAGTCCAATTGAGGTCATCCACGTATTTCCTAGGGGAAATTCCAACTTTTGGCCCAGAACAGGTATTTTGAACTCACATTGCAACTCTATTTCAAGACTGAAGAACACATCTATAGTATACAGCTCCTTGGATACGCGTGAACTATAAGATAAGCCTTGAACTGTTTTCATCAAAGTGCAGACAATGCAGTAAAATGCCAAGGAATTTTCTAATACTGGTCTATTTGACAGTTTCATTGTTCCATTTGGAGTTCAATACATCATGTTACAAGGTCTAGAACATACCAGTGTTTTAGCCAAAGCATTATAGGAGGGCGGGAGTGCCCTCCTATAAAATTTTATGCGCCCTCTTTTTGGAAGCTGTCCGCCCTCCTTTCAGAACTGTGCACCCTCCTATTTGAACTATGCACCCTTGTTAGTATCAGGGCTGTGAGCTTGGGTAAGGGGAAGGTACAAGGTGATAAGTGACAGTAAATTTGATTGGGTGTAAATTTGTAATTGTTTATACTTGAAGACCAGCAAGCTCAGCAAATGTAGCTGAAGAGCCTCACCTCAGCTACACTGCACATCCCCATTCCACATTGATCCAGTGCATTCTTTAGATATGTATAATTTCATTTGTGTTTGGGATATAACCTTTTGCCTCTTGAACAATGTGTTGAAAATATAGTGATGCTGTTATTTTACAGTCTGATGTACGTAGATAAAGTAAATGTATGTACGAACATGATAGACTGTAGGTCCCCCCCCCCCCCCTATTTTTGGCTGCTGGCTAAAACACTACATACATTCTAAAAATTCGATGAAGAAGAGGTAGGATTTCTGATTTTAGTGTTCTGGTCACTAAGTACATCAACCATGATGGCGGCAATCTCATTCCCAATCTGGGAATTATCATAGTAAAGTCTGAACTATGTTAATAACTAGTGTTGATATGTTGCTGAACTTGCTTTTGTCCTACCTTCCTCTAAAATGGTGTGTGTTAAGTCTGCATTTAACTTCTTCAATGCAACCAGATCGAAGCAGTATGCACCTGGAATTGAGTACGGTTAAGGTTGCCACAGATCTGTGTAAATAATACACATGTGGGGCTGTAAACTGTTGGTTTCTTGTTTGCAACATGTCGCTTAACTTAAACTATTGTCCTATGTCTCACTTATCACTTTCTGTTATCACATGACTTGGGTTTATACTAAGCGATTTATATGAAATTCAATGCTATACTGGTCCATTTCTATTACTACTGCACATTAATTCTTTTAATTTGGATTTGTGTTATCCAGTAGGTGTCAAATGGTGGTGGTCACAATAACTCAGATCAATGGCAACTATGCATTCACAAAGCATCTGACAGTTACAGAATCTATTGACAAAGAATCCTGTAAGAAGTATTAAAATGACCAGTTTGTGTACTTGTTGAAATTTAACTGAACCCACTAATTACCATAGGAATACCAGTATATGCATGTAATATATAGTTCTATGGAAATACACATCACAATTGCTCTGTGTATGTTAGCTTTGACTGCACCTTGTTTTGCTTTCATGATGTTGACACCCTGTGGAAAGAAACTGGAATTTTATTAGCCCTTGCCTGTAGTAGGAAAATGGCAGATTTTATACAAGAAATCATCCATTTCCTTTCCCTTACATTGAGAGTGTGCACCTAAGATTAGTACAGTGGAACCTGTGTTAGCGGTCATCTCATTAAAGTGGCCAACTGCCTAAAACGGTTGCCGACTTCCAGTCCTGACCAAACAGCTATCTATTCCCATACATTGTAACCTGTGTAATCCAGCCACCTGTCTAATGCGTCACTGGTCACTTTTCCGAGTACCAAGTGACAATTTTCACTGTCTTATATGGTTAAGGAAGCCAAATTACTTTTAATGCTAATATAATTGAGCGTCAAACCTATGTGCAGTCTTCTTGGATGGGAAGCAAGGTAGTGGAAAAAGAGCCAAAGACTTCAACAGTGCCATTCACACTTTCTAGAGCATATTTACTCAACAGCCTATACATTATTTCCAGCTTGAAATACCTAAATATCCCTGTATTCACAAAATCATGCAAAACAAGCGATTCGAGTTTAAAAAACTCGTGGGGCCGTCTACGGCCCTGGAAACTTGAATCGCTTGGAAATCGTCGTTATTGACTAAAATAATACTTCGAAGAACTCTTCTGGTCGAAAAGACTCTTTGCTGATAAAATCAGGAGCAAACGAATGAATTTTACCGAAATATAGCCGAAAGATTACGTACCGACTTCGCGTCCGCCATGTTGTTGACATATATATATATATATATATATATATATATATATAGACATCGTTCCAGACGTTCTGGACACTTCCGGTGAAAGTAAAAACAATATAGGGCCGCCTTCCGGCAGCCCAGAAACGAAGTCTAGCTAAAAGCCTAGTGACAGCAGCCATTTGCTTTTGACAATATCTCATTAATATTCATAGCTTTCCTGTAATGAATATTAATGAGAACCCTGGTAATGCAGCCACCTGTGTAAAACAGTCAGGGAGTTGTGCCCCAAGGGTAACCGCATTAGAGAGGTTCCATACATTGGGTGTTGAATCATACATAAAAGTTGCATTCACAAATCTGCACGTGCCGAGCACAAGGTTAGGTTCTCTCACATGATGCTACTTGATTACATTATTGGAAAATGCAAAACACTCCGTTACAGCTTTGTGTGCACATAGCCATGGCCTAGCCATTGTACTCTTCATCACAAAATCTCCGTTAGTGTAATTTTGTCATGAATAAATATCTACTAAATAGTGGAACAGAATTTTTTACATGGTTCCTCTACATGGTGCAGTCCCAGAGACACTGCAAAATTTCCCATATTTGGGATACTACAGTTCTGTTGTCTCGAAGATACTTCTCTCATTGTTTCATGTCATCATGGCTTTTAATAGGTGTCTGATTAAGTGGATGGTGAATTAGGCAAAAATGCTTTATAGAAGATGTTCCAGTTTACTTGTTTTATTGTTCTTTGACCACTATATACAGTATACGTATACTTACTGTGTGTGTATGTGTGTGTATGTGTGTGTGTGTGTGTGTGTGTGTATGTGTGTGTGTGTGTGTGTGTGTGTGTGTGTGTGTGTGTGTGTGTGTGTGTGTGTGTGTGCACCTTAATCAAAAACAAGGAATTCAAGTTTAAAGATTTTGGGGGTTGTTGCCCCACATTCGAATCACTTGCAAAGCATTGGAGTGTAAGTGCACAGCTGAGCATTCATTGAACACAGTGTCTACTGTAAACTGGATGATTGTTTTGAAAACAATTGCCAGTTTTGGCCATTGTTTTGAAAACAATTCTTATAACTCATTAAATTCATACTTCTCTGTTACTATTATATAAATTCTCTAGTATAAGATTTTTCTTTAGATTCATATTCTATACAGTAGGAAGTCAGTTATCCGAACTTCAGTTTTCCGAACACTTCAGTTAACCAAACCCACTTGAACATATTTCATTTCACATTCTCCACATTTATGTGCCTAGAAACAAACCAGTTGCCTTTAGCAGACAAATTTACTAGATGGATATGTTTGTTCATTTGTTCATTTATGCTACAATTTAACAATTTATCTGTGTATGTTTTAGTTTCTAAACAGTTATTTCATAAAACATACATATTAAAACATCACTCTCGGTAAGTGATCACTTATCCGAACACCCTCTGGTCCCAAGGTGTTCGGATAACTGACTTCCTAATGTATATATATATATATATATATAGATAGATAGATAGATAGATAGATAGATAGATAGATAGATAGATAGATAGATAGATATAGATATAGATATATAATATATCGGACAAGCATTACACATTCATTGAAAGTCCAAATGAAAACAATAATAGCTATGATAGACCAAATTTCTATTGTACATACCTCACTAGTTTCAATACCTTTGACAACATGCAGGCTTCCATGGAAAGTATCATTTCTTATCATCCTTCAGTTTAGAGAAAATGTTTAAAATATATTTACAGTACATAATATTAAGTTTGCAAATACGATACATTCATGATCTTCATGAGAAGCTGTTGGTTGCAAAAATTTACATTGTGTGGTTTGTATGATACCCACTTAGATCATTTACAGCAAAGTCAAATTGCATAATTGCGGATATAAGTAGTTGGTATTCACTCACCTACTTTTCATCTTTATCGTTACATCAGATATGCCCAAGAATTTTCTGATGGAGGTGAGGATGAACCTCAGCCTAAGAAGAAAATGTATGTCCCATTCCTTAACTTGTACATATATATATGTGCCCACTTTCTTCCATTCAGCAATGCATTAATTTTTGTCTACGATCATTTTCTTAGGGCCAAGACTCAGAAACGTACAAGGAAAGTACCCAACAAGAGGTTTGTAGTCTTTCTGCAGTAAGCACATGTGTGCATGTGTGCCTTATGGTTATTGCCGCTGTATTTGCTCCAGTGGAATGGAGAGTATTATTGAGGAAGTATCTCCAAGCAAAGTTCCTATGAAGAAAACATCGCACACCACAGCTTCAGTGAAGGTTAGTTAGTGAATGCTATCCAAATGTATGTGGACCAAAATTTCTCCTACAAACCTCACTTGTTCTAATAGCTTTGGTAATGTATGAGCTTCCATCGAAAGTAACATGATTTTTATATGTACAGGTGTATAAAAACCATTTAAAAATGGTAAAAGGCTGTACATATGTAGGATTGACACAAGGCCGTGTAAAAAGAATATCGAAAAAGAATCCTCCAAAGCACTTGGGAGAAGGATAAGTTGTAAAACGGCCACAGGGCTAGGTGGACAAGGGGCAAGGTGGGCATAGGGCTAGATGAGCATAGAGCTATACATACACAAGGGTAGACCTATAGGACCAGACAGAGTTCAGTTGGACTGAGTGCACAATGTGTAAATTCCTCCACCCTGCCTGCACATGTGTTTATGCTGTAGGATGCACGAATTTGCACTGTGCACTCAGTCCAACTGAACTCTGTCTGGTCCTATACCCATCTAGCATCATGTATGTATAGCTTTATGCTCGCTTAGCCCTATACCCAGCCCACCTTGCCCTTTGTCCACCTAGCCCTGTGCCTGTTTTATAACTTATCCTTGTTCCAAGTGTTTTGGAGGATTCTTTTTTGAAAGTGATTTTGCTCGGTCTTGTGACAATCCTACATCCTTCTACCATTTTTAAATGTTTCTTTTATATACCCTTGTTCATGTGTTTTTTCCTTTGTAACAAAGTGCTCAAAGAAGGTTTCCACTGCAGTTGGGAAGGAACATCAGCAAATGTTGCAAGATAAACTAAACTAAAATTATACAGCTACTTGACTATAATACCTTACTCAGTGCACCCATCTAGAAGGAAGGGCTCTATCGAAACAGTGCTAAAGTTGACATTGATCCCGTACATGTGGCCTTGTACAAGTACGCACACACCTAGTCTTGCATAGCCACTATGTTGATCCGAAAATAGCTGATCCGGCAAATGTATGGGATTTGCCTATTGAAAATTTTCTCACTTGAGAAATGTGGGTATTGTTTCAAAACCTACAAAAGGCACTTCATGCTAACAATTCGAGCTCACTGGTGAAAGATGAGACCTATAGAACCTTCCTGGTGACCTGTAACTTAATTTGAAAAAGGAAGACAAGAGGAATAATCTTAAAATGTTACTGGTGTTGCGACCCATACCTCGCCATCGGTGCTTCAAATTTCTTTAAGAGGGGCTTACGAGGCTATTAAACTACTTCATCTTGTAGCTAGTGTGTCAAAATGCCCCAAAATCCACTTTTGAAAGTCATTGACTCTCCATACCATTAGTTTATAGGCGATAGCAAATTTGCACTAAAATGTACTATGGCAGTCATGTTTTTCCGTGTCAATCCTACGTATGGAGTATTGCCGTACTCCATAATATGATCGCTGTTGAAGACTTAACACTTTTTCTATTACTGGCTGTTCTATAATTAGTGTTCAAAGGCAATGATTTGTACATGTACTGTATGTGTATAAATTATTGTAATTGTATAATTTGAATACCCTTACTGTATGTATAGTATGTGTACATACAGTATGTTACATATATCTACTGTACACGTACAAATTTTGATGGAAGGAACTTTTCCGGATCACTGATATTCACAATTTTTGTGGTTTTTACTTTCACGGATCCCCCTTTAATCCTACTCTTTTTAGTCTTTTATTAATATAAACTTTTTCTTTGGATGAAGCCATTAGAGAAAAGAGCAAAGGTGCTGCAGTGGTGACCATTTTGGTGATTGCACAAGCACTTGATGTAAATTTTACCAGCTTTAAAGTTTTTGCACAAGGCTTCGAATCGGTGAAAGTTTCATCCCATAAGAATTTGTACACGTACTGTACACCTCATCAGTGATTTGCAGTGTATGATTTTCTCCTCTAGACTAAAAGGCGCTCGAAAAGAAATTTAAAGTGATGCATGCTATATGTTATAATGAACAGTATTTCCCTTACCATATATATCACTATGTTTCATAGGACTACAATCTACACTCTTTTATTATATAGTAGTCACTGTGTATGTACTGTAGTTTAATGCTACTTGTGCTATATACTGTATACATGTATGTAGCTAGTGCAAAGTGGTAACTGTATACACGTGCATACATGTATTAGTATTATAGTTTTGCGACTTTCTCTGTTTATGTAGTATATATATTATAGCAATATGTCTGGTTTGTGTATAACATTTTTATAATATATTATTGATACAAAATAATTAAATGGTACTTGAAGCACAACTATGAATTCAGGAAGAGATAAATAACAGTTGTAACAGTATAATTGGATGTCACAATAATTAATAATTTACTAATGTTTGTCAGAGAAAATAGAACAGAACTTTTCATACAATATTTCAGTAGCAAAATCAAGAGTATGCAGTGAAGCTTTCATCCCTCCCCCTTTCTTGGATTTCTGAAGTTCTTTAGCAAGTGGATATCCCTCACGAGCAAAGACTACATCATTATCTGATAGTGAAAGGCAAGGGCATACGTCTCCATGCCCATCACCAAGATATACAACCCTTGAATATTTCTTCTCACACACTAGCTGCTGGAGGACAGTGCCTTTGCAAAGATTGGCAGGGCAGCGGTCACATGCATGCTTGTGATAGTGGCTAATGGAGACACGGCCATCTGCTGTGAATTCAGCTGGATTAGAATACACACCGTTAAACATGTGCAATATGTTATTTGCCTCAAGCACTAATCTGATGAAAAGGTCGTTTGCATCTGACAACACAATGAATTCAGTGTCTTCACGTTCACCAAGAAACTGGCAAATCTTTAGAACAGAAGGGAAAAGACAAACACCACGTAGAGTATTCTCCATGTCTTTCTTTGTCACACCACTTGAGTGCATTTCCTTGAAAATGTAAGCCATGAAATCAGTCCATACTGGATGGCGCTCCTGCCAGTGTATAAGCTCATTGTGCAAGTATGGCTTCAAATGGAAGATAATGATATCTATGTTACCAATTATCATTGTCTCATCAAAATCAAATACTACCAAATTCGACATGGTCCTACATGGAAGAAGACGAAAAAATAGTGTATAACTGCAACAAAAACATAAGAATATGTAGCAGCTATATATATATATATATATATATATATATATATATATATATATATATATATATATACGTATATATATATATATATATACACTGATAATAATTATAACTAAAGCATCAAACCACTATGTATTCCAAGCTTGTTATCTTCCTTCAGATAAGAAGCACAGTAAATATTTTTTGAACGCGTGCACTAATCAAAATATGGTCTTTATTTTAGTACATAGTGAAAAGCAACCATTAGCTTGCTTATAGTTATGTATGTAGGAAGAAAGTGTGAATACAAATTTAAATACACCACATTTATCAGACACTGGTTTAATCATCTGAAAACCTCATTTATTTGGCTCTTTACTGTATATTCCCATCACGAAGTTGTGTACAATCCACCCTGATATATCCAACACCTTTATCCGAAACGTTCTATGCAGAATACACATGGTCAGATAAATGAGGGCCTGCTACATTGGGACATCAATTTTCAGACAATTTTTAGGTTTATTTCCTGGTCAGGTCAAAATGTATGCATGTGTAGACAGTGCTTTGGTGTCCATTTGAGATACTGTATCTAAGTTGATATAAGTTAATATCTTGTAAGGTTCACTTATTTGTAGATGCCTCTTGATTCTTACTTGGAAATTTTGTCTAACTTGATATAATTTTCATCTTGGATCACTTTGGAAAGGCTAAAGTAAAATCCAGAACTGCCAAAAAGGAGGCAGTAATTACCTCCTCTGCCTCATAGGTAGTTACTCCTTTGCATATTATACGTACATATACAGGACGAAACAGGATACCTACAGTTGAACCTCTCTATATAATGAACTCCCTGATATAACAAATATGACCTTAGAATGTACACCTGTTTACTCCATGTAAATGAACCCTGATATAGTGAAGCTAAGCAGCAGTCCTGAGGTGGTTCATTATACTGAGGTTTGACTGTATATACAAGAATTACGTACCATGTGCATTATAGGCCTGCACTGCTGTACAATGACTAAGACCATGCCAGTGTAGACATTGTTAAGTTGTATGATATAGTAGTTTTGTACAAGTACATACACAAGCAGGGCTGTGCACAGGAAGTGGGCTGAGGTTGGGGACTAAGAGTCCTAAATGGGGTGGGAAAACCCCTAACCCTTTCAATCACTTGGAAATATAATTTACAACACTGCATGTATTTCACTTTGGTTTTGGCTTACAATCTCTCATAATAAACATAATATATGTTTGGATTCAATTAGTTAGAAAATTTGCATTTCTTTTTTGCTTGTCATTGCAAATGGTGCATGCAAATTTCACTGATAAAAACGGAATGTAACGCCCTAGTAAACCTGCATGGTGGACCACACCTAGGGGGCAAACCAAGGATATATCAGAAATGTGTTCATGCCCGAAAGTTAACCACTATTTAATCCAATGGGATCATCACAACAATCATTACATGATTATCGTGTATGCTCTTGGCATGGGCTCCTTTAAAAGTACCTCTAGCTGGTACAACCATGCTTTCGCCTCTATATGCTTTACACAATCTATCAAGTCTATCAAGTCAAAAGCATTGATCATCCCTTAAATTAAGTCTAGTAACATTTCAGTTTTATATAAGGTTTGTTTAATCATTTCAGCTTTGTCATGCTAGATCAGATATGTTGGTAAGTGTACATCACACATGTACACTTACGACTGTGCACTCCATATACATGACAAGCTTTATAAACCTGTGCAGTGGCCTGTGATCTCAGTCCTCCTCCCAATATGAGGATTGGAATCAGAGTTTTTTTCAGAGATTGCAAAAATGCATGATTGCATCTGACATACATACTGTATACCTATAGGCATGGGAATTTTTAATGGAACCTACTCCTCGTGAAGGGTGACATACATGCAGCCACCTCCTGCATCCCTAACAGACCAAATGATCATGAAAGTCTAGGACAAACTAACCTAGCCTAGCTTAGTTAGCCAGCTAGTGAAAGGCCACCTTTTCTTCGTGACTGTTTCCCCACAGTAGACTATAGGCTAGGCTAGGTCAGGTCGCCCTAGACTTTCATGGTCATTGCATAGGTCTGTTAGGGAGGGGGGAGGTATATGGCTGTATGTTACCCTTTCCCGAGGAATGAATATATTTCCATCAAAATTTCCATAACAATGTCCTATAATATTATATACCTAGTAAGTGATTATATCAATTTTAAGTTCCAATAAATATTAACTATAGCTATAGCATGCCCCCCAAAAAATAAAATACTGGTGCAGAAGGTGCTTCTTCAGAGAGAAATAAAATACAAATTCTTCGACCAGGCATTGCATGTCACTAGAAACTGTCTTAGTAATATTAGAACAAATTTTCAATTGATTTAAAATGGCGGTCTATCAAGTCCACATGTGGGAGGTAGATTATGTTTTGAACCATGTCTGCAAAGACAGATGGGAGCCTTGGAATGGAGATGTACATGTGCTCAAGTATGAGAGAGAGTTAACCAAAACCTATGACTTGTATTCCAATGCTACAGTTCACCAGTCAGGAGTCAGTCAGGAGTCGATAGGAGGATTCCAATTGCTAAGTACACACCCCCTAAAACTAAATTCACCATCCTGGAGGCTCTTCTTTGGAACAAAAAAAATATTACCATTGAGTCAAAGGGACGCCATTATGAGAGATGTGCACTATAATTGGAATAAGTACAGTAAATTAAGGATGATGAATAATAATAGCGGTGTACTTGATAAGAAATATTAGTACAATGACAAGTTCGGTAGGTGAAATGTGAGCTTTTGGACTTACAGAGGCAATTTAAAATACATGGGGGTTTGACCAAACTGGTTAACACTTTAATGACAAAATTTGTATGCATATTTACATGTACATAATACTAGCTGGGTTCATGTGGTTGTTAGGTCAGATTTTGGGCATGCAATCTCCATGCTCAAATTGTCACCACAGAACCCACATCTAATTGCATGGTACATAGCTGTAGACACACAATAATTGTGTGTTTATGATCGGTACAAGTAAAATTTTGTCCTCACTTTGATCTACGTATATGTTTTAGTATCTATAATATAAGAACTCAAAGTTTAAGTACTCTAAACTACGATTACGTAGTTTGGTTATCTATGGAATAACTATTATACAGTACTGTTAGGGATCACGCACGAGGAACATGGCGTATTTCTATTTCTACTACAAAGGCAACTGAATAATTCAAGTGACCACACCTTCCAGATATCTTTCTGTATCTTCTTTTTGAACCACGAGTATAGTACGTAGCAACAGCGGATGGTTCAACGAAGATAGAGGCATGCGAAGCCAATAGGAAAACGGAAGTTGTCTCGCTTATAGCGTAGAGGCTTGCGTGTGTCTGGCTACGCGAGGCCGGGAAGCAAGCGTTAAATAGAAAATGGCTGACGATGACTTTCTGCTTGACAGGAGATCGCTAAACTCGTGGCAAAAAGTATGCACAGTATCAGTCTCTCCTCAAGAAATATCGTTAAACAGTGCTCAGCAGAAACGTGGTGCGTGTTTGGCTAAGCATAGTTCCAAGAAGAGAAAGACTGCACAAGCTCACAGCCTTCCTTCAAATTCTAGATCTACAAACTTGTCAACGAATGACATGCGAAGTGCACTTGATTCAGACTTGTCCAATTGTGGAAATTTTGCATATTCGTCGAATTGTAACTCTGAAACCTCGGAAAAGAATGGCAGTTTGTATTTTCAAGTACCCATTTGCAAAGAGATTGCATCTTCACAAATAAAGGGACCACCCTCCCCAACCTCTCAACCTAGCCTTCATGATGGCTTTGTGTCTTTCTCTGCTAATGATATAGCTTGTGAAAAGAATGAATGTTTGCATTCAGCAGATGACTGTGTCTCTGTTGATCCTGAAAAGATTTCCAATGTTGTTGAAGGCTGCCCAGTGGATAATACTATCACTGATGGTTTGTCTGGAGAACAAAGCAACATTGCAGTTTGTGAAAAGGAAGCAACCAATTTAAAGGACAATATTACCAACAGTCATTCCGCAGCATGTAAAGATGGCTCTAAAAAGCAAACAACATTAATTTACTTCTACAAGAATTCTGTGGAAAAGAAATTTGCTTCAGTTGAAGCAGGTGAAGTTGTGCACCTTGTACTGTGTGCTGTTCTAATAGTAGACCAATAGCTTTGCAATCTTTGTAGGTACTAAACAGCAGAAGCAATGGTATAGGAATGCACATCAACATAAACGTGTCCCTGTAGTGTGCCCATTTTATAAGAAGGTGGCTGGCACTAGTTTTGTTGTGGATGCCTTTTCCTATGGAGATATACCTAATTGCAAGCACTACTTTTTAAGCCACTTTCACAGTGACCACTACCATGGTTTGAAAAGTTCGTTTGCACATTCCATCCATTGCACTAAGGTGAGTTGTGTGCTTTGATGTTCCTCTGTTTGTTAAGAGCATTCTGTTCTTGTAGGTAACAGCAGCACTAGTTGTGAATCGCTTGAAAGTTGCATCGCGTTTTGTCCATTCTTATGAGTTGAATGTGACATATACAGTTGATGGAGTCAGAGTAACATTCTTGGATGCTAACCAGTGAGTACTCAGTCGGTTGTTTATTTAGTACAATAGGAATATCACAAAAGATCAGAGATGTACTGTACATGTTCCAATTTTCATGGGATGAAACTTTAGTGGTTTTCACAGAATGGGAGACATCTGAGAGAAGTTAGGCCCTCCAGAATTTAGGTCAGGTCCTTGTGAAATGAACTAATTGCACATTGAATAAACAGTGAATATGGATATATGTACGTATGGTGCAGTGCCTCTGCTCCATTTTCTTATAGGTTTGTCCTTGCAAAAAGAGAGACAGTTTATATCATTAAAAAATTAGTAGAACTTAGCAGGAGTCCATCGAATGCTAAAATTGTAAAATTGCTGATCAGGAAAATTTCTGCTTGTATGGTATGCACTATGTACAGCTTGGAAGCTTATATAGCACTCCATATTGTTATGTGCATTTCAGATTTTTACAATACCAAGCTCTAGATGTAGCTATTCGTTATTGTAATTGTATTATTCTTCACATATATACATACCTCTTATTTGTACTTGCGTACTGTATGTGTAGTTGTCCAGGTGCTGCAATGATTCTGTTTCAACTTAACAATGGAACTAACATTTTACACACAGGTGTGGTTAAGTGGGGTCTTCATGTTTGTATGCTTTATGTATGATTGTAATCCAGCGTTCTGTTTTGCTTTGTTAGGAGACTTTCGTATGAATGAGAGTATGTTGTCCTTACCACATTTGAAAGATGTCACTTTGCATACTTTGCATTTGGACACTACATATTGCGATCAAAGATATGTTTTTCCAACCCAAGAAGAAGTCATCCATTTTGTTGTTGAGAAGGTTAAGAAGGCAATAGCTACTAAGCCAAATACTTTGGTGTTGTGTGGTTCATATACCATAGGAAAAGAGAGAATTTTTGTAGGTTGGTTTCCCTACTTAGTGTATTTGTTTGTATCTTAGTACAAGTAGTAGATTTTTCTCGTTAGCTCTGGCTAAAGCCATTGGATTAAAAGCTGGTGTAACCAAAGAGAAAAAGCAAATATTGGACTGCTTGTATGACAGAGAACTAGAGTCCCTGACAACCACAAATGTCAGTGGTACGAAGTTACATGTGGTGGCAATGCACAAGCTTAATATGAAGGTTAGTGGAGTGTATTA
The DNA here is from genome assembly GCA_963170055.1 of Halisarca cf. caerulea. NCBI lineage: Eukaryota > Metazoa > Porifera > Demospongiae > Chondrillida > Halisarcidae > Halisarca > Halisarca cf. caerulea. The sequence goes on from CAUJGJ010000001.1 coordinate 1,045,712, forward strand.
TGTATTTACTGATGTGAGGATTGTAACTTCTGAGGTTATCAGCACACTGTATGCAATCACGGACAAGTATATTTGTGTCATTTGTTGAACAAAAACCCAAACAGGATTTTGTGGTAGATATCTCATATATTTCCGTCTGACAAATTAGTAGTGTTCAGCAAACAGCACCAAACTTCTCCATCCTTTTATGGTGTTGGCATGCGTTTACAGTGTAATACTGTACAAGTGACTTAGATTGTATAAAATTAAATATTTGTTTTCATATTACGTATTACCCAATGAAAGGATCTGAAAATATATCTGGCACAGCATCCAAGCTGCAGTGCTTTGATTGCTATAAGACCCACAGGATGGGCGTATGAAGGAGGAGAGATAGATGATGGAAGCTGGCAGTGCCCACAATCCAGTGGAAGTGTTACAATATATAGTAAGTGTACTTGCACAATGTTCTGCACCTGTACTGGATTAGTTGCGTGGGCTGGATTACGTACATACAGTGGAACCTCTGTAGTCTGACACTTTGATAGTCCAACATTCTCTCCGATCTGACCATCTTCTGAAGTCTTGCCATTGTAAAGTATGCTAATGGCCACTTGATAATCCAGCGAACACTGTAACCTGCCACGTTTAGCTGCGCACAAAATGTCAGATTATAAAGGTTCCATGGTTGGAGTACAGTGTGTGTTACAGTTCCTAATGGATTATGTGTATGCTGTATTGAATATGTTCAGGGCTGCATTCAGGGAGGAGCTTGGATTGCTGCTGACCCCCTAGACTTGTATCTGAGCGTACATTGAGCTTTCCTAAAAGGCATGATTTATGGGGAATGGATGAAAAACGAGCTTTAATGCTATAAGTTTTAAGAAATTCCCTTGAAATTGCTGTCACCAATCCCTTGACTCCTTGCATTGTTACTGTGTATTATTTTAAGGCATGCAAGCATTCTGACCATGATCAAGACAGTCTACAATGTTGAGTTCCATACAGAACTCCAGTTCATACGGAAAACCTAAATACTTTACTACTGTCAGGGATGACAGGATTTCTTTGGGGGCCGACAACGTGGGATCATTTACTCTTCCCTTCCCCCCTCTTTTTGTGACCCAGTTGACCCCCTTGGCATGGCATACATGTATAACTGCAGTGATGTATTCACAAACCTCCTTAAGCTGTCTCAAATGACCTCAGATATCACCTTATGAAGTGTAAAAAGCACATCTTCTCTAGGGGAGCATACCCCCAGACTCTCTAGCAAGTGATACACATCTCCACAAAACGACACACATAGTATATGTAGTTAGTACCTACCCCTCCCCCCCATGACCTACACACCCATATTCCTGCAGGAAGTTTGTGTTTGTACTCTGTACACGTGTCAGTTTTATGATTTCCACTGCCCTTTAATGGATAATTTCTGTACATCATAGTGTGGTAAGTGTCTTTTGGATGCCTTGAATTGGAACAAGTGTCATATGGCATATCATTATAAGATATGCTTGTTTCAGCAATATTTTTTTATTACATTATTATTATAGATGTTCCATATAGTGAACATAGCTCAGTGCGCGAGTTGGAAGCTTTTGTCCGACGCCTTTGCCCTAAGAAGGTGATCCCAACTGTTGGTGTTGGTGATCCTAAAAAACGTCAGTACATGATGGACCTTATCAACACCTGGATACAGTGAACAGTCAACCCACAATCCACTTCATGCATATACAGTATATGTATACTTATATGATTTTTATGCTCATATTTGTATGTGATTGAATTTTAAACGTATTCTAGGATTTTTAAGTACATATCTTTATGTGAATGTGTTTATATATGTGTTACCTCATCAAAGATCAGTTTGTGTCATGGCATATGAAGTGTGGTTACCCTTATAGCAGCAAACTGCATACATAGTGCATCTACTCCTAATAATTTATTGTAGTTGTGATCGATTGTTTATATGCATGAGCATGCAATTATAATGTTATACCAATTATAATGCGCATGCACTTGACTGGACATGCACTAGTGCTAGCTATATTATATAGAGTAGGGTAGGGTATTATGGGACGGAGGCTATTTTTAGCCATTACGTAATAGCTTGAACAGTGGCATCAGGAAGTGTGTGCAAAATTCCAAAATTGCTGTGCAGGTTTGTTTGCCATCTGTTGATCACACCATCCAATTGCAATCAATTCGGTGGCTGTGACAGTGTAAACGCACACAAGTTACCAACTACTGTATTCCTACCTTAAAAATGTCTTGAAGAAGCTAAGAAATCAGTGCTCAATTTCAAAGTAGTGATGATAGCACAAAATATAACAAAAAACATAAATTAAAAATACATCATCAAAAAGCTAAAAACATTCTGTTTTCCATGCTAGGAAAAAATAAATGAAATTTATTGATGACATGAGACAGAGCCCTGTGTGTGAAGAGCGGCCATTATTAGGCTTCGTGCCCAATAATGGCCTACCCAAGTGTCCCTGAAGAACTCTTTGTATCTTCGCTTATATGCAATGTGAATCATTGGATTCTATGTTCAATTATAGATAATATATGGCCCTAACTGGAATGCTAGTAAATTATTCTTCAACTTCATCTGTTGCTTCTCTACAATGAAAGACCCTTAGGTGTCCAATAACTCCCCACATTACTCTAATATTATCAGATTCAATCTGATCATGATTTTATTATATTAATTTATTTACAAACAATGTCATACAGTATATATGATAATATGCATGCATGTCTTGCAATAATTGGTGTATAATATTATATATATATATATATATATATATATATATATAATGTTAGTGTTTTAATATAAATTGCATACATCAGGGTACATCACCAGAAAAAAATTAGAGGGTGGCGCTTATGTATAAGCCGCAGTATATATAGGGTTGCTGCCGTTATAATCTGGTTCACTTCTATATAATTTTGTATTGAGTTACCTGCATTTGTCTGCATTTGTCTGCATTTGCCCACATGATGGCACAATGAGCTCTTCAAGAGAGCATGAGGATAATTTCAGATCACTATGTACAGTGTCATTTTTACCTAATCTATCCATGCAATTGAAGTGTCTCAACAAAATATAATGGACTCTATAGATATACTTAAAAGTAAAAAGAATAGTTGACCTAAGCTAGCCGAAAATTAAGCAGGGTGGCCCACCCTGCTTATATAAAAGGGCTGGCGAGAACACTGTATATGTTTGCATGCATGGTTTAAAAAAATTATTAAAAGCTATAATATTATATTATAATTATTATTATTATATTATTATATATAAACACAGCAACTGTCTATTGCCATCCAACGTGGGAATGCCTTGTCCATCCTTGGTACTCATGTGCCGGTTGGTACATCGGACTAACTGTAATTATGTGCATGTATGTGTAGCTTTGCATGTCATCATGGTTATTATTATTATTATGTTAATGTTAATATTATTATGTTATATCTTTTTGTCACTGCTCTTAATTATTAATGTTTTTCTGTATTATAATTATTATAATATAATACTATAAAATATATTTTATATATATATATATATATATATATATATATATGTAGTTGAGAGCAAACCTAGCTGGCCGGGTTAATAATAATATTGCATGTTATATTACGTTGATTAGCTAGATATAGTACTTGAATGGAACATAATACTTTAATATAATAAGTGCATGTACTCGTAACCAGACATAAAGTAATTATTACTGTCAAAGCATGCATGCACGGGTGCTACATATGTATATGTAGGACGTCACAAAATTATAAGACGACCCCCAGGACCAGTGCAACTGGCCTTGATTGTGAGGTACATGGTCTTAAGCTTATTTATGAAAGTACTGGATAATCACTCCAAAAAGGCATCACTTATAAATCAGCAAGTCACTCCATGGAGTCAGGATGCACATGAAAGGCAATCTAAATGTAGGGAAACTGCATAATCTCCCTTCTTTGACCAGCACTCAGTAATTAACTAATACGATCATGAATATTCACATACTGCATGGCATTGTTGCATGGAGTCTTTTGGAAACCTAAGGTTGAAAAACATAGGTCGTAGACTATATAATGCAAGAGTGGTCTTATTTGTGAGGTTTTGACATCCAGAGGAAGAATTGTGGTCTCCAATTATTCTGAAACTGTTTTCTATGTGAAGTATAGGAAAAATTCTAGACTGCGACAAAGTGGTGCTAATTTTGAGTTGGTCTCATTGTGGAGCTCTACTGTGCATTATACATTAGCCATTGAGAAAAGGAGCTATAGTGATTGCATGAGTATATGCATCCATGTGCTTCACCATATGTTTGAAACATACGTAGTTGCCCCCCCCCCCCCTGCATGTTTTGCGTACATAGTATCTAGAATAATAGTTAAATCTGGGGAAATTTAATTGGGCTGGGGCAATTCTCTGATTAATTGCACCCTCAATAATAATTACATAAGCTGTAAATATAAAATTATGTCAAAATAGTCATATAAACATTATTATAAAAATCACAATTACATATCTAGTCTTTTACTGTAGTGAAAACTGCTGGAATAATATTTTCTAAAACTTCCTTTACTTTATCCTGAGCAGGGCTGAAGGATAAAGGGTATAAACACAACAATTTGACTGGGATAAACAGAGATTACAGTAGTACCCTTTCTGAGAGGCCACTCTTGGGACCAAAAAAGTGGTATAAGGGGTAGTTAATATGGGACATATTACATATGTGACCAGTATAGCCAGCCTAACAAAAGAGTTCATCTTTCATGAGGGTGGTCTCTGGAAAGGGGCACTAATGTAGGACATACAATAAGTTGTCATATATATATGGTATAAGTATAAATACATAGTATATGAATGACATTATATGTACGCATACATAAATACACACTGTACGTACATAGTCTTATACTGCAATTTAATCGGGGGGTTGGGTTGGTGGCTTAGTGGGCTACTGATATGACTGCAGAGCTGGGTTACGGGATGGACTAAGGTCCAATCCCAGTGCTGGTGTTTCTGGCTTTTTTCTCTGCACCCCCCCAAGGAGAGAGAAGAGTGAAGAAGGCCCACTACCCACCAAAAGAGATGAACATTGCATGATTGACACTTATAATAATAACTATGTAGCATGTTTGTTTGTTGATTGTGTACTTATGATTTCTGGGCCCCTGAAAAGTAGCCAATGAGCTAAGTGGGTGTCCCAGTCTAAATAAGATGAATCTAATCTAATCTAATTTATATTAGGTATAACTACGTACATACATATACTGTATATGCTATTTGCATGCTCCACCTACTTACTGCATGTTCTGCATACACTGTGTTTTATAATACATGTTTATATCGTATGGTGATTGCGCAATCAGGAAATAGTATAAGAGTGAGGTCTGGTATGCCGTAACGATCTGTTGGCTCATAGCAGACCTAGAGAAAATGGCAGACAATTATTTTTCAGGTATTCCTGATGAGTTGGGGGGGGAGGTACTGGTGGCTCAGTAGGTTAGCACTTGAAGTTAAGCAGTGAGGAGTTGACACCATCCCACCTGTGTGTCATGCATTGGGCGCTTTTTTCCCTGCACCCCCCCTGCCACCAACTTGGGAACGGAAGAGAACATGACCTACTGCAGCCACCAAACAAATTCTAATTTGATTCAATTTGATTTAATGTGATTGTGTGTGTGAGCGAGTGTGTGGGATACTGGGGGCCTTAATAGTAGCCTCTGGCTAATGGCCCACCCAGTTTAAATAAGAAAATATTATCATTATTATTATTATAAGTTAAAAACAAAATCGATCATTTCGAAGCCTCAATTTTAATCTTAGGTTAATACCATAATTATAATACATTATATGAAGCATGGAAGATTGGTCGATTGCAGAAATATCACACCTCAGCTCTATTTATCATGGGACTGCGTGCCTCAGGTGATATATAAGTACCTTCAGTTTGATATTTCCGTAATCAACTTCTCTGCCATGCTTTTTATATTACGTGAAGTGACATTCTATAGGGCAAGGGCTGCTGTACATACAGTATATGTGCACAGAGAATTGATGATATGTACAGTATGTACTGTACAGCAAACACAGGCACACTTTCTAACCTTTGGTAAATGTCAGCCAACTCTGTTGAGCACACTGCACCTGATATGGCAGTACTCTTGTCAGGCACAGGCACTGTGTGGATACCGACCTGAACTGAATCAGATGATGAGATGTAAGCCAGTACATCAACATCCTCTGTGACATGGGCACAGTACACCTAGGAATAGTTAAAGGTAGATGGCATACATATGTACTGTACATTGTATGAAGTTTCCCCTCAGCTACCAAGCCTTACTTCTTGCACATAGGATGCAAAAGCTTGAATATCTCTGGCAGATACACTGTCCTTGTCACTGAAATACTTTATCTGCCTCAAACAGTACAAGAATAGAGAAACCACTGGCATAGGGCACCGCTCACTCTGTTGACTACATGTTAGGAATGTGACATGTGAATGGAGAGCAGACAGATTGAACAGAATCCTAAAGCAAGTTTCATCCATTGAGTTGACATCCACAACCTCTGAACTGAGGGACAGCAGTACATGCACAATACTCATGGTTGACTGCACTGCTAACATTCTCTCAGACTGTCCAAGATGAATATCAAGGTCCTTGGAGAGTCTCAGATTGCCAAGTAGGACTGTCTCGTAATTGCAAGAGATGCACGGTGACAATTGGATGTGTTCACACAGTAGAAAGATGGTACAATCTGCAAAGAGAGGATCAATGTATTTTCTGTGATCCTGATATTATGTGCAAGGTACACGAGTGTAATTGGCAACTGAATCACAAGCATATCTGTGTGGACAGGTGTACTATTATGAGAATGTACGTACTGTAAGTATAGGCTATAAACTTCTTGTATGTAGGGGAACAAGTGAAAGACACACACATAAAAACATGTACTGTACTTTTACAAGCATTTACAATTCAAATACTCACACACCACACACCACACACTTTGTGTTCTTATTTGCCTCAGCTTGCCAAGTATGTAGATCAGGTCCTGTTCAGATGCCTGTCCTACATCTATGAACATGCAGTGTGCCACTGATAGAGACTCCACATTGTCATCCACTTTTGTTACTGATAGATCAAGATTACAATAGGGCACTTCTCTTTCCTGCAAACACACACAGTGTATACATACATGTATACATATTATAATATTGTGAAAAATATATTATGTAAGAAACTTTAGTACTCAGCAAAGTGCATTGTATGGATGTACTCACTGTGTGTACCAATTTCCAGTCAATGAGTATATATGATAAGAATTTTAACACACAAAGATACTACATACTGTATAATAGTCCTACTAGCTGAATTGAAACAGAAATATGCATTCTATTCTCCATGGACAGAGTTGCCATTGTCAATAGTACATGCACATACAGTCAAACCTTGTTAGTGAGTACACCTGGGGACCTCCAAATTGCTACTCACTATCAGTAGTACTTGCTAACCATATACATTAGTATTATGGGTCGTAAGCTGGGGTATCATATCCTTGTACTTCCTAACCAGGTATTACTCATTAACAGTGTTCTTACTGAGGAGGTTCTACTGTACTACATATTTATGCTACCACACATACAGTATGTATTGTAGGATTCACAGGTCATTTACAACAATGCAGAAGTGAACCTTGCACATCTTGTTAAGAATTTCCTCCAATTTACATCTGATGATGTCTGAATGCAAAGATCCCTCCTCATGAATCATTAAAATTGGCTTAGTAGGGGCACTAGTGATAAAGTCCTCCAGGAGTGAACACAAAGAGGGAAAATGTAAATGTTCATTGCCATCTCCGGATCCTACAGGAAGGTCTGAGGCAGGAGGAAGCTGGATCCACGACTGTTGTCCATGGAGTTCAGGTGACACAGAAGTGGAGCACAAAACACTGCATCCAGCTAAAAGCATGTTCCATTGTATAGTTCGGAACACTCTGTATGTATACACAATATCAAGAAGAAAATATAGGCATAACATGTTGTACTACATACGTATATTCAAGTAGTATTTAAAGATACAGTACATGTTATAAAACGTTCATACTAACCTGGCACCCAGAGTCAAGATGCCTTTAAATAACTGGCTTAGTTTGTCACTGGTGCTGCCTGCTTCATTGCATGTGACCTGACCAATGAGTCTTACCCACTGTTGTAACGAGATTCCATTAGTCATGCCAGTGGAAGTCAGAAGAGTAGTGAACACATACAACAGTAGAGTCTGGCTATTCAAAAGATCCATGGAATAAATCCCTGGTGTATTCGATATGATATCAATTGATGATATGGTGCTACGAATCTATTGGTTACGACAGAAATGTAGAAAATGGTACAAAACACTCAAATGTAAGCATGCCAGTACTAAAACATGCACGCCATGTGTATGTACTCGAAGCAAACACACCTCAGTCAAGCACTGTATCTGCTTCTCTAAATCAGCCAGGACTGCCTCACCGCAGTATCTATTCTGCTTTGAAATGTTCATAAGTTCCATCACATTATGCATACCTTCAAAGTACTTGTCAAGCAGTGCTTTGGTATCTGGAAGTTCATCTACCTTTGCACTGTTTTTAGAGGATAGAAGGTGCACCATTTCATTCTTGCATAATGTAAGGTCAAGAACAGTGGTAGACGACACTAATTTAGTTTCCAGCTGGTCCAAAGGCACAGAGGTTGACAGAAACAGTCGGAAATTGGAGTGAACTGACAGCCGCTTGCCACAAAAGAGGACATAAACACCTTGGAAAGGCAAACATGTGGATACAACATACTCAGTAGTGAAGCAAGTTACTTTGCATGCACATATTGTGCAATCTTTCATAAGTACATTCATTTATACATACAGTATATACTATATAAACCCTACAAAATACATACGTACATACTATACAAAAGTACAGTAATACACAGTACATACATACGTACATCATCCATTATGTAATAATACTTGTGTACAGGATAACCATACGTGCATGCATACATACATCCGTACACATATGTATGTATATACAGTACGTAAATAATGTACATAGTAATATACGTAGCAATCCTTATGCACAATGTTTTAGTATTCAAATCTGTACACATAAAGTGATACCATAGGCACATGCTTACCTGCATTCCCACTAGCAAATTCAGCAAATTCAATGACACTCATGAGGACAGGGTCAACACTCGGGCACATATGACGGATGAGGGTAGGCTGGCCAGTTGTCATGGCAACTTCTAGAGAGTGGAGAAACGCTTGATCTACCTGTCTTCCATCCATTGAAACAATGTTATCTCCATACAATCTTGTAATCCACTTCACTCCAACCTCTTCTGGATCAAGCAATATCACTGATTGCTTCCAAGACGTGGATACAATAAGATAATCAAGAATTTCACTACCAGTCCAGCCTTCTTGTAGTAACAGAAGCACATCCAGCACCTTGGTGAGGTGTGTGGACATCGACAGGTACATTCTGTTGATTGTGGGTCCTTCAGAAAAGGGTGGTGACCCATCATTATCATCTGGATGAACACTGCTCGGTGAAGGCTCTGTTGGGTTATTCAGGAAATTCACCCCATCAAGAGAAAGTTTGGGCCAGGTCAGCTGAACTCCACATGACCTGAGACATGCTGGCCAGATCTGCTGCAGGTAGGTGTTCCTGGTGTGCAGTGGAACTTTGGACAGGTAGACTGCATAGCCCACAACAAAGGCAAGACTTCCAAAGTGGACAGAGCGAGCCTCCTGATTATCTTGTATTGATTGGTTCCATGTTTCCTTGAGGTTACCTAGTAGCTACGGAGGATTCCAAATGGAAATATATTATGGTCAATGGAGTATGTATACAAACAAAGTGTTCTATGCCCAGTACTATTTTATAAACATGTGAAAGAGGATAAACACCAATTTATGTACGTATAGTAGTTGCAAAGACACATTGCACAGATACATGCAGGTACACTGTGTATCTGATATGCAATATGTACACGTATAATGTATATCATAAATAATGGCTTCGTGAACAACACATGTACATATGCACATACGTACCTGCACAAACTTCTTAACATCACCCAGCTGCTTCTGGATTGTGTGTACATGTTCCTCATACAAACATTTGTCCACTGACAACTCTTCAAAAGATATTCTCATTCCCTTCAGTCTTTCGTTGTAAGACTACAGTGGAAGGCCAAATAGCTAAAGCTGAAATGAGAATATATACGTACCATACCACATGTATCCACAGCAGTTGTAATGTGCTGTATTCGGGAACAACAGTGTTATGTACACATGTTGTACACAAATCTTAGAACATTCTTACACTGTGTACCTGATATGTTACCCACTTAAATCAATAGTTTCCCAAACTTAGCAGGTGTAACTTAAAGTGGATACGCACCACCATTTTTTCATTCCATGTAATAAGTCTTTTCTTCAAATCTTCCAGAAACTGCTGCATACTGTCCAGTTTATCCTGAAGCGGTTTTACCTTTGTCTCCAGCATTTGGTGGTAACTACACAAATTAGGGGAATACAATTATGATATAAGCATGATATGATCTCCACAAAGTACATATATGTACGTATATACGTATTTGTATCCTGGTGTGGGGGCGAATTATGGGTGGATCAAAGGAAAAAGTGTGCTGACATTTGTGATGTAGCACAGGTCACTGATATACGCACACTTCCTAATTGATATCAATTGATATCAATTGATGTCAATTGGTAGGGTAAGTGGCTAAAACTGATCAACTCTAGATGAGACTGTACACACCAGCAGTAAACAATGAATGGTTGCCAGGATACAAATTAGTTATATCCTGTCCAGGTGTGCTGCAGCAGAAAATACAGTGCTGATGACCTCGGGCTTTGCCCTCGGTCAATCAGCACTGTATTTCTGTTGCAGCACACCTGGACAGGATATAACTAATACGTACATCAGTATGTACGTACATATACATATACACATATTTGAGAACATATAGTATTTCATAGTACTGAAAAAACAAGACAATGTTAAGATTATTGCTAGTACAGCACATGAACAAGTGACCAACGTTTGGTATACAGCAAGTGCTTACCTAATGACATTGTTAATCCACTGGCAGATATCCAGAACTGAGTCTGGGCTAAGCTCCTGTTCATGGTATGACACATCTAATGCCGGCAGGTTCATATACGGATCAAGGCTGGTCAGCAGCGTATCAGATCGTGTGCTTGTCTCATCAAATGTACTCAGCATTTCCAGAAATCTGTCAATGTTGGCCATCAGCCTTTTGGCACCCTTTGTCCATGTTAGGTCAGCATTGGGAGATTTTACTGTCGAGCAACAAATACTGTATAAGACAGCTGTATACACTGTGCAAGAAATGCAAACTCAAAAAATGAATCAAATGAGGACCCAGTACAGCTATTTCCTACTAACAGGAAGATACATGAAAGAAAACAGGGAGATATCAATCTCCAAGGAAATAATGAATATGGAAATACACTTCCTTACACTTTGATGATATGAATATCAATCAGTTCCATGACTAGTCTGTAAAGTGTTTAGTTATGTACTTTATTTACATACGTACGTACATACCATATACGTACATACTACACAAAGGGTAACTGCAAGACAAACAGCAATGTCTAAAAATTACATCGATTGCATTAGTATGCCAACGTGAACACTCACCTACAATGATTACAGCAGATAGCAGCATTTCAACCTCCTTTGATGGAGAATGCTGTGCTCTCAATTGTGTCAAACTGTCTTTATCCATGCTCCTGACAAGCTCCTTTGTGTCAGCTGTCAACTGAGCTGTTTTCCCAACTGAGACTTGATAAGCATGCTGATACTCAGGTATCATCTACAACAAGAGCATTGCAATGTGAAGCTTCAAATGTACGTATGATGTAAGCAACGTACATCAGCACAAACTGTGAAACTGTATGTACTGTATGTGTTTAATGCTCCATTGTATATGAAGCAAAGTCCATAACAAAATTACATTGAATGCTTGGTACATGTTATGGCATTATATACATACTAATAAATCATGGCAGTACAAGGGGTGGTGGGAGTCTGAGGTGGATGATATAAAGGTTAAAGCAGTGGGCAGGGCATTTGGACATAATATGTAAGCCTTAGTAGACATTTTATTATGTCTTCTAGTCACGGAAGTGCAGCAAAAACACCAGACAAACTCTTGTATGCTGTACATAAGTCAATGCATCTGTATTCTGAATTTCATTGAGTATACTACTTACTTACATATATGTACTACAACTGCAACAGTGATCAAAAAACATGATTTTGCACATTTGTATGTACCTTTTCAAGATGATTTATTCTCTCTTTCAAACGCAACAGGAACTTTTCATGCTCAGCAGCAATAGCTGTGTCCTGACCAGTCTGCCCTAACAGCTTCACACAAGCCTGACGGGGAAAGTGTACAATACCATGAGAGGTGACAAAGACTGTAGCAAAAAAGAGTGCAAAGGGAAACAATGTAGGGATGAATAGACTAACATATTTCTTCTCTTCCAACTGTTCCATCTCTTGCCCAAGTGTTCTCTCTAAGGAAACCAGCTCTGCCTCGGCATCTTCGATGCACATGATCGCCTTTGATAACGTAGAAGTTTGTTGAGATTTTGCTTCATGAAAAACTCTTAATTCACAAGAAAACCTAAAAACAGCAGAAAAGCAAAGAGGTTGCACGTCTTTGCAACCATTATACGTACATGCTAATATCTTATACAATGGAGTAATAATATATGTACATATATAGTACAATAATACGTACATATATAATTAAATATGTAATTGTACTCCTCACTTACGTATCTACACCTCAGATATCCATGCAGTTCTCTCACCTTCCGCAGTAGTTTTTACCAGAACAAATCTACAATAAACCTACTGCTCCCTTATTTATCCAGTTCCCTCACTTTATCCACAATTTCATCCAGAATGAACGTGTGCGGATAAGCGAGGTATGTATGACTGCATACGTACGTACATACACGTAGCATACATACACAGTAGCCTACACACACTCACACTACATAGTGGCACAAAACACATACACTGAGAACACCCCCCACCCCCCCCCCCCCCCCCCACACACACACACACCTTTCTACAAAGTACTTGTAGGTCCAATTGTTAACACATGGTTGGGGCACTGGCTGGTCCAATAGCGACATGTGCATGGAAGATAACATGTGGCTAAGTTTCTGCTTTTCATTGGAAGACAGGTCTAATGTGGAATCTGTAATATGGTAGAAATTACACATATACTGTACATATTACATGTACAGGTATTATACATAAAAACACACAAATACATACATACATGCAAACATACAAAGCTGATGGCACTAGTGCTCCACGACAAATACTAACAAAGGTAAGGCTGCATTTACTGTTTGAATTTCTGTGCATTACATGCATGTGTGTGTGTACTGTATAAAGCAGTAGTACCTCTTTTGAGAGACCACCCCTGTGAAAAAGACCACCTCTTTTGTAAGACCAGCCTTGCTGAGAACAAATAGGTCCCATACTAAATCCCCCTCATCAGAGACCACCTCTTTTGAGAGACCGCCTTTCGCCTGTCGCTAAGGGTGATCTCTCAAGAGGTAATACTGTACAGTGTACACCTTACAACTACCAATACAGCTAACAGATACTGTACATACTGTATGTATACATGCCTGCCAAATGTAGCTCTGCAACTTCCAACAAATCGCTTTGTTTCCAAGGACAATGTGAAACCAAATTGACAATCCTCAGCAATGATGGGTGATTATCAGCTATCCAAGACAGCAGTCGTGGTGGTGTATTCGTCACTGACATTACAATTCGCAGATTCTTCATTATGTTACTGAGTATTGAAAAGTACGTAATACTGATTAGTGCTAGTGCTAAGGAACTCCAGCATATGTAAGTACATTATACATGTACATTGAAAAAATGGCTAAAAACTGTATACAAATAGTATAAAGCACAGGAATCCACTATTCTTTGAAACCTTGCTACAGTTTTGAAGGCAAATGTGTACTGAAACTAAAGGTTACGCGATGTACGTATAACGCATGTAATGGGGGCAGATGGTTTATGCTACCTTCATTATGGTGAAGTCCTAGTTCTTGAACTTCATTGTTGCCTGAAATGTGGTACTGCACATGTACTATGCATATGTATGCACTGTAAGTACAAATGCACTGTTGGTAAATCTACCGCGAAAGCTTTCCTGGTGGAATGGACTATGCACACATGATCCTTGAAACCACCAGGCCCCAGACAATATCAGACAATTACTCACTGAGGAGTTTAACTTGACTGGATACTTAACAATTAATAAGTAATTAGTTGCTAATCTGCTAAACCATGGTCCTTTCCGATCTTGGATAATATGTACATACATACTGTACATACAGTACATACAGTACATACAGTACATATACTGTACATACAGACAATACAGTAGGGATAAGTATTGTACAGTATATACTGTATTCTCTCTAAAATTCGTCTTTCTAATTTTTGTCAGGTATAATTCTTTGGTTTATTTGTATTCTAACCCTGTTGAATTAGCAGCCATTCTAATTTCTGTCATGTGACTCTAATTTTCGCCATGTACCAGAAGTGAATGAAAGTTAGGTAAATCCTATTCTATTCTATTGAAGAGTAGAGACCATAGGCCAACTGATGCTAAAAAGTCAGCAGTCTGGGTAGAATAAACAAAGGTGTGGAGTGAGAGTATTGAACAAATGCTGCAGCAGAGGTTGGTGAGGAGAGTATTCGAGGAGGATATTTGTGGAAGGAGACTGAGAGGACAGCCAAGAAAGAAGTGGATAGTCGATATAGAATGACATTTCTTGTAGTATGATATAAATGCCAGAACTGTGCTCATTATATACTAACTGATACATTACATATGATATTTCTCTGTATTTAAAGCGACCTCCTACTGAGGAGAAAAAAAAGCTGTTTTATGTTAAATGATTGATTGACTGGAAGTGATCTAAGTATTTGTCATCTTCCCCGCAGGATCCAGCAAATTCACTCACGGCGATCACCTACAACGGGTGTATTTTCTTCTTGTAGCCACAGAGTCTCACCAACATGAACAACTGTGATGTTTTCTTTGTCTTTAAAGAAGGAAATACACACCATTTGTGGTTGTATTGGCTTTGTTTGCAGATTTCTGCTTGTCCAAGTATGTGAGAGAGTCAAAATAGCAAATCAGCCATCACTAAAAGCTGGAATTCTAGAATTCGAGAGTACGTAGCTTTCTAAAGCATATTCTAATTTTCATCAGGGTAAACAATTTAGGTAAATCCTATTCTATTCTAATAGAAAGAGTACAGTTTGGTATGTAGGCCTACTGATGTCAAAAAGTCAGCAGTCTTGGTAGAATAGACAAAGGTTGCCTACATTTACATGTTGTAAATGGGATGGAACAGTTTTCCTCACAACATAGCAATCAAGGTCTGTCTTAGCCACCCTTCCCCCTTCCCTAGCTGTACACACACATGGATTCAAACTGCTATGAACTCACAAATCAACATGAAAAAAGTGCAAGTGTCAAACTGACCCAAGGAAGAACTTCCAGGCTACTTCAACACTGAATTCTATCCCTGCCTGGTTGACATGTCCCCTTACTAGGTTAATTGCATGTGACTTCTCTTCATCAGTGAAGAGGTGTGTTATGGAACAGTTGTTCATAAGATCCTCAATGTAAACTAGGAATCTGAAAGGAGTTTGGATGTCCTCATCAGAAATATACAGAAGAACCTTCTCACCCTACGGAACACAGAAAAGAAATGATTGCAGTACAGTTTGTATTAGAATGTACCAATCATAGGACATTGAGTGTTTTACGAGGGTACAAACACACCTATTGCATACGTACCTTGGCTCCTGTTTCGATGCACAGACTAATAATGTCTTGCCTGAATTGCTGTACATCGTAATTCAGTCCATTAGGACCAAAATTGGTTGCCAGTTTGGCAGCAGTAACTGGAAGGTTTGACAATCTCACAACATTGAACTGAATAATGTGTCCCAACACTGACACTAGAGGTTGTGGATTGGAGTGACCAACCAACAATACATGAGATGCTGAGTATTCTCCATTTAACAGTTTCACCAAGTGACACATTTCTTCCACCATTTGAGTACAGAATATAATAGAAGGAACAGGAGTGGTCTTTTGAACCTCAGTCATGTGATCCGAGAAGTATTTTAAAAGCTGGAGAAGGAAGACGAGATGGCAGGACAAGTGTAGGGTTGCAAGTGAACGTACAGGTTGTACTGGTGTAAATGTATTTACTAACTTTCTTGTGGTTGGTTTGGGTCAGTTGTACAAAGGAAAGCTGATTGGAAAAGGACTGCGGTGGTAATACACAGTGCTTATATCCAAACAAGAACTCCGTCTACAAGGAAAAAGTGTTAGGATATCATGGATAAATAGTACAGATTGAAGAACAATTTTACGTACATACAGTATTAGTCACACAAACATGTACAGTATGTGTGTGCGTGTGCGTGTGTGTGTGTGTGTGTGTGTGTGTTGTACATTGAGTTTGTACAGAAACTAACCATTGGAATATTGCTAAACTGCTTCTTCAATGCCATACCAAAGGTGTCCAAGTACCTGGCTACATCTGCATCAGATGATAGCTTTCCAGCATATGTCCAGTAAGACTCATGTTGCCAGAGTAACAGGAGATCCTCTAGTGTATGGATGATATCCAAAGAAGCTTCAATTCGCTGGAACATCCGTGCCAAGTCACAAAAAGTGAACACAATTCCAAAGTGTACCTTCCCTTGAAACAAGCGTTGAACCTGCTTATGAAGATCGACGGACACATCTACTATTTTCTGCACAACATCTTGTGTGCTTATTACGGAGCTGGTATCAACATGTACTTTGTCCAAGACTTGCATATATATACACTGAATATCATCAATCCTGAGGAGAAGAGGAGAAAGACGTACACAAATTAATGGCTCAGCCCATAGTAGTATAGAGTATCTACACTCAGACATACAGTATGTGCGCACACAGTGAAAAGTTTAGTACAGGAATATGCTAGCAGCGTATATTTCAGGGGTGGCATGAATAATTTTCACCAAAAGAAACACTGGTTAGGGTCATGTGTAGATGTGGGAACACCTACACGAAAGTAAGTGGAGTTGAGTATTAATCGGGTAAGTGCCAAAACCACATATACTGTACAGTAGTAGTACCATAGTAGTAGCCAAGGGCTAACGGCTCCCCACATCAAATAAGAACACCTGATACCTGATACCTGAACTACTGTATGCCAATTGGCGAAGGAACAGATACATTTAAGCAGAGTACGTAATTGCAGAGCTACGGATTCATACGTACATACGTACATATCTGCCTATATGTAAGATCTAATACATACGTAATATAAAGTACATAATTTTTGAAAACTGCACACAGTATGAACATGAAAAATAACATTAAGGGCATCAGCAACACTCCAACTCTATCCACTTGAAAACATGCTGAACAATGTATTGTACAGTAAGGGCAGTACATGTACACATGTACTTGTGCACCTGTAGTTTGTCCAGTCCAAGATAAGACAGTGATGAAGCAATCTTTGATCCAGTTCCCAATTGCTGTCACTGATCAGAATGTAACTTACATCTGCCACTTGGTACCACTGGTGGTTGCCTGGGTGATGGAAGCCACCTTCCATGATGTGCTGTCTAAGGATCTCCAGGATGCCTTGACCATCTGGTGACTTTAATACCTGTAGAAGAGGAGAACATTCATTGGAACAGTATACAGATACAATTGTATACAAAATGAGATTTCAGCGAAAATACAGTCAGTTCTAATATATGGATGGCCATGTATTTTCTGTGTCATCCCTACATATGAACCACTACCATGGTTCATGTTAGTGGACAGATACTGTAGGTGTAGATATGTACGTATGTACATACGTACATATGAACAAAAAGATCTGTGTTCAGTATGTCTGAACCTGTTATATTATGTATGTACGTACATGCTTATGTCAAGCTAAAAGGTCTTTATACTGTAGAAAAGAAAGTGGACTGGATACAGCCTTAGAGCTGTGCATTTAGCACTCAAGTTGCAATCGGATGGAAGCACTTGCTTGGCACAATGGAATACACTGTACTGTACTATGTACATATATCATCTAAACTAACCTTGTGAACATTATCCAAAAGGCAGATGAGTTTCTTGGCTCCAGTGGGTACATAAGTATGGCCAGCTCTCCATGTCATGTTCTCCAGTAGCCTATTTACCAGACTAACTGGGGTGGATAACTCACTGATATTGACAATAATTGACTTAACATTTCCAACAGGTGAGGACGTGTATTTTTGCAAGTGACTTTTAGCGAAACTGGACTTTCCTGATCCTTGAGTGCCCGTCAGCAATACTGGAATGCACTGATCAACAGCCATGCCTAGGATGTTGTGATAAGCCTGTAAGGAGTAATATACATAGATGTGTAGGATTAGCTAAGTACGAACTAGTGACCAATGCAATATGCACAAACATACACATGAGGTTTCAATAGCACGTGCATTCATTGGCAGGGAACTCACCAGAGTCATTGGCGTATGAATAAATTTACTTGGAAAGCGAGAGGTAGTCTTTGGAGCATGTTTCCATGGAACCATTGTTACAGTTTCATGGTCCACACCACATTCATAGAAAGTAAGGCCACTAGCCAAGGGTGAGCCTGCTTCATCCAGCTGCTTTCTCAGAAAACATTCCCACTCCTCAGATGAAAAGTTAGTTGTATAGTATTTTGCCACCCAAGCAACAGCAAGCAGAGCAGTCAATCGGTGAACAGCAGCAGAACCTGACCTCATCCTTGCACACAGACCCTAAACAATTCAAAGAAAGTAAGCACAGTATGAGGATAGAAGCAAATGCAGAAAACAAATAGTATCAAAGCTACAAATTTATAGAGTGAATTATGCCTATAAACCTATAAACGTAACTGCACCTGGAAAAGCTTCACTGTTATGACGGCAAGCTGTTTAGGATCAGCACACCCTTCATCCAAATAGGTGATGACTTTCAAAACAGCTTCTCTAAGAATGGTGTAGATAGAATCCTCAAACTTTGCCTTCTTCACTTCAACCTTCAGCATAACGTCCCACCCAATGTCCGTAGAGGACATCAGAATCATAGGAATACTAGCTGCTACTGGCTCTGAAGACTCCACAATAATCTTAAGTTCAGATGGAAGTTTAATTGCTTTCTTATTCGGCACTTTAAGCAAACCATCTGGATGAATTATCTTCAACAACTCTTGAAAAGAACAAGGTCCATCAACTATCAACCACTGTGGTTCTTCAGGGGATTCCTTCTTTGATGCCAGTCGTAGTAGAATGTTTTCCAAAACAGAGCATAAGATTCCTCCTTTCCATTGACTGCACATGACATATTGTGTAGGAAAAGTACTCACATACAGTACACTACATACATACATAACTTGTCTCCATTTTAATGGAGGTTCTGTGCTACAAAAGTAGTCCACATTCAAATTATGATGCCAGCAAACATTGCAGAATTACCAGAAGCTTAGTCAATAGAACTATGTACATACAATATGTATTGACAGGTTTACGTATAATGAATGGCTTTTGATTCTCCCTATAATCTCCATGTGGACATGAAGCACAAAACTGCAGGCAAGGCACTATACCTCAAGTGTCCATCTGATGTCCTACAACAACTATGCCAACGTACAGCACATCTTACAATACAAGCTGACATTGTGCATATAGGGACTTCAGTACATCACTACCAGGAGTTGCGAGAAGGACAAGACTCGCATCCCTCTGAAGTCTGAGGATAAATTGAACACTTTCAGATAGGAATGGAAGGGTAGTGCATGAATGGGGACTTGGAGTTTTTGTACTTGAGCTGGCCAGCAAGAACAAAATACATGCATACCCAGTGACCACATATCACGTTATCTGCACACAAAATAGAATATGCTCTTACCCTTCATCATCCCAACTGCCTGTAAGGCTGGACTGTGTACCGCAGTTCAGGTTGACCTTGTTGTACAGAACACTATACCCCAACAGCTTCAGTGCCTCGGCTCCAACTGTTGCACAGGATGTCTTACCACAGCATGGAGGACCCACTACCACAATCTGAACATATAGCAAATACAGGCATTTGTCACAAACGTATAAGCATGGAAGACATACGTATGTGCTACATTAAACACGAAGGTCTAGCAGCTCACACAGTTGTAAAAATAATATATGCATATACGTATGTACATATACGTACCATTTTGTGAGCCTGAACCAGTTGAATGAACTGTATAACATTCGACTGAAAAGAGAGAGTTGGCTCTAATTCTAACACTTTGCAAGCTCCAACAATTGCCTCTTCCAAACTGATTGGTATCTTCACTGTGTAGAGAAGTAAACATGACTTAGTGCATACATTACTTTTTCAAATATACCTAATTATATTCATAGCACTAATAATTAGGAACACATGTAAGAAATGTCAAGCAGCATTTGCACACAGTCTCATCCTTGTGCATAAAAAATTACTGAAAATTCAGAATCTTAACCGAATCACAGTACACATGCATGCAACACTATACTAATACGTACGTACATGGAATACCACAAAGCAATATTGTATTTGTACTGCTACGTACATATGTACGTACATGCAGGAGAAAGTGCCTTTCCTAATGCACTACCAGCTCTGGACTCCCTCAAGGAGTCTATCATTTCTTGATGAGAGGCCAGGCTTTTAGCCTTTAGAAGCACTTCCATTTCTTCTTGAATGACTTTATCAATAGAAAGCCCTGGAAAAATAGTTCCTAGGAGATTGACAAACTTCTTCCCAACTTCAGTTGAAGCCCCTCCAAATGCTGGCAGGAGAGAATCTTTCAGAGCTAACATAATTGCAAACTGCTCAGTGAGAAGCAATGAATTATCCACTTCTCCAGCAGTTGGTGCTGGGAGCCTTTCTTCTTGAGGTGATTCACTCAGCTGGTCGTTAGCCTCCAGCAGCACTCCCATTGGGACCACAGGAGATGGTGATGTCACAGGCACAGTAGACAAGGTCTCAGGGGGCTGCCTTGTCTCTGCTAAGGTAGACATGTTTGCACCATATTCAGCTGGTAGTGGGACCTTGCATACCAAACAGAAGAAGAATGAAGAACTATGCACAGTGTACTCACACACATACACACACCCATGCACACACATACACACACACACACACAACACATACACACACACACACACACACACACACACACACACACACACACACACACACACACACAACACACACACACAACACACAGACAGACAGACAGATATACACACACACACATGTATACGTACATACATACTGTATGCATACAGTACATACACATTCACGTTAGTAATAGGGGATAATACTAGGGTTAGGGTTACTTACTGTGTGAAAATATGCAAAAAAGTGTACATCTATGACTGAATCAAATATGCAGATAGGCATATCTCACTTCTGTGCCACTTGGAGCCTCTTCAATTCGCTTCTGAAGATAAGTTTCACTGTATACTCTAAGGTAGTCTGCAGTGTCGGTGTACAGGCTGGTCAAACTACCTGTATTGATCAACATGTCTTGGTGCTTAGTGGCTAGGTTTATCAATTCTTGTAACATTTTTGGAGTTATGTGCAAATCCAAGTTTATTGACGACAGGGAAGAAATAAGAGCTGTGATGCTGTCCAGCAAAGGTATCTGATTGGTAAATCCCGCTGCAGTCAGCAGAGCTACTAACACAGCTTTGTAGGAGGGTACAGAGCATGACACACAGCGGTACTGCATAGCCTGATGTGTGGGGATACAGAATCCTCTTTTGCTGCGGGTTCCCAATGGGCATTCTGTGGACACAGCAAAGAATGGGCTGCCTTCAACTGATACAGAATAGGAGCCAACTTCAACTTCTGCCATGTGACTACATATAGCAGATGCCAAAGTGTGTAGAACACTCAAAGTAGAAATGCACACATCTTGATGGAGGCTATCAATTCCTTGTACAAATAGCCAGGAACCTGCAATCAAATACAAATGGTATGTACTGTATGTTAACACTCACTGTCATGCAATGCACTGCAAAGCTGCACACAAAACACATGCGTGTTCACCCACCAGTTCTAGCGGTGGCTACAAGAACATCATTGATGTCCACAAATCGAGTGGAAGCAGAACACACATAAGAATATGGCACGTGACCACTCAGGTCTGACAGAGTAAAGTAGCAATCTCGTTTGGCTGTAACCTACATCAAAAGTATGATACTTCATATGACAGCCAATGCTTCACATGTGGCACACAATATATGTACACAATGTGAAGCAACATCACCTACGTACATCGGCTCCTAAACAGAGGGCAATAGACTGCAGGTTAACTGCTTGTATCAGTGAAAATAGACATCTTTCCGTTTGAGGAGGCAATAACAAGCTGCTATGCAGGCCAGTGTACTGAAGACCATAGGGGATGCTGGCTCCTCCACATTCCAAGACTGGTATTGTCTCACCCTCCAGCAAGGTGTACTTCAAGCTAGAATACCAAGGAAAACTCTCTGAGAAGTTGCTGCAATCATTCTGGTCTAACACTGCCAGTAAGTCCCGATAGTAAATAACAATCAGCACTATATCTCTCAAGATAGTTATTTGCCATGGTTCCCAATCAATAGGACCATTGTTGGTAGTGGAGGGAGATTGCCTCAGTTTATCCAAGGACTCATCTGCCCTGCACTTCTGCAAGGGGGCTACAAACTCAATCAACTGTGAGAGTTGTTCTTTGCATTCTCGAGCAGCACTTCTGCCTTGCACCAGTGAAGCCATGAGAGTCCAGCTGATAAGAAGGACCACCTGATGAGGTTGCCGACACTCCAGGAATCCCAAAAGGACTGCTTTGAGCTTCTTTATATCAAGTTCGCTCTTCTCAGTATACTGCTGTAAGCCACCGCTAATAACAGTGGTGAGGGTATTGCTTATCTCAGCAAGCAATGAGCGAATCACTTCTTCAAATGGTACATCCACTGGAATTGCCTACACAGAATGCAGATTTACATAAACTGTACAATGTCATATACATACATACAAGTTTACCCATACAAACCATTCATATTGGTGCTGATGAGGCATACTGGACTAAGATGAGCAATGAACAATGATATTCTGTGGTTTAACAGGGATGTATGTATACACGTATACGAACTACAGTAACATGCAACTATCATGGCGCACAAAGAGGAATAGAAATTGATCTTCTGTGAGAGATCCACTGCCCACTTCTCGTTCAAAGCTATCCTCGATGTTCCACTACCTCACAATGGTTCCTACACAAAAATTGCCATTGCTCTACAATTAACTTAAATTATTGCTTACGTACATTGTCCAAAGTCATCACATCTCCAGTATGCCCAATAATTTCTGATATCTGTTCCCCTGACTCAGACCAGCCCATGCCTAGGCTGTGTATAGTAGGTATGATCTTGTAGATACTAGTGGAGAGGAAGCTGGAATCACTTGACTTATGACAGATAAATCGGAGAACATCGTCAGAAGGGAGGAACAAGAACCAAGGACAACGTTCTTGGTGACTCCTAGTGTACTCCAGTAAATGTGTTCGACAAGTGTTGAGAGAAGTGTACATTTTCTCCAACTTGGATAGCTGACCTAATAACATACATACATACAGTATGTAAGACCTTGAATGCAACAAACAATGTGTAAGTACGTATGTATGTACACATACTGTAGGTATATCACAAGAACTAATCAACAGGTGTACTTGTAGCATTCAACATCATGTACAGTATATATGGTATGTTTTCATGCACAGTAAAGTCTTTAAGAGCTTAAGCAAAGACACAATATGTACAATAACCCTCTCTACAAGGGACACAGCTCGAGTTCCCAAAATATTTCCTTCCTATAATTCCAATAATACTTTAAACCTCCAAAGAGGACAGCCTCTCTACGATGCCCAAAGTAGCTGAATACACATACTCTTCAAAGTGTCCTTAGAGGTACCAATATTTGCCTAAAGGTACAGTACCAATATTACAATGTCATATGTAGCTAAGTACAGTACCTTCTTTTAGGCACTGATGCATGACATTGGAGTTCTTTTCAACTTGTTTCATGAGTTGTGAGTACTCCTGATCAACACCAGAGAAGGTGAACACTGGTCCTGGTAGTCTTTCCTTCATCTCATCAGAAAGATAAATCTACGGACACACAAATGTATAGGAAATGCTTACATTTCAATCTTATGTACGTATGTACGCATACACGTTCATATCTACATACATGCGTATGTACGTATGTATGTACATTTGTATGTAGGGAATAATGTACATACATGATTGTGTGGTCAATAAAATCCATGCACTTAGGGGAACGGTGTCTTTACACCAATTTGTACTACAGTACCGATTTTTGGGGGCGGAAGCTCTGTCCCCCCTCTCATCAGATAAAATCCTGATATCACATTGAGAAAATAAAGGGGTCCATACTCAATCCAGTATAAACAATGCAGAATTCAGTGAAAAAAGACATTATGCATTTGGTTGAGTTGTACGCAAAGATAAATGAAAAAAATAGCACAAGAATACTGGAAAGCAAACTGCATACTACGCATGTGCTAATATACAATGCAACAAAGATTGCTTTACACTATTGTTATCATCATTCATTCCTTACATCTCTCAACAAACACCATAGATCTTGCACTGACATCCACAGCTTTAAAACTGCTTCAATGGTCTGAAGGATCTTCCTCCACTTATTGAGATCTTCCATAAATGAACTGGCAGAGCTTGTACCAAGTAGTACCTGCAGTGATGTCTGGTGTTCACTGACTGTTTCTGAAACCTCTTCGGCATTTTCCAGAGTACAAACATTTCCAGGAGACAGATCAGCCATAGAAGACAGAGCAGGGGTGAATGCTGTGTGAGGACGGCTTAAGGTAACATCAGTAGCATCATCTGCCACGTCCACCAGCTGTAAATAGAGTAAATATAGAGTACACATAATAAGAGATTATGTACGTACATGAGCATTGCTACTGTACAAAATGTTACCTTATTTCCTGTTGACAAAGGGTTAATCAATGGCCTCAATTCAAACACACGACTAAGCCAAACTTCTTCGAAAGTCTTAATAGCTGACTCTATTGCAAGGTCCTTGTCAGCTCTTTCAGCTATAGTTCTAATTTCCATAGCATGATCTGTGGAAAAAACAGTATTACACAATAAAAGCATGCTTGCTCATAAGCAAATAAAATAGAAGCCTACAGAATCTTTGTAGATGTGCTGTGCATTGTCAGTGTGTGTGTGCATGTGTATGTGTGTGTGTGTGTGTGTGTGTGTGTGTGTGTGTGTGTGTGTGTGAGTGTGTGTGTGTGTGAGTGTGTGTGTGTGTGTGAGTGTGTGTGTGTGTGAGTGTGTGTGTGTGTGTGTGTGTGTGTGTGTGTGTGTGTGTGTGTGTGTGTGTGTGTGTGTGTGTGTGTGTGTGTGGTGCATGCAGGGAAGAATATGTACGCATGTATGTCACTCACTGTGCAGGGACAAGTTCATCAGCTCCCCAAGAGTAAATCTTTTGATTTCAGTGGCCTTTGTTTTTGCAGATCTTGAAGCAGATTTCCTTGGAATAGCCAATCTCACCACTTGCTTCCAGTGGCGAGGTCTCAAGGAAGGCCTCAACAGGTCATTGATTACAGGGAGAGTTGACTGTGAGAAGCACATAGACAAGGGAATGAGACAAATTATACTAAATACCAAATGATGCCAACATTCAGTAATGTTCACATAATTATGTCCATATACAGTATGTGTACCAGGCCTGTTGTGAGGGAAACTGCATGGCTAATATATACGTACACATGGTAGCAGCCACAAGGTGCTCAGAAGTGGTATGACTAACAGTAAGTAGTGGAAATGACTTTGTACACTCAAACAAAACTACTTTGGACTAAATTTTGCACTACCTTAACATGAGGAGATGGAAGAGATAATGTGTGATTGTTAGATTGGTTTTACATTTCACTTGCAAAGAACAATGAGTTACAACAACACTGATGCTGCTTCATCACTGTGTGCCCATGGAGTACTAGTAATCATGGTTATACAAGGGTTCTGTTAAAATGGAAGTATGGATTCAATGAAGGAATCACAAGGATGCAGCTACCATGCATGTACGTACGTACGTACGTATGTGGCATAGAAGACATGATGTGACTGATATGACAATTTTTGACACAAACCTGTATCTCTCCAATCTCTTTACAAAGGTGAACATAAACATCCCAACCAGAGCAAAACTCTGGCAGATTTCTCAACTGATCTTGTTGAACAGCTGTTGCACTCAGCAAAATGGTAGTATCCACTTCACACCACTTATGACACTTCCAGTCACTGTGCTGAACAGCAAAGATTCTATTAATGGAAACAAAAGAAAATGTTTGATTAATTTTAATTCGTCCATTTTACTATACAAAGATAGGAATTGTGGCTTCTCCCAATCCTGGAAAATACACAGTGACACCTTTCTGAACTGAACACATTTTGGACAAATAAAAATGCTTGCTGTATGCTCTACATTATACTGAAGTGCACAGCACTTCACGATTACTCATCTACGGCATTTGTAGGACACTACTCAGTTACTGATAGATCCCACTGTACAGAGACAAAATCTTTAGCAAAAAATCTAAACCTCAAACATACATATGCATACATATGTATGTAATAACGAAGATGAATGATATATAGGACGAATTCTTGGGGTGTTAACAAACAAAATTTCATGTCTGGGTAAGTATCGGAGTGTGTACACTTCCTTAATGTTGTCCAGACATGATGTTTAGACAACTCAGAAGTTCTTTTTTGGGTGAGCACTACACACAAAAACAGTGGAAGAATGTACAGTACAGGACATTCTCACACACTAATTTAGCAACTAACCTGGTTGTATCCAACAGTTTTTCTAATGTGTCCAATTTTCTTTCAAAACTAAGAGAAAATATACGTATAAGCAGTAGGAAGAAGGAAGTACATAAACAACATGCAAGTATAACACTGCAATAAATACTTTTTAATGTTCTGTGCACCATAGCCCATTAAAATATACCATATTTCCATGTACTTATGTACATGTACGTATGTACGTACATACATCAATGTACAGTATGTTACTGTTATGTCTTTATGCACATGCAGTATGAATGTAGTTACAATCAAATGAGCACTTATAGGTACATGCTCTGTCAAAGTGGCATGACTAGGTCCCCCATTTATACCAGCCTTGTGCTGAAGGGGAAACTTTCATACAATATGACACTAGAAAAATGAATGCGATCAACTACCAGGACATGGGGATTGTCTCACCATACATCCGTTTCATAAGATATGCATAAAGCTGTGATCTACTTACTCTGAAAGCTTATTGAAGTTGAAAATGTTCTTTTCTAATAGTTCCTGAATTACTTCAAGATCCTGTGAAGCAATTACGGATGCATTGCATGTATTCAATAAAACATTTCATTTGAAATGTGCATCTGACAATGTGTATACAAATGTAGTAAGTCTAAGTACGTATGTACAGGTATACAAATATGCATATTACATGTAGTTAATATTATACATAATAATATGATTGTCCACATGCATCTTCCAACTTTTACGGAATGGACACTTCTCAATGAATGGTACAAGCATGTTGGAGCTGCAGTGAAGGATTGTTTGAATACAGAATGCTGCACAACTTTTGTGTTCTGTATACAGTAAGTGTACCACTCATTGGAACATGTGTACTACACATGAGGCAGTCCGCTGTCTGAGATAGTGGTGAACCACAAACTTAGACATGCTTATTCAAACTACGTAATTAATTACGTACCTTTGCTGTGTTCTGAAGAATCTTCAATCTGCTCCTGAACTGAGTGAGTGTTTCACTAGCCTCCTGGTTTGGGGTTTCATACTTAAGACACAGACTATCATGAAACTCTTCCACAAGTTTATCAAAATTGCTGCTAAAAACTTTCAGATCCTGCACAAAAATGCATATGAATTTGCTATGAAAGCAACATTTCACCACATTAAGCACAATTTTAGCAAAACACTTGAATGCTGTCAGCCTTTTTCAAGGCTTTGTACAATCAGTATGCATGCATACGTATTTACGTACGTCCATACAGTAGTTTGCTTGGTAATGTCCAACTGAAAATAATGGAGATATGTAACTGCACATACTGCACAAAAAGCACACAAATACTTTCATTACCATTCATGTTTTACTAAAGTCCATACATTAGCAAAGGGCACATTTACACATACGTACTTGCAAGACAAGCTCCGAATTGGCTTGGACCTTTGGGCTGACACGCTGCTTGGCAATGCCAATCCTCTTCTTCAAACTGCTCCACCTCTGAGGAGCCACTGAGAGGAACTTGGCAGCTTCGTGGGGTATCATGTGACCATATTTATGAATCATCTTGACAGTCCTGTGCACTGCACCAAACTTTCCATCCATTTCTTGAGCTTTGGTGGTCACCTTGATCCATATATAGGAAGAATAGTACTTTGGCAGCAGGTAAAGCATAGCATATGTGTTAAGAACAGTTTAAGTACGTATATAGTGTCTATGGTTAAAGTCTCATTTTAATGGAAGGAATCATTGAGCAAATGCAGAAAAAAGTGGGCTGGAGAGCAATTGCCTGCCTGAGACATGCTTAGGCATCACAAACGCGTCTAAGGATGCCACAATAATCAATAGTAATAGACACGTCTTACTCAAGATGTGTTCATGCACAACTATGTAATTACAGCATCATCTTCAATAATAGCTTGATCAGAGCTCCGCAGTACAGTAAATACATAGTACCTCACTGCAGAGACCCCGTGGTGAACAATACCCATGCAGCATACGAATGAGAACAGCTTTAATGGTCTTAAAAGGTACGCAAGCAAGGAATATGCTCAACAACATGCTATGCACTTGTACACTGAATACTACCACACTGAAAGACCATCTACATCCGATACAAAATATGGTTTCTCAAAGTGAGTATGACTGCACTCAGCTGGGATTGCACTTACAGTACATATCAAGAGACAGAATATGAGTCCCCATCAAAGGAAGTCCAATGCATTTACTAGCAAGGTCAGATGGTACGTACATTGTTCCTACTTCAACTCACAAGAAGATTGCTAATAGACACAACACACAGAGACATGTATGTACAGTATGTATGCAAATACACACACTAGCACACATAGAAAAGTTTTCATGCAATTACACACACACACACACATACACACACACACACACACACACACACACACACACACACACACACACACACACAAACCTTGTTAAAAACCGAAATAATTGTTTTAATGTACTCCCAATCATCTTCTGAACCAGTGACCACGTCAACTTGAGGCTCCACTTCACTTAGAAAGCTGTTAAGAGTTTCTAATACATTACAAACCTACATAGGCATAAGCAACAATGTTCATACATGTACTGTATATGAGCAAAAGGGTTGTAGTTGTGCTTTGACCATACTATAAAAAAGCACCATTACGGTGGCAAATTCTCACAGTAAGAAGAGAGGACTTCAACGCGTAAAGACCCGACTATTCTAAAATTCTGTTCTTAACTTCTAAAAAGCTCCAACTCAAGCTAGGGTAGCTAACCCTTTTGCTGATACTTTAGACCTGCTAACAAACCGGTACTTGGCGTTAATCTAGGCATTCGGTGAAGATGTCTGTTATACCATCTAGCGGTTTTGGATTTTCCTTGACCAATCCTGTGATGGGAGGTTTCCAAGGAACATCCGTTACTGCTCTGCCCAGTGCTTCTGATGAAGGGTGGAATTCCCAGAAAAGGCCATATAGCACATTGGCAAAACAGTGATGTTTCGTCTCAGATTATCGTGGTTAGTACATTTCTATGTACTGTATATGTATGCACGTATGTACTTACTGTATGCATGTAGTTTGTAACCATATAAGCATCAATATACCGTGTACGTTTAATTTTCGTATGGTTTTATATTTGCGGTATTCACAAATTGGAAGCCATCTGCGAAAGTTAACACCTGCGAAAATTTACATCCAGCTCTTGTGCAATGGCAAACATGGCCATGTGCTAATATAAAAATGAGAAACTCACTAAAAGCCAAAATTTGCACAATACACACCTGCAAACACTAAAGTGTATACGGTACCCAAATCTGCACATAAGATACATATGTAGTACAACATATTGTACATAGGCATGTGTTCCATGCAAAGTCAGAAAAACAGATTATGATACAAAACTATACAAGTGCCAAGTAGTACATACTATATGTACACTCACCCTATTAGCCAAGTAGCAAGTAAACTGATATTTCCACTTGGACACAAGAGACTTCAGTACATGTTTGATAGGCCTCACATTCACCATCAACCAACCGACAGTTACGTAGTCCTCAATGTTGTTCAGCTGATCCACAAAGCCCTATACATAAGTGCGTACATAATCCATACTGTATACGCACGTACTGTATGTACATACACAGGTGGGAATTTCCACTCAAGGTGAGTTGTAATGAATACTATAGTGTATGCACATGCATATGTAAGCATGCATATGTACGTATACGGACATACATACCCCACGTATGTACGTATGTGCCTCTGGTGGGCTATAGCCAATGTACGTATTTGTATCTTTGCCAAAGCCCACCTAAAGATACGTACTTTAGATACATACAAATAAAAAATATACCAAATAGCAGCTTGTGTGCACATGTCTGCGAGGAGGGCTACATCCCTGAAGGACGTCATTTTCCAACACTCCATTGTAAACAAGCAAAAACACAGTTTGCACATACACACTCATATGCACTACCTACGTACCTCAAATACTGCTATTTGCATGTCAAAATCATCCAGTGTTGGTAGATTGAGCTCAGTGGGTTGTCCAGCAGAGTCTGCTAGGGTACTCTCAGGATAGATGAAGGTCCAGTCACTCATTCCCATGGTTCCTGATAGCATTGGAGTGGCTGTGTCTGGTCTAGTACTCCCAGGTCTGTGCAGTGAGTTAACCACATATGCAAGTACATATGTACATGCACTACAGATATGCTGTGCCATACTTATAACATTATTCTGCACATGTTTGTTGATACAATAGCAGTACAGGATAACATGACATTGGCTGGGTGTGAGTACACCTTGTACAACATCTCCACTGCATACAGTCTCTCATACTTGTCACGACAATGCGTACGTACGTATGTACGTACCTTCCTCCATGAGTGGACCGAGCTGAAGCTCGAACTGTCTGTGGTCGTGTCAGAAGGTGACGCTCATAAGGAGCATACTGCCCTTTGAGGAACAGCTCAAAGGATTCCTCAACATCATCCACCCACATGAAGGAATATGAAAGAAACTTGTTTCTGAGTGAGCGGCAGTGTCTTGCACTAGTCTCCAAATGAGCTGTTACTTTGTTCATTGCAGAGACAATCTCAGCATCAGAGCTAAGGACATCATAATAATGACCCTGGACATAAAGAATATATGCACCTCAGTACACACTTCATTCCACAGCCATCTGTGTTCAGATACAAAGTTCTGTACATCATGATGTACAGTAATTCCAGAAACCAAAACATGCTTGATTATTATGTTTCCAAGGTACGTACATACGTACGCATGTTTGGGGTGGAATTTTAAAGTAGAAACTAAACTTACCTACGTGGATTTTTATATCATTTTTACATAATAAAGATCATCTAAACTTTGTAGACTCACAGATGCTTTGAATTGCCTGCGCATGTCCCGTATGTACGTATGTATGTATTAGGAAATTTTTTTTGCAATGATATGCATTTACACCATTGGCTCATTCTTTGTGGCAACTATTAGGATGTACTGTACCCAGGGTTCCTCTCCCTTGGTAAAAGGAAGGACCTACGTATCTATGCGAATGTACCTGGCAAGGAACAGACCTAGTACCTACATGAGCTAGTGAGAACAGGACAATTACAAAATTATTGCATATACGCACGTACTATTACCACAAGTAACCTTTTCAAAATGTTCAGATAAGTGAACACACAACATACAGTACTGTACATACGTAACTGAATTAGGATTGAACAATGCACAGACCATCCCCACAGACCTTGTGATCCTTCCTCCAGGAATTCACCTGCCCACATGCTTGTAAGTAGTCTGTTAACCAGTTCTTCACTGTCTCAGGGATGGATGAGTCTGAAGTTAGTGAGTCCAGGGCTGGCACAAAGGACACATCATTTTGAAGTAGTTCCAGCTTCACAGCTACCAACGGTGTGATACTGTACCCCTGTATAATAGACACATGACAAGTACTTAGATAAGTAAAATCTAAAACAATGACCAGAAACTGCACATGCAGCAGAGAGGTGAGATGCCCAGTGTAGCACCAGTACTGTACAGCTCAGGTTACTGCACTATTTATAGGTACGTAGGTTAATCCTATTCCAGAGGACTGGGAACAACAGGTAGAAATGAGTGTACAATTTTTGAGAATGTTTCAGCAGGCATGGATTGATCTTAAGAAGCTTCTGCTGCTAGATGAGGGGAATACCAATGTACGTAGGTTGTTGTCTTGGTGAAGACATACGTAAACAAATCAAGAAAGTAAGGTGTCTTATACTTCATGATATGCATTATTGCACAGGAACTCTTTTTCGGCTACACATTTTTCATCAAAATATTGAGTACAACCAGATCCAATACAGGTGGGCACAAAAAGATAAGTGTTGCCAAAAAATAGGATCTATAAAATATCCAAAGGCATGGAACTACGTATGCAATAGACACATACGTATTTTACATACTTCACCCTTTGATCTGCCCATGCAACAGGAGTGTAGAAGTTATGTCAAAAAACTACAGTACGGTATGTACTTATGTACACATGTACATACCTGTTCATAAAGCAATACTCTTTGAAGCAGGCTTCCAATTGCTGCCAGGAAAGCATTCTTGAGTCCGCCCAGAATGATGCCGTCTACTTGCTCCATGAACTCTGACCAAATAGGACTATCTTGACTTGCTTCAGTCAAACAAAAGACCTCTTCCATGAAATAAGAAATCTTCTTCATCCCAGCAGCCAGACAGGTCTCAAGTCGTTCACAAGTTTCCCTGACATAGTAAATTTAATGTTAATTTTACAGATACAGTACATGTACTGTACGTACATAATTGTACTGAGAAAAGAGTTAAAGGGTCAAGGGGCTTAGTACATATGCATGCACTGTATGTGTGTATGTGCACATGCTGACTCTGGTCTCTTGTCAGTACACAGAATATTATGTACAGTATGTACAATGAAATTCTTCTCTGGGATTAGATACACATTATATGTACTGCAGATATACAGATATTTCTACATATTAAAGTAACATACAGTGGAAACTGGTTAACACAAAGTCGCTTAACAAAAAATATTGTTTAACAAGAACGGTTTCTGTGGACCAACTGTATATAGAATGTACTATCTTCACACTTTTAACAAGAAATACTTCTAACAAGAACTAAATATCAGTGCACCATGGCTTTCTCGTTAACCAGTTTCCACTGTAATTGTACTTTGTATGTAGTGAATACAGATGTTGAAATATACCATATACTGTATATATACATACATATGTACATATGTATGTACGTATGTATGCAGATTCATATCACGTAGACAAAGTGGCCATTATTCACCAATAACCACATGCTCACTTGTGCTTCTCAATGAGATGCTCAATGACTACGGACCCTTTTCTGCCCTCATCGTCAAATGCATCACTACTCCTGGCCTTCTCCCAGGACAGAACTGTATCCTTGATTTGTTGCTGAATGTCTTGGATACTTTGAACACGAGGCACAAAGTCCCCACTGATCAGAATTGTTGATACCGATATAAATTCTTCCAGTTCGTTGCTCAGCCATGTTACATTTGTAAAGCCATCCTCAAGGAGCTACACCAGATGCAAAATACGGATAATAACAATATTGTACGTAGCATGAACTGGCCACTAGTGTAAATTAATAGCCCAACAGCAAATGCATTCTACAACTTCATGCAATATGAGCAGGCAACAAATGTAATGAAGAACAGCTGGATAAGACGTGAACATGTACGTACACGATAAGGTTACCGTAGCACAGGCTTGCATCACGTACGTATGTACATGGTGCATGTACATAACTTATGTATGTTGGTACCTACAGTATGTACAGTACGTACTGTATGTATGTATCCAAGCATGCATGTGGAAGACCATACACGAATTAAATATACACGTTAGTATACATACGTACCTACTGTACATACATAGGTACTGTAACATGTTTGCATAGAAAACCTCAAAAATTAGATATGACTACCAAAAGTATCAAAAACGGGTTTGACAGACTAGAGTACGTAAAGTATGTGGTGCACACCGTGCAAGCCAGCAGATGCCCACTAAGCATACATGTAGTACTTACTGTACCTGGGTACTACAGTACATATGTATATGGATACAGGCTACATCATACACAAAATTGGTGTGGCCCAAACTCACTGTTTCAATTCGAATTAGTCTATGTTGTAGAAGAACTCTCTCTTCCCTAGTCAGTGACTTCTGTACAGTATTGTACTCCTGGACCATTGCACTCAGACGACTTAACTTTGATGAAAAGCTAATATCTTTACACTTTTGAGTCAGGAGCAACACAGAACGGGGAATCATGTCTTTGAAAGCAGTTTGGATAATGTACTTGGCCTCTTTCAGAGTCAGCAGGAACAATGGACTAATATTCACAACAAGGCCTGATTCCCTATCAAGACGCTGAAAAAAGATTCAATTAAAATTGTTAAATATGTATGAATGTATGTACATACGTATTTACAATACTAGGTCATGTATAATAATAAATTACAAATATGATGCAGGGTAAAATTCAACACCTGCATAATCACTGTAAGTACGTACTAATGTACACGCATAGGCATAGAATATGTGTACCATATGTTTTATTTTGGCATGGGTATATACGCATTTCAATTTTGTGGTTTTTTGTGAATTGGAAACCATCTGCAAAAAGTATACACCCACAACAATTTAGGTAGGGTTCTTGTGCAATGTCAAAACATGGCCATCCACAAGAACCTAACCTACCATTTCACATCCATGCAAAAGTTTTATCCCGCAAGAATAAAAGTATATACGTACAGTAGATATATGTATGTAATAATACTATTATGTTTAGAATATACCGAAAACATACCAATACAGGTTCCTCCAGTCCTTGTACAAGGTTGTGAGGGACAGACAATTCCCAATTCTCATAACAAGATTGTTGTAACCTACAACAATGGCAGGTTATGTCAACATGTCACAGATGTGTTCTGACAAATTTACGTGTGAACTGTATGTGAATAATGCGAAGGAATTCCCGCAAGTGTAAATCACAGTATACATTGCTAGGCTGCAATTGCTACTGTAGTAGGGAAACATGAAATTCAAGATTGCATTAAATAATTTGTAAGTATGATTTATCAAATTGTATAATATTGTCACATGCATAAACTTGTAGTATTACATGATATCAATGCTCTTACCCCTCTATCTGTGAAAGAAGCTTCTTCTGCATATCCCTTAGCTTCCATCCATCATCTGATGCTAGTAGGTCTGGGATTAATGGCTGCAACCTGTCCAAAGTCATCTTAACCCTCTGACGAAATCCTTGAAGCCACAGAAGTGCGGAAGCAGTAGGCGGAATGTCCTTGAGTAGGGGAGGATTGGCAGAGAAGCGCTGAAGAACAGCTTGATTCTGAATCATGTCTTCAGTGAGATCCGCTAGTACAGCCTTGTATCTTCCTGATAGTTTA
Source organism: Halisarca cf. caerulea (assembly GCA_963170055.1). Classification (NCBI taxonomy): domain Eukaryota; kingdom Metazoa; phylum Porifera; class Demospongiae; order Chondrillida; family Halisarcidae; genus Halisarca; species Halisarca cf. caerulea. Next base: position 1,081,735 of record CAUJGJ010000001.1, read on the forward strand.
GCCTGGCCATGAACATGTACACACATGTACTTAGCACAATTAAATAAAAGATAGGAACGCATCCACTGCTGTGTATACAGTACATAAACACAGCCCATGCATATACTGTACAGTATGTACGTATGTACATATCAAAAGAAAATACGTACATATGTACATGCATTTGTGCTATGATGCCTCAAGCCATTCATGCGATGAATGACATCCTTCTTGATTCCCCAAATGATGCTGTCATTCTAGTTGATGCAACAAATGCGTTTAACAATCTTAACAGGGAGGTAGCATTACACAACATCTCAGTTGTGTGTCCAAGTCTGGCCACCATCCCCATCAATATCTATCGATCAGATGTCCAAATGTTTATCAGCGGTGAAACCATCTTGTCACAAGAGGGTAAAACACAAGGGGATCCCCTGGCAATGGCAATGTACGCCATTGCCTCAGCTCCTCTCATCCAACACCTACGAACCGATGACGTATGCCAAATATGGTATGCCGATGATGCTTCAGCCACTTCTAAATTGAAGAGCCTGAAGGCCTGGTGGGATAGGCTAAACAAGATTGGTCCAAAATTTGGTGACTATCCGAATGCTTCCAAAACCTGGCTTATAGTGAAAGAAGAAGCATATGATGAAGCACACACCATATTTGATAGAAGTGACATCCAAATCACCACAGAGGGACATTGTTATCTTGGAAGTAGTCTTGGCATGTCCACCTTTGCTGAAACGTACATACGTAAAAGCAAGAGTTGAATCCTGGATCGCTGAGCTTGTACAACTATCGGAGATAGCCTTGTCCCAACCACACACTGCATATGCTGCTTACATCCATGGTGTGAACTCAAATGGACATTTTTATCCAGAACATGCAAGAATATAGGGCACCTTTTCTAACCACTGGAAGAAGTCATTCGCTCCAAATTCATACCAGCACTGACGGGAAGAAGCACAATCAGTGATACCGAAAGAGAAATACTTGCACTTCCTGCCCGCATTGGAGGATTGGGTATATCCCATTCAACATCTCGGGTAAACATACACTATGAAGCATCCAAGACAATCACAGCTCCACTAACCTCATTGATCAAGACACAAGCTGCATCTATTCCACCTCAAATCAATGAGGACCTTATTGAAGCAAAGAAACAGGTGACACAAAGAACCACAGCCGAAGACATGAAGAACCAAGAAGAAGTTACTACAAAGTTAACCATCACCCAATAGAGGTCAGTGGCACTGGCAAAGGAAAAGGGAGCATCAACTTGGTTGTCTGTCAAACCCATTGAGGAACATGGATTTGCCCCGAACAAGGGTGAATTCTGAGATGCCCTATGTCTGAGATACGTATGGCTGGAGGCCGAAGCACCTACCAAGCCATTGCATTTGTGGTAAAGTATTCAATGCAGAACATGTTATGAGCTGTAACCATGGCAGCATTACCATCAAAAGACACAACGAAATAAGAGACATAACTGCACAATTCATGAATGAATGAAGTCTGCAAAGGAGTAGGAGTGGAACCATCACTTCAACCACTGACCACCGAAGTTCTCTCGTACAGATCAGCTAATAGAGACAATAGAGGAGCAAGACTTGATGTAGTTGCAGAAGATTTTTGGGGTCCCAGGCAACGTGCATCTTTTGACGTTAGGGTTTTCAACCCAATTGCACCAAGCCCGTGCACCTCATCAATCCCAGCCCTGTATAGACAGAAGGAACAGGAAAAAAGAATAGCCTACGATGAGAGAGTACAAGAAGTGGAATTCAGTTCTTTTACCCCATTGGTGTTTACCAACTCAGGCAGGATGGGACCTGGAGCACATGTGGTGTATAAGAGACTTGCATCTATGATTGCCAATCATCAGAAGAAGAGCTACTCAACCATGATCAATGCCATAAGATGTAGATCACCTTCTCGCTCCTCAGATCAGCAGTGATGTGCCTCCGCGGATCAAGATCACACAGATCCACACCTCGCTTGCAGCTAGCTGGACAACCTTAAGATTGCAGCAAGTGAGACCCGATTATAACATGACTACTGATATCCTTGAATAGTTCATCTCTCTGTTGTAATTGTATGCTGTTTAATTCAATTATACGTATGTAGATTTGTGCTATGATAAAAAATTGTGGTACTGTAAAAATATTACGCTCTTACAAATTCATTCCCCAAATATTCTGTCACAGGCAAAATTTGGTCAGAATTCTTTTAAGAAGTATAAACTAGGCCATTTCTGATTTCATCATCACTAACAATCATAACAACTAGTTTCGAGTTCACTTTACCACTCACGTTTCCCCCTAAGTGATAGCACCCAACAGTTGGCTTAACACCCATTGGCTTAATAAAGTCAACCTGCTTCACCTGAACATGTATGTACGCATGTACTGGATGAAAGAGCTTGAGTTTCATAGCCTCTTATATGCCATACGTAAGTCTCTGAAGGTAATCTTTAAATAATTTATTGCTGTACTCTGAGATTTAGTCATGCCTCCTTTACAGTTTCAGTAATCTGCTCAGAGTTTTACAGTTGGTACACTCAACTGATGATATTTCGCATTTCAAACAGCCAAAATGATGATTTTGGAGATATGGTATGATCACAGATACAAGAATCCATACACAACAGCACAAGAATTCAACTATACATGTATGACCCTGAAATTACTTGGTACATATCTACATACTGACCTGAATAGCCTCTCTACTGCAGAGACCACTGAACAGCTCCAATATTCTCAATTTAGAGAATGTTGTGTCACTGTTGTCCCACAGATCACAGAGCAGCTGTCCTACCTGTAGTTCCAGTGATTTTACTCTTGAACGAAAAGCAAAGAAACAGCTCTCAAACAACCCAGACTCATCTTCCAAGTCCAGCATATCCTACGTGCGTAAAAGTTAGAAAATTGCATACATACGTATGTACATGAAACAGCAAAGCAGAAAAATGTCCATACCCATCTTCATGTGTACGTATGTATACATGCACAATACACATACGTGTATACATACATATGTACAGTATGTATGTAGTATGAAACTGTTTCTTCTAATGCACACCACATGCACATGTATTTATATACTGTTTACATGTATTAAATATACATACAAAGTATAGCACCATGATTGTATAGGAATTACTGCAGCAAAAGTCAACAAAAACATAAAAATGCACCTGCTGTGATCCAGTCAATGCTTTGAGAGCCTCTTCAAATCCTTCATAGATCAAGACTTGGTGGGGATGAATCTCGCTGACTGTGGTTTGAGTAAGGCTACAGTCAACATGTGGCTGTGGCCGCAGCTCCCTAGACAAGTATTAGGCGAGTACAATGCAAAAGTTGAATAGCACATGCACAAATGCACACATACAGTACATACGTACGTACATACGTATGCACACGGTATGCATAGGTGTGGGAAACATAACCATGTACAGGCCTTCATTAGAAATTGTCCTCCAAAAAAGGCCTCCTCGTGAAGGAAAGGGAGGGCAAAGCCATGTATCCATGTGCTTAAGTTATATTGAGGACATGCCCCCAAAGGGACCTTAGATTGAGGCTCTTTAAGGGTATATTTGGTGCATTATTGGGCATTTTTTGACAGTATTGAATAATAAACGCTATTATACATATGTAGGTGGCGGAACTGCAGGGGCACAGGGGGCATGTGCCCCACAAAATTTGTTTTGTGGAGGCAGTGCCCCCACACATTCTTTTCAAGGGCTCTTGAAAAATTCCCCTGCACACTGCAATTTTGAGCAAGAACTGTGAATGTTAGAAGCCTTCATTAAATGACATTTTATTGGGTTATCAGAGTATAGCTGGGCATACTACTCATATGCACATTTTTAGCTTGATGAGAACTGCATTAGTTGCAGGGGTGAAAATTAACACTCGCCCGCCAGCCCGAGGCGAGTAGATTCTACCACGGGCTAGTAAAACTAATAAAGATGGGCGCCCGTATGGCCAGTAAGACTACCCTTCCAACATGGCTGATCTGAGTTCTCTAGCTATAGCTTTGAAAGGAACTCAAGTGCAGCTACTTAAGTTGCAACGAAGGAAGCTTAGGATTAGTACCCTTCAAAAGTAGGGCTGTAATCAATTTTATCCAAGTAGTTTTTGAATGCGTCCTGAAAATTTCTATTTTTGCCTTAGAGAAGCCTTAGGCACTTAGCAGGCTTCTGCACTCGTGACGTCATAGGTCTGTGGAGTTCAGTCTGGGGCTAAGGCTTGCAGGCAAACATTCTCATAGTTATTTTTAGAAAGAGACAACTGTGGTTTCTTTTTATGGGGGGCAGGGGGAGGGTTAAAGAGGGTATTTAGCCACACACACACACACACACACACACACACACACACACACACACACACACACACACACACACACACACACACCAACCCAGTTGTCCCAACCTCCCCCCTCACTTGAATTTCTGTAACACACATGCACAGTTGCAACAGACTAATCCATGTATGTACTGTATTCAGAACCTGTTTGAGTGACGCAGAGGATCCTCAAGAAAACTGTTTAAGGACCCACCTGCTACCTCATGCACTATACCTCGCTATTGCCCCTCTCCTTTTTGTGCCTTGCCTACATTGATTTGTAGGCAAAGCACAAAAATAGTAGGAAAATAAGGGAAGGGTGCATGGTAAAAGTATCTAGATAGAGTGGGTGTTTTGTGAGTATTGGGGTGATACCATATGATATTGAAGCCGAACATGATCTTAGCAAACATCCCAAATGTGCCTGACATTGATGTCTAGATCAGTCCTGAAATCTTGTACTACGTATTTTTCTGAATAAACCTGATGGTTATCTTAGATCCCCTTTACAGACATCACACCATGCAATAGACCCTAGTGTACATGAATACATCAGTTGCTATCGAGTACTAAAGTAGTACAATACTGACTATATTAACTGGGCTAGTAAATGAATACTTGGGCTGGTATCTTTTAGGTGTCACTAGCCCAGGTGGCTAGTGCAGGAAAAAGTTAGTTTACACCCCTGAGTTGTGCCCCCACCCCACCGACAAAAAGTACCCTCCTCTACCTATATAGTATACTTTAGGAAGCTGCCAGAAAACAATACACTGTAGCAGTACATACTGTAAATGGTATTCAGTGACACTTATGTGTTTAGGTACATAAATACAGTGTATAGTTTTGCATAATAACAGCATGTAGCCAGCAGGGAAACTTTGAGGTATGCAGACACTGTCTGCACATTTTTCATTTTCCCCTCATGATAGAAGAATTTCATGAACAGTTGCATGTGGCCTCTTCATAGGGGTTCTCATGTTGTTGAAGTTTGATTGATTGACTTTAGTGCTGTCTTCAGCATGTGGGCTAATTATGACGTCCCAATACACTATCTGCTCAATTCCAAGAGGGGAGGGGCTAGTGCCCCCCCTTGCCTCCCATAAATGAACCCCTGATGTATTTTATACATGTACATATCGGAATTATGTACATGTATTAGTTATATCCTGTCCAGGTGTGCTACAGCAGAAATACAGTGCTGACTGACCGAGGGCGAAGCCCTATGTAGTTTAAATTTGTATCCTGGCAACCATTCACTGTTTACTGCTGGTGTGTACAGCCTCATCTAGAGTTGATCAGTTTTAGCCACTTACCCTACCAATTGACATCAATTGACATCAGTTAGGAAGTGTGCGTATATCAGTGACCTGTGCTACATCACAAATGTCAGCACACTTTTTCCTTTGATCCACCCACTGGGGGGGTGCTGGTGGCTCAGTAGGTTAGCACTTGAAGTTAAGCAGCAGAGGACACCATCCCACCTGTGTGCCATGTATTTGGCGTTTTTTTTCCCTGCACCCCCCTGCCACCAGCTTGGGAATGGAAGAGAACATGACCTACTGCAGCCACCAAACAAATTCTAATTTGATTTAATGTGATTGTGTGTGTGAATGAGTGTGTGGGATACTGGGGGCCTTAATAGTAGCCTCTGGCTAATGGCTCACCCAGTTTAAATAAGAAAATATTATTATTATTATTATTATTATTATTATTATAATTCGCCCCCACACCAGGATACAAATGTACGATATATTTTACACATTACATATGTTAGAGTGAATGATGAACACAATCATACAGATACAGGTACATCCATACATACAGTACGGTTCATGGAAAAGTAAACGATTTTAACTTTTTCACCTTTAGCTATTTCCGGGTAAAAGTTAACGGAATAGTGCTAAAAGTTAACCGTTAACCTTTAACTACCACCTCGCTATATGATAATATTCTTATGCAATAAGTCGCCAAGGGTACATTTTAGCCTTGTTGCGGCAAGCGAAAGTGCTGTATTGGGCTTCGAAGTTTTATTTTATTGAGTTCTTGTAATTTTGAATCTGGTTAACGATAGATACAATTCTCATCGGATTCCGATACACTGAAAGCGGTTCGTCCGAGATGTGACAAGGAGACGGTGTTTGGAATCCGCATTGAAGATGCGTAGAAGGGCAGGCGTAACTAAGAACATTCGAATCAGCGAAGGAGTTACTATTAAGCATTCATCATGACACGTTGCTTGCAATACGCTAATAAAAATTAATGATAGCTAAAAAGCCTTCGAGAATCAACAAAATGGCGATGTTTCGTCTTGTACGTCATTAGTTACGTCACAAATACATGTTATGTATCAGTTAAAAGTTAACTATTAACGGTTAGCCGTTAACTTTTAACCTGTAGCTTTTTCCAGTGAAAAGTTAACCCAAAAGCGTTAACTTTTAACTGGTTAACGTTTACTTTTCCATGATCCGTACTGTATGCATGTACGTACATACATACGTACATACCATTCAAATGGTTATATGTAATTACCATACAGTATGTATTGTATGTACATTGTTCTTTGCAAAACAAGCAAGCAATTCATCTCAAGGAATAAAGGGCACTTCTATCCTGATTGTATCTGTTGTATATGCATGCAGGTAAATGACTGATAAAGTGAAATAGTATTGAATGAAATTTCAATCCTCTTGGATCACAACCTCACTAAAATGGATGTGTCACCATAAACACATATACACATGCAAGAAGAAACATGAAATGCACATACGTATGCGTACATACATATGCACATGAGCTACTGTAGGTACAACAGTTATAAATACGATAGTACATACATACGTACTTGAAATGTATAACAGTTGAAGTCACTTCATGCAAATCATTGCATCGCTCCATGAATGCATTGAGCCTGTGGAAAAGCTGGGCACTCCATGCAGGCCATGTGGTTTCCACATGAACTTCAACATGTTCCACACCTTCAGTTGGACTCCTACAAAATCATAACATATTCCTAATAATGTTCAGGTGGATTGTTAGTTGTACGTACGTACATACGTGCTGTATGTTAGCAGATGCAAAATGGTGCAACAAACTAAAGGCTGTCCATGATGGACCAAATTTATGTACAGTAATTTAGTGCATAGACACATATTTCTGCAAAACAAGTGTGCTTTACATACTTCTCCATTTTCTTCCTTTCCTCCATATTCTTTCCTTCATCTCTAGCAAGACTGTCTGTTTCAGCTTTGTAGTCCAAATAAGATCCTCGAAAACAGGCACAGACAGTAAGTGCTATTCCTAGGCAATCCAAGCTCTGCACAAATGATACAAAGCTGATGACTACATATTACACATTACAGTGGAACCTCTCTATCTATCTATCTACAGTGGAACCTCTCTATAACGGACACTTTGGGACCTGAAAAACATTTTGCTGTACAGAGGTTTCCACTATTTAGAGGTTATTTTACATGCATAGCAATCAGTCTGGACCCACAAAAGCAGTCTGTAATAGAGAGGTTTTCGTAATTAAGGAAGTTTGTTACAAGAAGTTCCTCTGCATACCAATTCAGTGTTCTCCTCAAGTACGTACAACAGCATGTTGGTCCATAAGGCCTTCTTGACCAAACACACTATGGTCTGTATGTGTGTGTATGCTGGGCATATGTACTTATGTACTAACAAACATCCACGTACATATGTATAATATGGGCACTGAGTACTTCCATGTACATACATGATAGCATAAGTAGGCACTGTATATAGTCATATGTACGTACATAAGCCCATGATACCAAGCAAAGAGTCTATGTACGTATATGCAAATAGATTTAAAGAAACTGTATTGTGCAATTGTATCCTGGTGTGGAGTAAATTATGGGTGGATCAAAGGAACAAGTGTGCTGATATATGGTATGTGATACAGCACAGGTCACTGATGTCAGCATGCTTCCTAATTGATGTCAGTGTTCATAAAACTGATCAACTCTGGATGAGGCAGTACTTGCATATACGTATATTAACACAACCATACAAAAATACAGAGCAGAACATATAATACCACATCACACACCATTTCAGTATCTTGAAATAAGTCCTCGGGAAGGAGACCCCTGGAGACCACAATAATGTCATTTGCAACTATAGTCAACAAACGCTCAAAGTTCTCAGCATATCCATAGAACCTATGGAAACATATGCACATATACACCATTTTTTTTTGTTGCAAATACTGTATGTCATGCCCCATGGGCGAACAACAAATCAAACAAACATGCATCATGGAAAAATCTCAGTACGTACTATCATGCAGTAAATTACTCTAGGTACGTACATACATACTGGTACGTACATACGCATATACACATGTTGACTCATGTATAAAAGTGCAATACATGTACGTATGTATTTAAGGCTAAAAGCTCTCACATCATTAACTTTAGTATTCTGCTTACCACACTCAAATACATGAAACACCTTCTATAATAGACATTGTAAGTACATGTGTGTATGCATTTCAATCCATACACCAACCAACTACATGAATTTACTACAGCACTGATCAGAGGAAAAGTTCATATTTCTAAAACATGCACACCAGTCTATGAACATACATATGTGTACACATCTACCAGTTGACTAGACTTTTGTGCTGCCAGGACTTACTGTGAACTTTTCCACATTAAAAACACTGTTCGCATCAAAGGAGGAATGGTCTTCATGATTCCACGAGGGCTATCAGACATCTTCAGCTGTGTTACCCAAGGGCACAGGGTGTTTAGGAACATGAGAGCAAGCTGACAATCTCTCATGGCCTAGGGAAGAATAAACACACAAAAATTAGTAAGCAACAAAAGGAACTAGCCTCCATATATGTATTATGTACATTATTTACATACGAATGAGGTTAGGAAAAAGGAAAATGGCATTCCATACTTTGTGCATGCTGACATGCATAAAAGTGCAATAAAATGCAAATAAGAGAATGACTACAAAACAATATTATACGTACGTACATAAACAAATAAAAGTCATACAACATCGTTTACCTTGTCAACATCCTTATACACTTGTCCAAAAGCTCCTGAATAGGAGCTGTGAGCTTCTTCCAAATGAGAGAGTATGGTTAGTGAAAGGAGAGAGGAGAGCTGTTCCCTAATGGAGACAAGCGTGGACAACCTCGATGTCCAGTAGTCTCTCTCATCTAGAAGACCTGGAAATGGTCCAGCTGACTGTATCCAAGTGTTTGGGTCACTTTCAAGAGCATTCTGACCAAAAACATAATGTACTAATATATATGTACAACTACACACATAAATACATACGTACGTATGTATATGTACATCTGTGCAATGTTTAAGCATAAATCATACCCATCCAAGTATTAGTGATTGCACTTGAGCTAAATCACTGCCAACAGCCACATAAAAAATTTGCACGCATATGTATGCAAGTATATATATACGTACATACATACGTACATACAACACTACACGTATATACATACATAAGTACACACATATGTATGTATGTACGTATGTATGTAATAGTTGTATCCTGCCTTGGTGTGCTACAGCAGCCATAAAGTGCTAATTAATTGACCGAGGGCTGTGCCCTCGGTCAATTAATGGGCACTTTATGCTGCTGTAGCACACCAAGGCAGGATACAACTATTACGTATGTGTCATGGTGAAGCCAAACACTGCAAAATGTGACAATTGACAACTACTAATTAATGAGGCATGAATGGGTTTTGGCTGGCAGGAGAATGACAAGAACCTTGACCTGGGCTACATCAGAGTAGCAGGGCTACATCGTGAATGTAAGCCTGTGGTACTCTTTGATCCACCCAACTTTCGCCCCCGCACCATGACACATGTATGGTTAGAATAACACAGAAAGAAATATGCCAGTTTAGGGGCACCACATTATTGCAGGTCATGGCCATATTTACAGTCCACAAAGTAGGCTCATGCAGATAACATACACACAGTAGACATGTGATACCTACATACATACATACATGTAATACCTACATACCACCATACTGTACCATGTACGTATACATACTGCACCATTTGGTTATGAAAATGCCCATTTTATACATATATCCAAGAACAACAAATTAATATACGTAAATCATTTATGAATATACACACCTTTATCTGCTTCAGCCAAGTCACAATACATGTCTCCAAAACATGCATCACGCCACCATGACGACTGGGACTTGATGATACGTCAGCTAATACCTCTAGGGAGGGTTGAGGTAGCACCACATGCCCCTACAGGAGAGCAAGTTGTATGTAGGGCTGATCTTCTGAGTGATAACTCAAGCTAAAGTTACTGCCAAATGTACAGTCACTCATTGCATGTACCATGCATATGTACCTTGGTATGATGAGACAGTACTTCAACTGAGCCAAGAACACAATGGAGTATGTCCAGTAACTTATCGACAAATCCACTCTCCTCTGATGTACTGAGGCAAGACAGTGGAAGAAATACTTCCCTCAACAGCAACTGGAGGTTATCCATTGGCTGTCCTGCACGTGTATGCATAAGCAAATGTACAAAAATCTGGAGGTCTGACTCTTGCGATACATACAAACAGTATGTGGAATGTAACGTATCTTACATTTCAAGCATACGTATACATATATTTCATTCATTTAACAATTATTCTACTATTGTAGTACTAACAGATAGGCAATACCTCTACACAATAAATATTATAAGGCCACGCAAAGTTAATTCCCAGTTTATTGGTTCCGAATGCATGTGATTTGGCTTGTGACATACCTATTTTTATTATTATTTATTATTTGTGGTTATGTGATCACAGATGAGTCAAGCTATTACCAAGTTACATATTGTTTTCATTAATTTGTGTTAAAAATGTGATTTTAATATACACATGTAGTTGTAAATGTAATAGTCCTAGAACAAAATTACTGACATACCGTAATTCCCTCATTTGTTTCTTTATATTGTTTGCATTAAGGTTTTATTATAATGATCAAAGTGTACTAATACGTACATATAAATAAGTGCACTTCAATACAACTGAATGAAAAATGACCTCCCTCCCTCATGCTATAATTCAGAAGGCTTGACAATAAACTGGGAATCAATTTTGCCTATCCTAAGACTACTTCACATGAAAACACTAAAGTCACTAATATGACACCAAACTGCACAGTAATTGAGATTATCATCAATAAAATTGTGCATACATATACATGTACCATTCGTGTAGTCCTGCGTAGCCAGACCTATGCTCGCTGTGACTGACGTCAGTCCCCAGAAATGGTCGAGCGAGTTTGGGTCTAAGCATAGACTCTCTATACTACGTCTGAGCTACGCCAGACTACTGTTTGTGGCTGATGCTTGAAGTTACCATGATTATGCATATAAATATATAGCATCCTATACTGGGAATGAGTAGCTCGAATTGGTTGCTGCCAAATCAAGGTACAAGCGTACGTACCTGCAAATTCAATATATAGTATGTCCTCCATAGTGTCCTGGCTAACTTTAGATACGTGCTTGCATTTCAAAAATGCGATAGATTTTTCCAAAACGGATGCAGGTGGCTTGAGAGAAATATCCAATACGCCTTCATGGCTACAGCTTGCAAACAGACATCTGGATTCGCTGTTGCATAAATAGTTCACAAAAATACTCCTAACGGAAGAAAAAGACTTCTCTATAGCCACAGTATAATATTGAGAGATGTTAGATGTCCACATTCAGCTCGGTGTACCGTAGAACGATTGGTGCAAAGCATAAGTGCATCGAATTCGTGCTTGAGGAAGTGGTTTACCTTATAGCTTCGCTTGAGAATACTCGTCTAATTTCTTCACCTCTGGGTTTTAAAGAAGAACTAATACGATCTTCAAAATACTTCAGCCTCTGATCCATCGACATTACCGCCTAAAGTCATTATTACTCGCAGTCATTTTTGATATTTCCATAGCAACCCCGTTCCCACCGGCGGTCTAGCATAGCAGACTACTTCGCACGCCATGTTTTTGAAACCCAGACCGCTATGACGTCACCGGTCGGCGGCTGAGGCGAAATAGCTGTCTGGGACATATATACAGTATTATTTATTCATCATTTAATTCTCTTTTGCTTTTTTCTTGTCTGCACCAGTTATTTCTTTTGCCCTATGTCTTTGTCTATATGCTTAGTGCTATTTTGGACCATCTCATGTCCTATATAGTGTCCTAATTGACATGATGCATGTTAATATTTGAATTGAATTGAATATTGAATATGCGCGAGACTAAGCTAGGCATGGCGATTATACTTCCCACTACAGTTACCATCATTGTTACAAATACATTATTCAATTCAATCAAGCATATATTATGATATGGTTAGTGAAAGGAGAGAGGAGGACATTGTGGTTGTGATGGTTCTGCATTTTGACCTTTTTGGTCCTAGTGTCATAAGACACGACGCACTCACATAATAATAACAACGTAATCATATATAATATTATACATAGCAAACACACATTAAAACAGTAATGGTATGTCATATTCTGAAATAGTCAACTCCTAATCAATAGATGACAACATTTAATCTTTAATCTGTGCCCCATTGGAAATGAGCCCCAATCATGAATGGAATCGATTGTCAACACTGGCCTGTGAAATGCTGATTGAGAGCTTCTTAAACACATGTGTGCAGAGTGAACCAAGGAGATCAAATGAAATCTTAATTCAATCTGATGAATCTCATAACCTGGTGATATGGCTCATTCCTTTTTGATAGATATGAGATTAGCCATTCTTTTGAAGGCAATTGATGCACTTGGACCCCACCCACCACTTGTTGAGAGGACAATTGGGCAGAAGGTACCATGCTCAACATCGGTGATTCTTCTCTTGTACTCTTTGCTTTTCTCTGTCTCATGTCAACCATAGCAAAAATTTGTGCTGGATGTGCAATTGGAAGGTGTAAATGAGTTGAAAACTCTAGCATCAAAGAATGCACTCTGATTGCACTTGTCCCAGAAATTAATTGCTTTGATGTCAAGCTTAGTCCCTTGTTCAGTGTTGGCTGTTCTGTGGGTGAATGTTTCACCACTTAGGGCTTGGAGCTGGGGTTCTACCACCACGATCAAACACACCTCAGTAAGAAACTGTACCATGCACTGTGTCCCTGATATCATCATGTCTAATGGAACTAGGGTATAAATCTCCCTTAGGACAATTAAATGCATGACTAATGACTGATGGTGAATTAATGTGTTGCCACGGATACATGCAATGGGATATGGTAGATGCTATAGGTACATCAACTATCTGTGTTAGGTGAAAAATTCCCTTGGCCCCACTGTCAAGTGCTTATTGCTACAATCACCTAGTATCTTATATAGCAACCTGTTTTCCACTCCAACTTCTCACTATAACACTAGACCATCTTCTACTTCTCAATTAAGCTTTCCACGCTTGTGTACTTCCCTTAGTAAGAAGGCATTTAGTTTTGTCGGCGCATCTTTATGGCAATCACTTCCAAACAGCATCCGATACTATGTGGACTTTTGGGTGTTCACAAAACTATGTGAAAAACACTTTTGAATGAGTAGCTTATACTTTGTACACATCATCTCTTTTCACACACCAATGACCATATTTCATTGATCGATAATGGCCATTATTGCCACTAGCAATATTGCTAACTGACTGAATTGTTTCATTAATTCACTGATATCTCTATCACTTTATTTGTTGCTGCATCTTTTTGGAATCTTGTACTCCCTCCTGGTTTCTTGTTTCTTTCGTGTTTTTGCCCTTTGTCCCTTTATCTTTTCTGGGTGTCACTTGTAGTAGTCTCTAGCTGGCTGAAGGTTACCCAGGTTGAATAAGAATACTCTGCATGACGTGGTTCTATTTAGGATTAATTTTCTTAGGGGGGGGGAGGGGAGCTTCATTACAGTGTATGTCTGTCATGTGATCATAATCATAGTTTTATGTGACTGTTTATGGCATGATCAAGGGGGAGGGGTAATTACAAAGTATAGTAGGGGGCAGATATGCATGTACATATACAAACGTCATATCCTTAGGCTAGTTGTCTATAAAACACATGAAGTGCAGTGATGTAGTGTATAAGGAGGTGCAGATATGTATGTGGTATTGCAGAGGCATAAACATACCTGGGGGGTCTGGGGGTATATGTACGTCCCCAAGGAAAATATGAGTTTTTAGGTTATAAAAGGTGGTATCTGCTCGAGGCCATTTTAGACCAGTCAAGGTTGATTTTGACGCTCAGGTAGGGCTTTCGTTTTGGCACTGCAGTTGGAATTTTTGGGGTGAAAGCTGGAGAGTTCGGGGTGGAAGCTCCCCCCCCCCCCATCACCCACTGGATACCCAATGTTTAGGGGTCCATCCATATCAATGCAAAGGGTATCTCTAAATGCTTCTTTGTGTGAAAGGAAGCCAAATTCAAATATTGGAATTGCTGTGAGCCAAGATGAGGCTCCTTTTTCACCGGCCTATTCCATTGCACGTTGCTGGCTAGGTGGCAAGCTTTCCTTCTTGGTTTGCTCTTTATCAGTTCTCATTGTAGATTACATGAAAGATAGTTGTCTAATGTTGTGCCTTCATTTCAATCAACGGATCTTTAGGCTTCAGTGTCAGGACAAGTGTTACTTAAACTGTGCATGGCTCTACAAGACATCATTCCCATGTATAGATAATAGACATGGCATGCCAGTGGGTAATTATATATATCATATACCGGCATATATATTTCTAAACTGATGTATTGTAACATCAAAGGATCTGGCAAGTTTGTATGCTTCAAACAGTAGCAGTGTGATCTGTATTGATCTATGTGTTAATTTTGGTAAAGCAGAGAAAAATTAATACAGATCTTGTACAGATTGTATATATATACAGTGGAAACTGGTTACAAGAAACCCAGGGTGTACTTAATTTTGGTTCTTGTTCAAATTCCTTGTTAAAAGGATAAAGATTGTACTTTGCATATACAGTTGGTTCACAGAAACTGTTCTTGTTTCAAGCAATATTTCTTGTTAAGCGACTTTGTGTTATAACCAGTTTCCACGGTATATATATATCTATATATCTATATATATATATATATATATATATATATATATATATATACATCTTTTTTTTTTAATTATAATGAATATTATAGATATACACAAAGCCTAAAATATACAACAATCCATTCTAATCTAAGACAGTACAACCTAAAATAGACACTGTGTTAAATCTCTGGATGCTGATACTAATCTTCTGGCACAGCTTTAGGTAAGAGGGTTAGGGTTAGGGTTAGGGTTAGGTATATATAGGGTTAGGTAATATATATATATATATATATATATATATATATATATATATTTCCACGGTATATATATATATATATATACATATATACGCATGGTTGACAGCCCCCCCTATCTCAGCAGTCGGCTTAAGACTTGATGATGAGACAATTCGCATTGCAGTTGGCCTACGTCTTGGTACTCCATTGTGTGTTCCTCACCCCTGTCAGCACTACGGTGAGCAAGTGGATCAGTCAGCCACACATGGACTCAGTTGTGTACGAAGTCAGGGACGTAACCCACGACATGCGGTACTTAACCAGTTTTTCCACAGAACCCTCGCATCTATCAAAGTCCCTAGCACATTGGAGCCTCAAGGGTTATCCCATAGAGACCGCCGCAGACCCGATGGCATGAGCCTCATCCCTTGGTCACACGGGAGGGCTTTGATCTGGGATGTAACAGTGCATGATACTCTAGCCCTGTCATATCTCCATCTCAGCTCATCTCGTGCAGGGTCAGTGGCTGATAATGCCTCTGGACAGAAGAGACGTCTATATAGTGACCTAACACCCACTCACCATTTGATTCCATTAGCATTCGAGACGATGGGAACATTCTCCAGTGATAGTATGCTTTTCTTAAAGGATGTGACCAGAAGAATCCGATTAATCAACAATGACTCATCAGTTTATTTGTCGTTGTGTCAGAGAATCAGTGTGATTATTCAAAGATACAATTGTGTATGTGTACTGGGTAATTGTAAACTAGATGTTTAGGTCACATGTATGTAGATGTGTACATGTGGTTATGTTGAAAAATTTAAAAAAAAAAAAAAAAAAAAAAAAAATATATATATATATATATATATATATATATATATATAATCTATCTATAGATCCACAATCATACCACAAACTTTGTCAACAGATCAGTGTAACTATTCAGAGATTTAACTGTCTATCCATCGTCAGTAGCATGCAGTAGGCATGCAATGGACTCATTATTGGATTGATTCATCTGTATTTATATCATATTTTTGTTTACGGTTGTGTTGTACTAATTTCTGTCTCAATAATAATAATATAATAATAATAATAATAATTATTATAATAAAAATCTATATAATCTATATATGTATTTCCGTAGAGCTGAATTTGTCTGAATTTGAATTTGAATTTTGGAAACCCCTACGCGAATTAGCACTGCTACCACCATACTGATTGATCAGTTTGCAAACGAAATGCTGCTTGTTCGAACTCCGGCCTTGCCTGGGAAGTATTTGTACTTCAACCCCAGTGTCCTAGACCAGCGGTCACTGCCACCCATCTGCCTTGCCAGGCTCTAAGGAACACCCCAACACAGCCCCTGGCTGTCCATGGACTCCTATTTAAACCTGTGTCCGAGGCTGGCTAGATAAGAGAATCATAAGTAGAGAGTAGTTTTAGGTTTAGTAAGTAGTAACTCTTATCTGGCTATTTTGTATCTTATTATTACTTGTGATTAGTAATGATGAGGTTTCTTCTTTTTCTTCTCGCAAACTCCTCCCGCAGCTCAAGTGCGATCGACGTGAAAATCGGCACACTTTCGAGGAGCGTCATGGGGAGTGTCATGGTGGGGTAGACGGAAGGTGATTCTCCCCGCCCGAGAAGAGCGCCGCAAGAATTTTCTCCGTGCGGAAAAGTCGCCATGTTTTCGTAAGCGTTTACGGAATGCGTATGCGGTATTCCGGAGACTAGATGTACTTCGCGATGGCGCAACCCTTCGAATTCTCAGAGTTTAGGGGAGGTGGAAGACTAGACGAACGATTTTCTTGACGGCTGAGGCGCAACACCTCTATGACACTTTAAGTTGAGGGCAGGTGGGCAATGGGTAGACTAAGACTTATCGACGGCGGAGTATCGCATCGGCGCAAGAACAGTGCGTACATACGTACAGCGACGATAGAACCCCCTCAGATAGTGAGCTGCCTTTCCAGTTCAAAAGATTATAGTTCCCTATTCGACCCTGTTTTGCAATGGTAGTTAATAAGCACAAAGGCAAACACGTACTGCAAGAAGCAGGCATTGACTTGAGCACTCCATGTTTTTGCCATAGCATGCTGTATCATGTTGCACAGTCAAGGAGTGGGTCATGTAACTCTATTGGTAGTGCATGCACCAGGCAGAATTACTAGGTGTGCACAAGGTGCAGAACCTCGCGATCAAGAATATAGATAATACACATGCACACACACACACACACACACACACACACACACACACACACACACACACACACACACACACACACACACACACACACACACACACACACACACACACACACACACACACACTTGTACTTGTAATCCCACAGCCTGCAGTGCGGGCTATATTGTGGCCCCCTTGTTGGGCCCCCAAAGCGGCCCAACTGGGGGGCGAGCCACCAGACATCAGTGAGGGAGAGACCCACTGGATATGGGCCCAGCTGCCTCCACCATCCCTGATGGCCCCCTCGTGCAATCAGGGGTTGCCCATCTGTGAGGTTGCAAGCCCCACGAGATGGGTAGGGCTGGGCTGCAGCTGAAGAGCGGTGGCGTGTCCACCTAACTCACAGCAGCAGTGATTCCCAACCCTAAACTCGGT
>CAUJGJ010000001.1:1107500-1122500 GCA_963170055.1 Halisarca cf. caerulea
TAATTATCACAGGCATGCAATAATGTTTATGTTGTAATTTTATACAGTTGCCCATCTTTCAAGTTTAAAAAGAAGATGTCAGTGGGGGTTTCGTCTTCACCGAGTTTATTCTCAGCTGGAGAATACAGTTTATGAAGAATGTGGCCAGCATATAACATGTACACAAATAATCAACAGTGTTGGGCCAGGATGCTACTGCAAAGAAGGATATAGATTGAATACTACTAGTGGAGAATGTCAGAATTCATCTGATTGCACACCAACAAGGACAACTACGTTCCTAAGTGAGTTTGACAAACTCAACATACATCCCCGTAATATTATACCTTCACATGCAGCTAGGAGTCGTTTGTTTAAAGTTCAGAGTTCATGCATTAGAAAGCTACAATGTGAAAATATGTACACTTGTGTTGTATACATTATATACTGGTTAGAGGTATGTACTGTAGCTTTACCAGGTCCTTGTCAATTGCTGAATGTTAACCACTAACTTAGATTTTATGCTTGCAGGCTGATATGGCACCCGTGGAAGAACATTATAATATAGTAGATAATCAATAAATACCTCCAATATTGCTTTAAAACTATATATAAGTACACTAATGTTTCACTGACAGATATCACTTGTAATTAAGTCTGATAGAACTGGTTTTGCTTAGCACAGTGTGTGTACTTTATAGGAAGAGAAGAGCAATGAATGGGAATGACATGTAAGGGTCATTGTTAAATTACTTTGCAAAAACTGCATTTTTTACTGTATATATAATCAAATTAAATCATCTTTTAACTTAAATGTAACTCTACTACAGTGTGTAAAAAGGAGGCTGCTGGAACGTATTTCAAATTTCCTTGTATATATAAGGGAGTATCTGCAATTAGGCATACATATCATACCTTTGTGCAAAACTAAGCATGTAACATTCTGCATGTGAATACATGCATTACACCTATAGATCCATATTTTTACATGCACATGCGCATACTTATAGAATGATATTATGTATGTACATTTGTATAATACACATGCTTTACATGCATGTCTACAAATAGCATTCATGCAACTTCTCTGAATGTAAACATCATGTGTATGCATGACATTGTACACATACAACTACAGAACATGTTTAAATAAAATGTATTGCAATCATTATTGTTAGGTTTATTATCTTGAATTATATATTATTCTGTATCAGGTGTCCACAGATTAATCAATATGAATGAAAACGCAGTTGTAAGCTGGACAGTCAATCGTGAAAATGAATATGAATATGTCATTACCAACTCACAAAATGAGATTATAAAAAGTCAGTTTAGCATTGTCTTCAGTATTATACTCAACTTCTGATTAATATTTGAGATATCGATTCAAATGCTCTAGCTTTTGTGATCATATCTAGGTGACCGCCTGTTTGGGCAAACAGATGAACTGAAGGGGTTTATAGTGCATGGAAACATTGGGCAGCTCATTTTGCCCAAGGAAGTGATAACAGTTGAGGACACATATTCAGTAACTGTTACAACTAGTGAGAAGATTTCCTTTGTAGTTAAAGCAGGTAAGATTAAGCATGTACATTTTTTTTAAATTGGGAAATTCAACAGTTACCCTTTACAACACTAATACGCTCAAAGTATAGTACTATTTTTCGTTTACTTTTTTGCTTACATTAAAACAATTGTCACCTATAATATTATGAAATTGGCTGGATAGTGCTGATATATAGAATTGCCTAGGGTGCGATAGAAGCTTGTACTGTACAGTACATTTAACAAGCATCACACATGAGTTACAAAATATGTATGAAAAATCCATTTTACAGAGCCGCTGGAAGGTTCCATCAGAATAGCTTTCCCACTAAAGCAATTCAATGCCCTCAGTGGTGCACTGCAAATGTACGTGAACGTGTGGAAGGCTTGGGCTTTGATTTGCAGTGGACAGTGGAGTCCAGCTAACACACAAGTGGTTTGTAGGCAGCTGGGATCTAAAGATAACGGAGAAGCTGTCCTCACTTCTACACCGATATATGCAAGTCTTTCTTCCATTGAAAGAGATTATGAGATTTTCTTTACCATACTTCAATGCAATGGTAGTGAATCAAATTTATTAGAATGCTCATGGGATATTGAAATCTATGGAGTATGCCATCCAAGTCAGATAGTACAGATAAACTGCAGGGAACCTCGTCTTAGCAGCGGTAATCATACCATACAACTAAATGGGAAGCTGACAAAATATTCATGTTTAATTATATTTTTTAATGGACAATAATTCTGTGCATACATACTTTTGTGTACTTGTGCGTATATATTGTGTATATGTGTTCATATGTGTGCATGTGTACATGCTGTTCGTGAACGCAACCATGCAATTGTATTGTACTTGTGTGTATGCTTGAATGTGTACATGTGTGTGTGTGTGTGTGTGTGTGTGTGTGTGTGTGTGTGTGTGTGTGTGTGTGTGTGTGTGTGTGTGTGTGTGTGTGTGTGTGTGTGTGTGTGTGTGTAATGTGTGTGTGTGCGTGTGTGTGTGTGTGTGTGTGTAATGTGTGTGTGTGCGTGTGTGTGTGTGCGTGTGTGTGTGTGTGTGTGCGTGTGTGTGTGTGTGTGTGTGTGTGTGTGTGTGTGTGTGTGTGTTCATGCATGTTAGTATGTGTACTTGTGTGCATATATCGCTGTGTACTTGGGTGTATATATCGCTGTGTACTTGGGTGTATATGTGTATTTGAGGATATATTATGTATTCAATCCTGTACGTATGTGTGAATGGGACACACCCATATGCATGTACAATTACGTACATAATTGGTAGGGAACTTGATTATTACTGCTGTAGGTTGAGTGGACAGTCTGTCCTGAAAATAGTATGAGATACAGTATACTAACCCTGCTGTGAATACAGTAAAACCTCTATTAAAGGACACCTCTGAAATGCAGGAACCTCCTTAAACAG
This sequence comes from Halisarca cf. caerulea, assembly GCA_963170055.1. Taxonomy (NCBI): domain Eukaryota; kingdom Metazoa; phylum Porifera; class Demospongiae; order Chondrillida; family Halisarcidae; genus Halisarca; species Halisarca cf. caerulea. Next base: position 1,110,448 of record CAUJGJ010000001.1, read on the forward strand.
GACACTGCTGCTCAGCCCCATTTGAAGTCCTTCACATTGACATGTGTATATTTGAAACCTCTCAAATTAGGACACCTCCATATACAGGGCAGCTTACTGTGGTCCCAGTGGTGTCTTTATTATAGAGGTTTCACTGTACATGGAAGTTGTTAGGCATGTTGTTAACAATATGAGTTGTTGGACTATTGTTGAACACGTCTATGGTATTATAACACTGATACTCAACAGTTCTTTTCAAAAATTATTAAATTTTAAGTGTACAATGTTTCACCCATCACAGGCTTCATCAGGTACAAAAATGATCTACTCAAAAAAAGCATTAGTTATTGGCTAAAGCTAATGGCCAATCCATTGGTCACGAGAAGCTAGTGGCCAATAGATTGGCAGATGCAGTTCACTCTATACCCCTAATAAGGAAGTTCCACACTGGACTCAGTGCGCCATGGGTACCCTGAGTCCAGGTTGTAGGTCATGTGTCTTCTGATGCGGATCGATGCCTTCTTTGATCTTCCTTCCCTTCCACCTCTTCTCCCTGTCAATTACTTTTGACCTGTCCCAGTGTATTCTGTGGTTCAGCACAATGGGATACCATGCGGGGGGGGGGGGGGGTTGCGGTGACGTTTACATCGGAAAATGGGAAGACCTTTAAAGACAATGATTGCAGAGCATAAATGGGCTGTGAACCAGATGGACACCAAGAATGCTGTGCACAGGTCAAAAGTAATTGACAGGGAGAAGAGGTGGAAGGAAAGGAAGATCAAAAAAGGCATCGATCCACATCAGAAGACACATGACCTACAACCTGGACTCAGGGTACCCACTGAGTCCAGTGTGGATCTCCCTTATTAGGGGTAGAAAATGAACTGCATCTGCCAATCTATTGGCCACTTCTTGTGAGCAATGGATTGCATGGCCGTTAGCTTTAGCCAATAACTAAATTTTTTTAGTGTATATTGTTTTTGTACCTGATGAAGCCCGTGATGGGTGAAACATTGTACAGATGAATAATTTGTGAAAAGAACTGTTGAGTATCAGTGTGATAACACCATAGACGTGTGTTCAACAATAGTCCAAGAACTTATATCGTTAATCCTGCTGTGTCTACTATGCCCCAGGGACATATACAGTGAGACCTCACTTATATGCACTTCAGATTTCCAGTTCCCTGACCTTCTGAAGTAGTTTTTGGGAACAAATCTACAATTACCCACCTGTACACTCTACTACTACTTGGTAACTCCCTCATTTATCTAATCCCCTTGCTATATCTGCAACTTCATCCACCGCAAAATTGTGTAGACTAGTGAAGTCTAACTGTATTTCAATTCTATCATAGCTTAGGTTATGCAAATCCACAAGTAAGTATCCTGAATTAATTTTATAGTCTTACATATATACATGTACATAAGTTAGAGGAATTGAGGGAGACCTTGGAGTGGTTGCCAGTATTGCATGAACAGTCCAGCAATCTACCAGGAACTGGCTTATACACCACTCCCCAATTAATTAACAAATGTCATTATTTGCCCTATTCAGGAATATTACCTACTCCCTCAAGTTCACCAATGGCTACATCAACATCATCACAAACTGGCCAGATGGCATTGCTTGCTGTCATAAGCTTATTGGGAGTTTTCTTCATTGGAGGATTAGTTCTGTTTATAATTATATGTCTCGAATGCAAAAGAAGAAGACGCACGCACGCAGCATCCTCACTACAGTGAGCTTCAAAACAAAACTACTATACTGTAATTGAATGATTAAGAAGAACAGTAGTGTAGTGGTCCCTGTACATCATACAACACTTGAAGGATTGAACAGTGTAGTTTGAACATACAGCTTTACAAGCCAGCATTATATACATGCCCAACATGCATCACAGCAGTACAATAGAGTTTGGTTCTGATCAGTGAATATTCTGAATATAAGTATTAATTACTATACCTGATCTAGGGAGATTAGGGAGATCCCACTGTTTGTATGATGTATTGATGCACCTTACTCTTCCACTTATTTGTAGTCATACGAGGATGCAATTTTTTGCAAATCATTCACCTTCACTACGGCATGAAATGAACAGAAGCTGCACTCAATTGCAAATGGTATGTATACATGGTGCAACAGTGGTGGTGAAACATGCAAAGTTTGGAGGGGGCAGTGTTTATGATGCATGTGATGATTGAGTGTATGTATGGCATCCTTCGATGCTGCTTAGGAGGTGGCATCAAATTTTACTGTTGCATATTATATTATGTCATGGTAGACATGCATGAATAGAATCACAATGTGGTTTTTCGTTGTGTAAATACCTTTAATCCATGAAATCAGGTATTTTACAATAATTCTTAGTGCATTTTTCAGTATATTCAAATTGGGGGGGGGGGGGGGGGGGGGCAATGCCCCTACTTCCGAAAGTTAGGGAGGGGGACTGCCCCTGCTCCACACACACCCCAGTTTCATGTGTAATACATAAATCTCAACATTTTCACCAGCATGATGGTCCATATACTATCATATAATATTATGCATACAATTCGTGCACTGTGCATAGAATTATATATACCCTACTCCTTAGTATATATTTTTGTCATTCAGTTTGACTGTCTACCACAAGAAGCCGACAAGTGGGAACTTCAGAGAAGTGACTTCCAGTTGGAAACTAACATTGGGAGTGGTAACTGGGGAACAGTTTTCAAAGGCTTTCTTAACTTTACAGCTAGCTCTGAAGCAGTGAGCAGGCATAAAGCTCAAATGATGACACAAGGAAAATCATATAATACTGTGGCTATCAAAGAACTGAAAGGTAAGTGTATATTGATCTGAAAATTCCAATACAATTCGTAGCATTGAACTTTCTTGTATAACTGTAGCTAGTTCTTCTGTGTTTCTCTCTGTGTGTACATATAGTCACTAAGTGAAACCTGCTATTCCGGGCACTTGAAGATCTGGACACCTGCATAAATTGGACAATAAATAATGGTCTCAAATCGTCCATTGAATTGTGTATATAATATGATATCTGAAAAATGGACACCTTTGCACATTCTGGAAACAGGACAGACATTTCTTGTCCAAATAGGTTATTTCCAGGCATTGTTACCTGTGTATAATGACAGTGCAAAAATCAATGTAGCTAAAAAGATTTGCATAATTTTTTATACCTATACCTTTTTGAGAGTTTCAGTCAGCTATAGTGACTGTAATATACCCCCATTTTGTCTATTGAAAAATTAAATGCCATTTATACTATATGCCACTGGTGTCAAGTGCATGTTTTCCTTTGATACCTGTACTCTTCTGCAAAGAAGTACATATTGGAGCAACCTTGGAATCAGGACACCTCTGTTATCAGAGCACTTTTGGTTGGCATCCAAAGTGTCCGTACAGGTCATCATTGGTGGGAGTGATACAGGTTTCATTGTATCCCTCCCAGCATGCAATGATGATGCCGTGTATGTGGCATTCAGGATTATTTTTTGAATCTACAACCCCTAGGCACTGTCACGAGTGAAAAATGAATACTATTATAGCAAGATTTTAAAGCTACTATATTATATACATTATACGTACATGCGTAGTTTGTTGAGCATAATATATTCTAATCTTATACTCTATATGCATAGTGTGGTCATGAAATTTGGTCCTAGGCCCTAGGTCCTTACAGTTTATGTCTCCCCTTTTAGATATTAAGTCACGAGATGATGCTGAGGCATTTCTAGCAGAAATAGAAATGATGAAGAGAGTGTCCGAAGGGAACAATTCCCATGTAGTCAAAATGGTTGGGTGTATAACATTGTCCATCCCACTAGCCCTTATACTGGAGTATGTACCTCAAGGTAACCTTCGGGACTACTTGAGAACTGCAAGAAGAAATGTATGTATAGGTATCTTCCTCTACAACTGTGATTTGTGTACATTTGTACTATATACAGTACATATATAATATAGTATATAAAATTATTATCATTTTTGCTTGAACAGCATGGCATTGTGTTGGTAACTCAGGATAAATGTCCTATTACGGAGGATGTAGCAATTGTAGAAGACCAGGATAATGCCACAGAACAGACAAATGATACTTGTGAAACAGACAGTATTATTAGTATACAGAATTCCATTGATCCAAATCAGCATGCCAAGGAGGATGAAAAGTACAATGTCAAAGAAATTGATCTGATGTCATTTGCATCTCAGATTGCCAATGGAATGGTATGTATATAAGTATATGCACTGGCTTAGCATCTACACATCAATCTACGTATGTACCTGTCTTCATATCCATTTATCACTACTATTATTGATCTACCTGTCCTTACATACACATGTACACACACACACACACACACACACGCACACACAATGATTATCATGCATGCATGCAGGTCACACATGTACACAACACACTTGCACCTAGGCCTGTGCAAATGCATTTGTTGTGTTTCATGTGTGTGTATAAGATATATGTAACTGTGATTGTGCACACATGTGTGTTTGCGTCTGCATGTATGTGTGAATGTAAGTTTCTGATATATATTTATGGGATAATGTATTCAGAAAGTAACCACTTTTAAACAGGTAACCACATTAATTTTAGTCTATACGCATTTAATTATACTTAATGTCTACAAAAATATAACTACAGCCATACATTTTCCTTGGTCTCTGTAGCATTACCTGTCTTCACTGGGTGTGATACATCGAGACCTGGCTTGCAGGAACATTCTAGTGGATGACACTGAAGTGCTTAAGATAGCAGATTTTGGTCTAGCAAGGAACACTGAGGAGTACATGTCTTCAATGAAGGCCAAATTGCCTATTCGCTGGATGGCTCCTGAGACCTTCCTGTCAGCCACTTTCACTGAGAAATCAGACATGTGAGCTATTGTTGTCTCTACTGATAAACCTACATCTTAATGACTGGCAAACTATAAAATTGAGTTAAACATGCATGTAAAAACTGTATCACTTTGAAAACTTTTCTATACTTTATAGTTTTGGAGTATCTATGTATCTGAACTTGTGTTTGTGTGAGATTCTATATTCTACCTACATCCACAAGCCATTTAACACATTTAAAACAAAAAGAGAAATGTATAACACATCACTCAGACAATCATGCATTAAGGAACATGCAGAATATGGTACTATTGTCACTGCCACATATTTACATACATTGCATGAAACTAGGTTCCTAAAAGCATGATGTGTACATGAACATGCATGTATGCATGCATTCATGTGACCAGATTGCTACATATACTTGTTAGAAGTATGCCATGAGCAGGTGTTTTCATTAGTATCCTATTATTGAATTTAAGAATGTATATATAGATGGAAATTGTGGATCTTCCTATATACATGACATATATGTCAAGTACAACAAAATATTCTTTTATATCCTACACATACTATGATAGTACTCATTACCTATTATTGCATACTATGTTACTGTTTTCTTATTTGTTTCTCATGAAAACGTTTCCAGATGGTCGTTTGGAGTGTGCCTTTGGGAGATTTTCAGCTTGGGTTAGTTCAAAAGTGATCCTCTAGCTACCTGTACATGAGTTTGATGAAATCAAGTTGGCAGTTCATAGTGTGTACATGTTGATAGGTTCATGAAGGTCATGCAATGCTGACCATGGTATATTACATATTTTTATGCTATACATCTCTTAGGTGCTCTCCCGTACAAAGATATTGATAATGCTGCCATTGTTCCTCGGATTGTTATGGGATACAGGCTACAGCAACCATACATGTGTCCTGACAAAGTGTGAGTCTTGGGTACAGCACAGTACGTGGTATGGCAAAGCTTTGCTGCAATTAGACTAAGTGCACATCAGGGTAAATTTCTCTTCATCCAGTGTGCTGTGTATATGTATTGACTCAATGTACTTCATTCTGGATCTGTGCACAAGAGCAATCTACATGATCAGTACATGTTATGCAGTTTCTATACAGAACAGATGATATTCAAAGTGCTAGCATGCATATGATGTCCATACTATAAGACTGTATTTTTAAATTTTCCTGCGGGAGTCTCATACAACTTATACCCCAACTCCAGTATAATCATGTACAGTTTCAAATACTGTCATTGTGTTTCTCATAGGTATGCAATTATGATGCAATGTTGCCATGACAGCCAAGACAAGAGACCAACATTTGCAACACTTCGCTCAACTTTTGAATGTTTTGTCACTTCTGGAACAGACTCTGACTATATCCACCTGGAGGTGGACCAGTAGCACTGCTTTAAACCCACAAACAGTATAATATTAGTCTTCCAGAATGCAGATGATTAGTATAACAGTATAGCATACTATTATGTATAAGAAATATTTATGGCATACTCTATATTCAGCCCTGCAGTATAATTAAATCATGTTTGCAGGTGCTCAATATATATCCACACTAGCTTTTACACTTGTCTTTATCAATTTCTTTTATACAAAAAATCAGAATATAGATATTGATAATATATTAAACTCCTCCTATCCTCAGTGCATGTGTGTGTGTGCATGTGTGTCCATCCATGTACATCTGTGTGTGTGTGTGTGTGTGTGTGTGCGCGCGCACATGTGTGTGTGTGTGTGTGTGTGTGTGTGTGTGTGTGTGTGTGTGTGTGTGTGTGTATGTGTCTTCTACCATCACGATCAAACACACCTCAGTAAGAAACTGTACCACTGTGTCGCTGATATCATCATGCCTAATGGAGCTAGGGTATAAACCTCCCTTAGGACAGTTATATGCATGACTAATGACTGATGGTAAATGTGTTGCCACAGACAAAACGGGATATGGTAGATGCTATAGGTATAATAACTATCTGTGCTAGGTGGAAAATTCACTTGGACCCACTGTTTACACTCCACTCCACTCCAACTTCTCACTATAATACTAGACCATCTTCTACTTCTCAATTAAGCTTACCACGCTTGCATGTGTACTTCCCTTAGTAAGAAGGCATTTAGTTTTGTTGGCACATCTTTATGGCAATCGCTTCCAAACAGCATCCGATACTATGTGGACGTTTGGGTGTTAACAAAACTATATGAAACACTTTTTGAATGAGTAGCTTATACTTTGTACACATCATCTCTTTTCACACACCAATGATCATATTTTATTGATCGATAATGGCCATTAGTGCCACTAGCAATATTGCTAACTGATTGAATTGTTTCATTAATTCACTGATATCTCTATCACTTTATTTGTTGTTGCATCTTCTTGGAATCTTTTACTCCCTAGCTCCTTGTTTCTTGTTTCTTTTCGTGTTTTGCCCTTTGTCCCTTTATCTTTTCTGGGTGCCACTTATAGTAGTCTCTAGCTGGCTAAAGGTTACCCAGGTCGAATAAGAATACCCTGATGTGTTTCTATCTAGGATTAATTACCTTAGGGGCAGGGGGGGGGGAGGAGCTTCATTACAAAGTGCAGTAGGGGGCAGATATGCACGTATATACAAACATGATATCCTAGATGTCTATAAAACACATGAAGTGCAGTGATGTAGTGTACATGTATAAGGAGGTGCACGCGCAGATATGTATTGCAGAGGCATAAACATACCTAGGGGGGTCTGGGGGTATATACTTCCCCAGGGAAAACATGAGTTTTTAGGTTATTAAAGGTGGTATCGATCTGCTTGAGGCCATTCAAGGTTGATTATGATGCTCAGGTAGGGCTTTCTTTTTGCACTACAATTGAAATTTTTGGGGTGGAAGCTGGAGAGTTCGGGGTGGAAGCTTCCCCCCCCCCCCCTGTCACCCACTGGATACCGGCCCGATGTTTAGGGGTCCATCCATATCGAATGCAAAGGGTATCTCTAAATGCTTCTTTGTGTGAAAGGAAGCCAGACTCAGATATTGGAATTGCTGTGAGCCAAGATGAGGCTCCCTTTTCACTGGCCTATTTCATTGTACGTCTCTGGCTAGGTGGCAAGCTTTCCTTGAGAATAGTGGCTTCTTGGCTTGCTCTTTATCAGTTCTCATTGTCAGTGGATTACATGAAAGATAGTTGTCTAATGTTGTGCCTTCATTTCAATCAACGGATCTTTAGGCTCCAGTGTCAGGACAAGTGTTATACTCAAACTGTACATGGCTCTACAAGACATCATTCCCATGTATAGAAAATAGACATGGCATGCCAGTGGGTAATTATATATATCATATACCGGCATATATATTTCTAAACTGACGTATTCAGTAACATCAAAGGATCTGGCAAGTTTGTATGCTTCAAACAGTAGCAGTGTGATCTGTATTGATCTATGTGTTAATTTTGGTAAAGCAGAGAAAAATTAATACAGATCTTGTACAGATTGTATATATATATACAGTGGAAACTGGTTACAAGAAACCCAGGGTGTACTTAAATTTGGTTCTTGTTAGAAGTATTTCTTGTTAAAAGGATGAAGATAGTACTTTGATAGTACTTTGTATGTACAGTTGGTTCACAGAAACTGTTCTTGTTTTAAGCAATATTTCTTGTTAAGCGACTTTGTGTTATAACCAGTTTCCACGGTATGTGTGTATATATATATATATATATATATATATATATAATATTATAATATATATTATTTGTATAGGTAGTATTTCTATTCCAGTTTGTAAAAAATCAAAGCAAAAACTACATGTATGTGGTTATCACCTGCGTAATAACTGAAGGGTTTTAATATAGTTAATTTGATATTTATAAAATCAATTATGAAGATCAAATTGCCAATCACATTTACAAATGCAAAATTTGCTGGGATAGAAGTCATTTACACCCTAGCGCTGTTCCCTTGCGTGATATCTGGGTCATCACCCTCGACCTCGACTTCATCTCTGTCTTATTTTGGCAATAACCAGAATATCACATTCATAGTGGGATATGTATATATATATATATTAATATATATTTATATGTATGTATGTATGTATGCATGTATATTATTTATATATACAGTGGACTCCACTTATACAGAACCCTGTTGTAAAGAACTTCTATACTTACTTATAGAACAATTTGTCAAGTCCAAGTTTGTGTGCATACATATCAATTTTCTCTGTTATAACAAGAAACTCCTAGGTCTGTTATGAAGAACTTGCAATTGATCATCACATAAACATACAAGAAGCTGAAATTTGAGCTCTACTATGACCATCATTGTGAATTATGGGATAATTCTTCTATAAATACATAATAATGCTGTAATATTCACACTCCGTAATACATTAAGTTAAACATACACTTCTTTTACAACTTTAAGTTATGAAGATAAACTAGATCCTTGTGGATTTCATGATTATATCTTTCAATTAATTACTCAGTATTGCTTCAGGTTCTGGTCTGATGCCTTTGGGTATTAATTATTCATAAAATGCACTTATAAACTCCCTTATCTTTCTTCAATATGTAAGCTGGTGTGTGGTAGTATGGTGAAAGCATGTCATTTAAATAATATAAAAAAAGCCTAAGTGTCCTAATAGTTGTGATCGATGTAGATCAACTGGACCAGGTGTTCATTGCATACTGGTAATATACCGCTATCAGGATTCTATCTAGGATGTAAATGTGGGGGGGAACTTGAGTATTACAGTGAATGACTGCCGCACAAGATATGCATGTAGATTTGATGCATGTATTGTATGTATATAGCAGGGTGATGATGAGGGGGTGGCATAATTACAAAGTATAGTAGGGGGCAGGTGCATGTATGTATATGTGGGAACCTATAGACATCTATAAAACACATAGAGGTGCATTTTGAGTTTTCACTTTATAATGTTGCATTTGAGGCCATTTTAGACCATTCAAGGCTGATCTTGACTCTGAAGTAGGGCCTTCTCTATAGTAATAAAATGATTGCCTATGTGTATACATGTGCATACATGTGTGTGCGTTCGTCCGTGTGTATGTGTGTACGTGTGTATGTGGGTGTATATGTATGTGTGTATGTGTGTGTTTGTGCATGCCCAGATTATGGAGTGCAGGAGTATACGTACTTATCTAGAGGGGTCTGGGGGCATGCACCCTAGGGAACATTTGAGTTTTTAGGTTATACATAAGGTTGTATTTGAGGCCATTTTAGATCATTCAAGGTAAATTTTGACACTCAAGTAGGGCCTACTCCATAGTAATTTGTACTGCAGGGGGAGTTTGGAGTAGAAGCTCCCCCCCCCCCTCCCCCACTGGATAGAACCCTGGCTATATACTTAATACTTTACTTACTAGGTAGGTGATGAATGAGCCTCTATATATTATAGTCACAATAATAGCCAGGTGAATCTTCTGTTATCAGTGGTCTTTATATGGTATATAGGTTTCACTGTGTCACTTATCAGTTAAAGATCTAAAGTTATGTTTCTACAGGTGAATCCATCACCTCAATAATCCAACTTTTGCCCTAAACTCATTATATTTTGAGAAACAATCACCACAGACAACCATACTAAGAGCCACGTGATAATCCAATAAAACTTGTTTATACAAAATTAAGTGGTTTAAATCAATTCAACATATTATAAGACCTTTAATTAATTGGTACAGCTCAAATTGTGCCAGCTGATGGTCCACTGCCTTTGGGGTGCATTATCCTTTTAAATTGGCTAAAAAAGGCTTTTCCTGTGTAAACATTTTCAGTTTAAACCACCTATAAACCACCTCGAAAAGTGAATTAGCTGATTCAGAGCCAGTTAAGTGATCAGTTATTTCTTTTGTTTATACTAAAGTAGTTTAACATGAATGTCCTTCCTAAACCAGTAAATACTAATATAGAATACAGTACCTTATTAAGTTTTTCTATTGTCTGTATAATGCTATAAATACCCTGTGTAAAAGTTAAAGCTCAATTGCATGTTGGACAATCAAAACTGAGAGTTACCATATTCACCTGTCTAGGCATGGATGATGGATAACTGTACGAACTGCAGTTTAACTCCCCCTGCACACCCAGGATTGGGAGCTGTAGCAGGAATCTTAACATGTGTTTTGATCATTGTTAGCCTCTTGGCCATCATTACTATCACTGGTTTGTGTATGGCTCACTCTGTTAACAAGATTCTGAGGATTTTCCTAGTTAACATTCTTGCTGGTGTGCTGACAATGGCTCTTTCTATGTCACTCACCCTGGTGTTGACACTCATCCTAAACTACACATCATTGACATCTCCTGATCCAGTTTTCTGCAGGTTTTTACTTCATGGACTCCTGATTGGAACAGCTGTAAGACTTCATGGCCTTGCTGGCTTTTCAGTAATTGTTCTGATGGTGGTCAAATACAGTTCAAAAGTACTCAAGCCTGTGGTAGTTTTAGCACTGCTGATGTTCATCTGGCTTTTTCCGATTTTTGTTCATTTTTACAATTATGTACCTGCAATATATGGTGTACAGTATTATAAGAATGTCATGTGCTTCCCCAAAAGTGCTGATGTAAATATAATTTTTGGGGCAAGAGTGTCATTTACAGTTGTTACTCTAACCATAAATAGCATTGTTCCACTGATTGTTTGTATTGTGATACCTATTGTGGTCTTGTGTTACATAAAGCACAACACCATGACGAAAGAAAAGTCATCCTATGGAAAGGGATTAGTGAAATTTGCACTTTTCCTTGTGATTGGGAACTTTCTGAATTTTCTGGGAATAGTTATTATTTCTGTTGTTGCATACTTTTCAGCAGATGCATCAGTTTATTTGACATACATTCTTGCAGCCATCTTTCTATTTCCTACTCCTATTTTTATACTCCTCTTTTTAAAACCCGTCAGGAAGAGTTTGCGGGCAGTGATGACTTCCAGTTTCAAGTCAGATCATACTTAACCCATTATTGTAACACATGTTTGCTTATAATTAAGTTGAGCATCCCTTACAAGCTAGTGTTTGCTGTTGTACCACGCATAGAATTTGAGTTGATCATCTTGTACATATAGGCATAATGTAATTATAAACTATCATTATTTGCATAAGTGCTGGTTGTTTATTGACAATTATACACATTATAAAATGTTTGAAATGGATTCTAATTTCCGACACTGATAGGTGTAGGTGGTTGATCGAGTGGT